>SRMA01026626.1:17536-114918 GCA_007224835.1 Danionella cerebrum | reverse complement strand
TATATATGAGATGGCGAAAAGCCACTGGGATGTGTTCATCCTCAGCATAATGCTAATTTGGATTTGGAAATATATTAGAAGGCTGTGGCAGGCCAAAAGAGTCACAAATGACAAAATAACGAAATAACTAGAGTGCTGTTTAATTACCCGGGTTAGTTGCACCTACTCTCTTACATCACAAGTCGCTGTCGTCGTCAAGTGTCACCAGAAAAGCTGAGAGATGGATGCCTACAATGTAACTGTGAAAAAGAAAGGACTTCAATAAAAACGCAACAATGCTCTCGTGGCTGCGAGATTTTCTCTTCAACTCTGCCACTGAGCTAGTTTAACTTTGTTCAATGAGGCTCTGCTTGGACACAAAATACAATTTCAATATTATCAGAATTTTTATGCCCAAGTTATAAAAACAAAACGCATAGCACAGTTCAAATTTAGAGCAATTAAAGTAGTAAATTCTAAAATTTAAGTGAAATTTTCAAGTGAAGGCAAGTCAAATTCAGATGATACTGATGAAATCTCTAAATGGAGAGCACTTTCCTTAATAAATTTCTCCTTGAGTTACTATTACATTCAATACAAAATTGAGGATGCATTAATTTAATAGTGTTTATCTTTAGAACTCTGAATACATTTATTGCAACTTCAGAAGCTGTATTTCCACCCACTTATTTTATGTGCGTTTTGCAATATTGTGTAAAAAAAACTCTGGATGGATAGGGCAAAATGCACAAAAAAATTATAAGTAGGATAATTTATCCTATTAGCAAAAGTTTTGATGCAAATGCCATTACCAAATAAATTCCAATGCAATGGCTGTGTTTTTTTTTTTTTTGTCTTTGTATGTGTATGGGGCACGATTGAGTGGCATTAATGGACTAACCAATGGACCATTCGATTTCATTGCACAACATTTGAAAAGTTGTTTTGGTCATTCTAAAATTTCTTTACCAAAGTCTGTCATCAAACTGGTTCTTGATTATCACCTCCCAAAACTGTCTTGACCGGCTGCATTCCCAAAGAGCAGTCTCCCGCCTTCAAAAGCACTGCGCATATTCTGTTTTGTCTGCGTGTTCTTAGACGCAAATTAGTTATTTTGTACGAAAAAGGCCTTTTGCTTTATCAGCAACTTGCATCCATTTTTCCGTTGATGTTTGGAACCAGTTTATCAGGAAGTGACTATATTTTTTTCCTCATGGTGCTTTAGTTGCAAATATTTTGTGCAATATTCCAATTTTGCAAATTTATTTGCATATTTTTGCCCATAAATGTGCTTCTTTAGATTGAAACATAGCTACTGTCTGCCTTTCTTTTTTAATGTTACCACGTAATTAGTTCCCTGAAGATCTTTTGAAAAAACTATTTAGATTTTTGTTCACCGTTGGCAAGTCTTTCTATCCTTGGGCCCACCCACAAGAGCATTTCCATCCGTCTACTCCTAAAAGCTACTACACCGTTCTGTGGATGGCACCAGAGCTGCCTTTCATTGTCCTGCATGGCATGAATGAATCTGCACTGGCATCCAGCGAAACGGCAGCTCTTCGTGACTCATGCTTTGTGAGTGGTGTGTATTTTAAGCAGTTTTTGTGGATTCTGTGGAGGAGGTGAGGTGTTGGCAGCTCAAGGAGTCTCCATCTCTACTTTGCATGGAAGTAGCTTGCTGTCGTTCGTAGAATGCATCGATGATTTTCATATTTGATGGCTCTGATGTCTACTAAATAGTTTTGCATAACATGGAAAAGAGTTTCCGGTCTGATGAGCGTTGACTGTACATTTAGTGCTGATGTTATTGAGGAAAACAAACCGAAATGCCTCCGTCTCCGCTCCCCACACTTCATACAGAATCTTTTTTTCACTATTATGTAGGAGCTACACATAAAACCCACCCACGTACACAGTGTTGCTAAGGTGATGGCTTTAATTCCTCAGTCTATAAAAAGACTAAAAGAGAGGGAAAAACAGCAATGAAGGATTTTGACTTGACTCGCTCACTAGTGCATGATCACTATAGATTCTGAAATCTTTTGAATGTTTGGGAAGATTGTATAACAAGCCGTTCACTGGAACGCATAATGAATCCTCCTCCTCGAAATGAGGGAAATGAAAAGCTTGGGAAAATCCTCCATCCAAGTTCTAAATCGGTTGAAATGATGCATTCAACATCGTTCCCTAGCAAGCACCTTCCATACAGAATAATCACAGGGGAACAGCGTGATGCTTACAATTGTCATATGTTTGTGACACAAAACTTTTAATTTATTGAGAGAAAAAGGTTGAAAAAATGGTTACTGGTTAAAATCTGAGTAATTTGGTTATTTACCAAAGTGAAAAAATTTCCACGAGAATCCAAATGTATAAAATGAAAGCAAACTTTAATGTATTCTCTCTGAAAGAGCAAGTGTTTATGGGGTGCACAACTGTCCCTAGTGGCCAGTATGAAAGTTATAACTCCTATGTTCATTTTATTTTATTTTTTGGTCAGGCTTAAATGGTAGCCATTACATTTCACAATTCTGATTTTGCATATTGTTAGCTAAATATTTTTTACAAGCACGTCATTATTGTGAAGTATAAACGTCCGTAGATCATATAAAACTAGCCAAAAGTTGCATTTCCTGTCACTGGAAGGTGAAGTATAAGTGCTGGTAGATGACACTGCTGCTGTTGGGTTTTACATATATTTAATACATGTGTAATTCTGACTTTTTTTATGTTGCCTGACTTTTTTTATGTTCTGACTTATGTTTATGTTAAGTTTGAAAATGAATGTGATTTTGAGTAGTTCTCCCATAAAAAGTGTTACATATTTTTTTTGTATTCAAACAAAGAATAAAAAAAATAGTCTGTATGACTAAAGCAATCTATTGATTAACAGTCAGTAATGTAGCAAATTGGGATTTTTAATTGCAATTTGTTGAGTTTTACAGCAATACAAACATACCACTAACAATATAACTCACCATGCTGGCCATGTGTTCCGCCATGCTTTGCCGTGGGCTCATGCTATCTAAATAATTTAGACTTTAGTGCTGTGAAATCTGACAGAAAATATGTGGCAGTTGTTCTCTGAAACTAAGAAAAGTATTTTTGTTTGGAATCGTCTTCTCTCTCCCGTTGATTTCATTGGAAAGTTTATACTTCAATAAAATAATTTAAAATCCCAGAAATGTGCCAGCTGTATAAAAAAGCACATTATTCCCAAGTTTAGCTGAGTGAATTGATGCAAATTTGACCCTTTTAGCACAAAACATTGTTAATTTGGTTATTATACAAATGTGGCGTCTATGGTGTCTATGACGTCAATCATGGGTTTTTTTTATTCTTTTTTTTGGCTCAAATTGGACACAGGTAGCAATTATCAGTTAAGCATAATTGGGCAAAGGATACGCAGATGTAGGACATGAGGGTAGCAAAGAAACCTGAAAACCTATGATCATTTAGAAATGAATCACCCTAATTGGTGATGGAATAAAATATAAAAACAGTTGGTACCGACTTTCAAACATTATTTTTTAATGCTGTACTTTTGAGCAATCTAGTTAATGTCTCACAATTCACTCTATTTTCAAGTTTGGATTTCAATGTTTAGTCTGCTCAACTTTAATTGATAAAAAAATGTATAAGAAACTTTTTTTTTTTTAAATGACACAAAAACATTTCATTGTGGTCAGAGAGGTGTCAGCTATCTGTCAGTGTATGCTGATATTTCCCTGTGGCCAGGAGGCGCTGTGCATCTCACAGTAGGAGTCAGAGCCTATTTGCAGCCTCCTGCAGCGCCTCCAGCTCTCACCAGCCATCTCTCTTACAGGAGTGGAGTCGAAAATAGATCCTGTCTGCTCTCTCTCACACACACCTGTGGCTGGTAGAGTAGATAAAACATGGCATAGGGATATTTTTGGACTCTGGCCCTTTTGGGAATGTGTAGAATCATTCAAAGTAATATTTCCAGCCAGTATTTTGTGAGTTCTATTGATTATTTTGTTAGCAGTGATGCTAAAGCTACTTCTAAATCCTCTTTTAATCGTTTTTAGATTCTAGAGAAAGCCATAAACGTGAAATGATTTTTATTTGATTTATAAATGTCAGGTTTTTTTTAAAAACCGACTTGTTTGCTAAGATGCTAATTAGCTAAAACACACCTTTGACATGATTAGCTATTTGTGGTGCAAACTGTGGATATTTGTTGTGCTGTTCTTTAGGATGCAATCCGTATAGGTCTTTTTTTTTTTTTTACAAGGCAATAGAGTAAAAAAACAATTTATTTATTTATTTAATTGTTTGCGACCTTAGCCTTCGTTCAGATGCATCTCATCAAAAATAAACAACAAATCAGATTTTAACTTTTAACATTGCTTAAAAACAGATTTTCAGTTTACACCTAATGTCCACTTCTCACTAATTTTAAATGAATCTTTAGGTTGACTCTCATTCACTTAAAAAGGAGTCGGGCCTTTTAAATATTCTAGAGCTACTGCCAATTCCCTTCATGCACAAATTGTCAACAGAATTATTTGGAATAAAAGATGACCATAATGTCGAACCCAACAATAATACAACACTAGGCTAATAGAAATGCTACTCTTTGGGCATTTCATAGGATTAACCACCTTGACTTAGTATCAACTATTTTCGATAGACATCCGCTGCTTCTTCCATGGATTTAGTGTCACTTCAGACTAATATGGTATAAACAACATCATAGTATTCAAAGAAACACATATGGAAACCCCAGTTCGCTTTGAAGTCTGGGAGAGGCATTGTTGACGCAATATAACTACCTTGCGTCTTGTTGCCATTCTCAATTTTGTCTTGCTAAGTTGGTAACAGAGTTTGGCTGTTAACTGGGCTGTTTTCCTTTGTGTGCTGCTCACTTTAGGTTTACAGGAGGAAGAAAAATCATTGTTTCTGAAAACATTCTTTGTTTTAGTAGCTAAAACTCTTGCACAATACTGTAGTATTTATAATTAACACTTACTATAAAAAAAATCGACAAGTTTGTCTCTAAAATACCACATTTATTGGTGGTACACGTGGAACTACATACACATGTCTACTAGGCATTCAGTCAACCATTCCTGACTATTGTAGAGGGCACATTTCACAGCCTTGATGGGTCTTAGAATGATCCCTGGATTTGAACTGTACTATTTGTTCATTTATGATGCTAAAAAATTTTTTTTTATATAACTGGTAATGCATTTATTTTTGTTATTTTAAATTTGTTAATCTACATATGCTCGTTGCTGCTGCAAGGCTTGACATTTCAGCCACCACTGCAATAAAATATGTTAAAACATAATATAGGTAATTTTTCAAAGGTGATTTTTAATAGTTTCTAATGCCATTAAATTAATCGCCAAAAAATCGCAATCGCAATATTGTTTCTAAAATATCGCAATTATGATTTTGGGCAAAATCGCCCAGCCCTAATTTGTTTCAGATCTGGTTTTCACTCTCTCTGTGAAAGAAATTGTATTCATCGTCCAATGGAAATGCTACAAATTTCAGAGGTTGCAACAGCTACGTGCAGATATCAATGACTGCTATTAACTTCTTTGTTTGTGGAGAATATTTTCAAACTCCACTTGAGTTCCAGGATTATTTAGTAGCTCTGGAGCTGAAGTGGCTGCTTGAGTTGAGCAGGTTTGATGTCTGGTGTTGTGCTGTAGAGTAGGCAGCTTGTTGAGTTATAGTCGGTGATTGACTATTTAAGCTGGACAAACAAACCAATTGTTAAAGTGTGAGTGTGTCAAGAGTTGGCCTTCGTATCATCCATCAACACAAATATCATGACCTGATTATAATTTATTGTTGCCCATCCTTGAATATATATGGATTTAAGCAGATGGTTTCACAGCATTGTTTGAATATTATTAATTCATTTGAACTATCGGGAGTCCAAGGATGCGCCAGCTAAACAAAACGTTATAATTTCAGGACAACAAAGGAGTGTGCTTCAGTCTTTATTCAGGCCGTAAAAAAGAACATAGTTAAGACAAAAAATTTTAATCTATGGTACTGTGCAAAAGTGTTTGTGAAAATGTGTTAAAAGATGGGTTCAAAGATGGAAGTGTTGATCATTTGTTTTCATCAATGAACAAAATGTGAGTGAAAAAAACTGTTCTTAATGAACTAAAACAAAGGGACATGGACAAAAAGAACTGTAACTAGGACTTGTGCGTTATGTTCAGGTAGGTATTTTTTATTTTTATTCATTTACTGTTTTTTTTTCTCTTCTATTTTTACTATTATTATTATTTCTCTATTTCTCTCTCTCTCTCTTTTCCTCTTCCTTTCTTTCTTTTACACTCGTGTACCTTCACCCCTCACCCTTCCCCAACCCTTTGTCCACTCCCCCATCAGTCCAACGCTGTCTTGTCCTGACACAACTAATGTAAACTCTCGAGAACCACAACTAATAAATATTTACATACATTCAATGCTCCAATCCAGAGGGGAAGACACCACACCTGGTGTTTTACTCCCCTGGAGAAAGTAAAACTGTCCAACTCAGCAAGGCATATACTCTCCCATGTGATGGCTTTTGAGCAGGACAGGACGAGGTAAAAAAAAAAGCGAAACCTAAATAAAATCAAGGTTTGGTGTGGTATGTAGGATCGACTGGTAGGTTGTTCCAAACATCTTGGAGAACTTAAGACAAATCTTCTCTGGATGCAGCTTTCTCTTTGTGTAAGCCAAAGCACAAGGGTTTGTCGTCTTTTTAATTTTACAGACTAGTGGTGAAAAGAAGTACACAATGGCAAAAAAAAAAAAAAAGTACACAATGACACAAAAAGAAAAGTGCGTGGACCAGTGTATAAGGTTTAGGAGGGGTTGCCTAGTTTTGATACAATTTTCAAAATTTATTTGCTTTTTTTGGGGGGGATTTATGAAATTTTTATTTTGTCAAAAATTTTGCTACTTGTTTTTAAAAACTAAAACCGTTTGTTCTCATTATGCAGTAAAAAATGACAATGTCCTTGTCAGATTTTTTTGTTTTGTACAATTTCAGGTTTGTTGTGGAATTATTGTGTAATTTAAAAAAAAGAATTAGCTGGAGTTGAACGATATGGGATTTTAAAACAACTATATCAAGCATTGCCACAAAAAAAACAGTTTAAAGTTTAGTTTTTTATTAATTATTTTTAAATGATAAAGTGCTTTGCTTGTTGGCTTTTGTTTTTGTTTGTTCTCTATGTACTTCTTGGGGGCACATTTCTAAACATGTAATTGTTTTCTTTTGCATATTTAAAGTATAAGAGTAAAATAGTCCTTATAAATCTTTTAGAAAAGAGTTGTTTGACAGCTGAAATTAGGGTTGGATTAATTTGGATTAAAATCTGGATTAATTGAATATTTTAGCTATTAAACAATTATTTTATTATAATAATTATTTTTGGCTCTCTTAGTTCACTGAGAAATTTGCACAGTATAAATGCTTACATGTTACAAGTCAGATGTTTTAGAATGAAGGGTGCATTCCATCTGTCTCACTTCTCCATAGGCCACGTCAGAGTGAATCTAGTGAAATATGGGCTCCTCTATCTTTCACGCTCACAGATTGGATGTTTACACGAGGCGTTTGTTCAGTAATTGGATATCTGCTTGCAAAGAGGCATTTCCACTGACGTGGGAATGTTCATGTCTGTAAACAAGGCTTTTGAAAATAATAATAATAATAATACATGACCGTTATATAATAATACAACACAGTCCCACATATGTGTCTGAACCCTTGACGACGTATCAAATGGTCGAATTACACATTCCCTATTGATTTCACTTAAGTTTGATCCGAGCTTACAAAAATATATTTATATTGTTTGTTTGAAAATTGACAAATAAACTGCATCAATGTTTGTTCTGTTATTAATAATTCAATTCAATGTGAGCTCTTTTATAACAAAAGGCAGGTGGATGTAGAAACACTTTATTTAGTGATGCATCTTTACTTGCAAAGCAGTCTGAATGAAACCGCTTAAAAAGAGACTTTTTTTTTGTGAAGCCATTCTGATGACATAACAGTTGAGGAAAAGCACATTCAAAAGTTAATTTGTCAGCGTCCCTGGTGTTTTTGTGCAGAATCCACATTTTTATTTATAGTAACACTACCAAAGCGCACAGACGCACACTGCAGCAAGCTTCCTTCATCTCAACCGGTGTGTAGTTGATTTGTGAATGAGTGTGAGACAATGGAGCCGTCATGGAGGTTGTTAGTTTGAGCCAAGCAGAAGCTTGATGATGATTCCTCCTGATGTCGTGGGTGCTGGGTTACATAATCAGATCTTGCTTTACCCTGCTCTTCCCTATAGCCCTTTGCAGGCAGAGCTTGCTCACGTCCAACTGCAGCCTCAGCACCGATCTCTCTCTCTCTCTCTCTCTGTCTTTTTAGCTGTTGATATATATATATATATATATATAAGGGATGAGGAAATGAAAATGGATTGCCTTGCCACAGCGTTTGGATTTATTTATGTATTTTTGGATATATTTACAAGCTTTTTGTTTCCTTTAACCCTAATGTCAAATGCTTGCAGAGATGGACGAGTATTTGCCAGTTCAATAGCTCTGTTCCCCGTCTGAGCTCTGGAGACAAAAAAATACCATTTCCGAACGGTCAACTCGTAATTATTTTCATACTTAATAAATTCAAATCGATTGATAACTTTTGAAACAAAGGCCATCTTTGTGGCAGCTCAACCCTCTCTCTCTCGAACTATGGAACATCCATGGACCATCTCCTTAATTAAACTGCAGTGATTGCCCTCAATGGCCAGTCCTTTTAGATTAGCCTGTATCTGCAAGAGGGATGATCCTGGGATCTCACCTCCATACTCTGATTGATTTCAAGGAAAATAAAGGCTGTTGAACTCCCGAATGCACACCAACATCTATATCTTTGCATGGTTTTCTATATACACAATGCTGTTACTATAAATATGCAAGAGTTCTAACAAATAACTACACACTTAGTTTACTTTCAATCACATTTGAGATAATAATATTTGATTTGACATAATAATAATAATAAGCAGCTTCTACACTTGTTCAGGTCTTTGTCATGCATACATTTTTTTGTGCACAATAATAGAAATTGAAAGCAAGTTATTGTCCAGGCCTAGTAAGAACCTGCATGATTCGTGGAAGTGTTTCCCCATGTCACGGCACACTTTTTTTTTACCACTTGCATTTGATCACATGACGAGAGAAACCTTTCAGTGGTCTTTTTCCTGTTCAGAAAGTGCAGATGGAGATTTGAAACTGATGTGAATAATTCAGCACTATTTTCAAGGTACAGCCTTGTGAAGTGGGCAGCAGAAATTGATTTCCAGTGTTTAGATTTCAGGAGTGAATGTATAATAAAAGCCTGACCTGTGAGCAGTGCCACCGAATCCTAGTTAAACACTGTGGGTACAGCTTTTGTCATTCAATGTATTGCATTTATTACTAAATGTCATTCCATCTCCTGATCAAACAAACTTTTTCTTTCTCTTTTTGTCCTTCTAGTGAGCAGAGTATCTGTCAGGCGCGGGCAGCTGTCATGGTTTATGATGACGCCAATAAGAAGTGGGTTCCAGCCGGTGGGTCCACAGGCTTCAGCAGAGTTCACATCTATCACCACACTGGCAACAATGCTTTTAGAGTAGTGGGCCGTAAAATTCAGGACCACCAGGTGAGAGAAATGATAGTTTGGAAATGTTTTCTGGAAACATAAAAAGAGTTTGGTTATATGAATAGAAGTGGTAACTCAAGAATGTTTCAAACGTAATTGAGCATAATGAATCATTAAAATATCAGATATAATCTTTTTTATTACACAACTGTATATCTTTTTTTTTCTATAAAACGTTATACTTCCAGGACCCATCTCCATGCAAAATGCAAAAAAAAACATCATTCATTCCATTGATATAAAGTTTAAACCTCCTGTTCTCAGCGGCCACCGCTCAGTCACTTTTGGGGAGGGGTTAGCTGACAGTGATGGGGGGGGGGGTGAATTATAAAAACAACCCGAATACAATAAATAAATATTATTGGATTATGCGTGACCAAAGGCACGTGCTCATTCAACCCTTGCATCCCCTCTTAGCTGAAAGTTGATATTTGCTCTTATTGCTGATGACTAATGAAGCCGGGGCCGGCTTGCTGCACTGAGTTTATGAGCTACCGTTGCATTGTAGGGAATGTAGTGTTGGTGAATGCAAAACACCAGTTGGTGGCTCCGGCATGCGTAATTCATAGATACTTATGTAATTTATGGCCCACTGGCCTTGCCTTTACATGAAGCAGTGTTTATTGACTGGGCGCTGTGATGTGATATAAAAGTGCGCTATGGACTGGTTCAAATATGGCGTGGTTATGATTGAGAGAAAGTAGCATGCGTGTTTTGAGTTTTCGAGTTTTGTCAAAAATCTATGACAGAACTTTGAATAAAGGCCAGGTTTGAAACCTATTCTGCAGTGTTTTTTTTTTTTTAGCTGTTCGTTGTGTTTTGGAACCAAACTACATTTATATTAACTGGTACTTGTCATGTAAACAAGCCAAACAAGTTTCATAGTATTTTTTTGTAACATATTGTGACGAGCGGCTAGTAGTGGTCGAAGCTAATGCTCAGAGCTCTTAAAAGAGCTTTTGGTAGTTCGTAAGAGAACTGTTGAAATAAGCTCAAAGCAGATTGCAGCAATGATGTTTATTAAACATCCAAGTCTATCATTATAACCATTCAACAATATAACGGCCACCTGTGGCTAGACTAATCACGCATGGTGCATCATAACTGGTTAACACAAATATGTCGTAACAAAAAATCACATATTTGCATACACACACATACCTTGAAAAACATACATCCTCACACACTAAAATAATTACACACAACTTTGTAACTTAAGAGTTATTTGCATTACAATTGAAATCTAACCACCTCCCATGATGCACTGGGGCGGCGACGTTACACCAGGTCGTCACACTATAATTGGAAAAATGCCTTGAATAATAAATAAAGAAATATTTGTAAAACATATTTATGATTGATTATGAACATTAAAATTCTAATATAAGTTAAATATTTTCTCAATATAAAAGAATATATTTGTAATGGTTTTGTTCTCATAATTTTATGGGTTAAAAAGCTGCACTTTAACTGGGAGAAATTTGTCGAATGACTGGTGTGGTTAGACGTAAGGACCTCGCGTCTAGTCAGATGCTGTGAGCAGCTTTTCTTGTGGTGCCTTTAAGTAAGTGGCGTCTGGCTGGCCCCGTTGGCCTCTCCTGCAGGAGGTTCTGGTTTCACGGCACAGCTTTGATGACCCATGACACACAGCACGGGAGGGAGGCTCCAGAGTTTCACAGAACATAGCCGTTAAGTTTAACGACAAGGACGGTGAACATGAAATTCTTTGGTCCTCTGTGTGGTGTGAGATTTCTCAAGTTCATGGATTATTTAAATACTTTTGTATTTAAAAAAATATTTTATTATCCATTCTGGACTACAGTCATGAGGGTTTTTTTTATTACATTTAAATTTTCTAGGGACATTTGACAAAGACGAAGGCTTTTTTTAGGGTTTGGTTATCTGATAGTTGTGATTTCACACTCCACTTTCCGGGGTCTCGCACTCCACTCACCCATTGAAGGAGCTGAACCTCAAAAACGCTTTAAAATTGCTTTTATTCAGGCAAAACAATATGAGTAGATTACCAGAAAAGTACCTTACTAAAAGTTTGTCCTAAAACAGTTTTGGAAGTCTACAATTTTGTCCCTGGTGTCCTTAGTCAGCTCTGTGGTTTTGCCCATTGTGTAGAGGTTTGAGTGATTGATTGATTAAGTGAATTTGTGTCTTTCTGTACAGGTAACTGTTCAAAAAGATGTAAATAATTAAAGAATATATTAATTATTTGAATGAAACATATCTTAAAGTACTGTGTGTAAACATCCCCAACTAGAAGAGTCTGCATTAAATGAAGGCAAACTATAAATTGAGTGATTTCTTTCAGTCCATGTGCAGTGTTGCACAAAATCTTCAAATTAGTGAGCTATATATAAAGTATTGCATCATCATCATCATCATCTTTAGGCTGTTTGTTACATATGAACTATACATAATAAGCATCTGGCTCAGTTCTGTCTTTCTATCTGTTCAGTTGTAGCAGTGGTTCTCACACTTCTAGTTAAGTGATGTGCACTTCGAAGTATCCTTTATACGACTTGTCTCTATTTTAGGTTTGATAAAAGCGGCCTCTGGAAGTATCTGGCAGCTTGGTTCCATTAATAATTGAAGAATAGCCAACAATCATGGTGATATCTGAGGAGAGAGCACATCAAATTACTTTAGGAAACCCTCTGGCATTTTGAGTAAATGGTGTATAGTAGCACTGAGTTTAATGTTAAAGGACAGAAAACATTATAAACTTGATGTCGAATAATAGTCTTTTTATAAATCACTGGCTAATGATTGCAGATCTATACCTGTGAGCGTGCCAGACCATTAATTGCATAAATTTACTGGAAAAGCACTTCCCAACAGTCTTCCCAGTAGTGATCGATAAATGTGTATTTTGTGAAGTGGTTGCATTTTTGTCATTAACTGGATTGTTTTTACTTTGTACTGTTTATGGATCACCCTGATGCTTGTTAAAGCTAGGTAAAACTAATTTACCCAGAAGAATTTTATACAAACAAATGACGCCGTTTGAGAACTAAAAACAATTAAACACCCCCTGAGACAATCAAACTCAGTTTTTCCAAAAACGTAAAAACTTTGTGTCGGACCATAGCATCTTTATTAATTGGTGTTGCTTATTTTACCAATGTGTTCAGAAAGCTGAGAAGTCGGCATTCTTGAGTTGTGACAGGATGGCTAACAGTTCACAGTTTCTTTGTTACTGCTTGCTAATTAGTGCACTTCTTATGGGTAATTGCATTTCATGTCAAAAGATGAGAAATTAAAGTGACTGAGAGAGCAGCAGTTACAGAAGAAGCTCCGGAAAGATTCTTCTTTAGAATACAATCTTTTGTCTGGTTTTCAAAGAGCTTTCTCCAATAAGCAACAGACTTGAGTAAACATTGAACCATTTTCTTTTAATCTGTATAAGAAATGCATTAAGTGTTTGTTTTAGCTGAGTTTGGGTTTTTTAAAAATGAAAAACGCTTCGGTTGTGCTCAAACTTTGCATTTTCAGCATTACTGAAAATCCTGATGATCCTTATAGCCATCTTTAGAAGCAACTGTAACTTTTTCCAAGCCTTTTCTTCTGTTTTTTGTTGAGTAATCAAACTGGAAGGATGGCGTTAGATGTTCTATATGCGCGAGTGGAGCTCTGTACTTCCTACATCACATCAATGGTGTAGGCTGGTTCCAATAAAAGATTTATTAATGCATATTTTATGGTTCCATCAGTTATTGCATGCATTGGCATCTCAAATATCTTTTTTTTTTTTACATATTACAAATATTCTAATATTTTTGGTGTTTCAAGACTGTCCAAATGAAAGTTTATAGAGGACTGCATAAATCAAGATTTTAATATTTAAAGATTTTTATTAAAAATAGATTTTTTGTCACATGACTCCATGTCATTTTTTTTACTTCACAAAACCATAAATTCAAGGCATCTATGTAAATAATTTTTTTTTAAATCATCAAAACTGTTCAGAAAACAATAGTTCATGCCTTGTGGACTTACTTTCTTCAGTTCTGCGTAATATTATTTTGTTAAGAGTTTAAAAACAAATTTGATAAGACTTTAAATTGGGTTATTTTATACCATTTTTGTTGACAGGTGGTAATAAACTGTGCCATTCCCAAGGGTCTGAAATACAACCAGGCCACGCAGACGTTCCACCAGTGGCGAGATGCACGGCAGGTGTACGGCCTGAACTTTGGCAGCAAGGAGGATGCCAATGTATTTGCCAGTGCCATGATGCATGCTCTGGAGGTGCTCAACTCTCAGGATGCAGGTGAGAAGACCATTTTCACACCAATCTGTAAAGACCAGTGACGTGTGAAACGTGTTGGTGAGATTCAGGTCTTGAAAGCCACTGCAATGAAACCGTAAACTGTAAATGTGTTTATTTTTTAGAGAGACTGGCTTTTGGTTTATTAGTGTCCATAAAAATGATTGGCCATTATTCCAAAAAGACACCTTTGAGGTCCGATACGAATGGCTCTTGGTTTGGAGGTTCCTGCTCAACATAAATCAGAGACTCTGTGTAGCTTTTACTACATTTATTACATAATTAATGTATATTATCAACCAATTATATCAAACAGAAACAGATGTGTAGTAGGCTTAAACCTGTGACAAACAGCCAAGGTCTGCTGCCGAGGTGGGATTGAGAAAGGCAGTTTTTTGTCAATCTTGGTAAGGTTGAGCACAGCAACAAGACACAAGCTAGTCTTTTTGCATCAATAAGATCTCTCCCAGACAAAGATTTCAAAGCAGATTGGAGATTCAAGATTGTTAGTTCACCAATGTGTATGGAAGAAGAATTTCTGGAAGTTCAGAGGGTGCCCACACCAAATATTGATTTGATCTAGATTTCTCTTTTGTTCATTCAATCCCTTTTTCACTGTCGGAAATACATGATTCAAACATTTACACAATACTGGATATTGTAATTGTACATATTCTCATTATATAGGTAAGTAATGCATTGTGTAAAAATAGTTTTTTAAATGCTGGTGATGCACTCCTTTCTTTTTAGTCCATGCCAAAGTCTCTTTAAATCCATTGGAAGTTGTCTAATTAGTAAATGGCCCTTTGCTGTTTATGTTCAGTGCTGTGAGGATCTGGCCTCTGTCCAGGTCACACAGGGAGCCAGATTCTGTCTATTATGCTCAATTTATTGTCATTTAGCAAACGGAGCCTGCCTTTATTTGGTAATCATGCTGTTTATGACAGTGGGAGACTGTTGGTGCTGAAAATTGAGCTGCTATGGCTTGTTAATAAAGGTTTGTGTGAAACTCCTTTGACAGTGGTCCTCACATACACGTGTTGTCCCTTTAATGTTATTCTTTTTGTCTACATCAAAAACCTGGCACGGTCACAGTAAAGGGCATCTCTTTCACCTTCTTCACTCTTTAAGTGTTCTCAGCCTGTCTAGGCGGGTCATTGTAGAGCTTGCTTTTCATTTGGGACTGTGATGACGCTTTGTTTCGTGTCTCTGAGATATGGCTGATCAGGGAGAACTCAACTGTTGCCTTATGTACTTTTTTCTCTTTTATATAATCCCAAAAGATCTTTTGAAGAGCTAGTTTTATGCAGTTTTTTTAAAGGACAGTGTGGGATTGTTCTAGAAATTTGCAATAGCTCCTGTTTTTGTATTCAAACCATTCCACCAAATGGGTGTCATTTGCTTGTTTTAACTTTTCAAAAATTATTTTTTTTACTTGATTTTCAAAACACATTCAAATAGAATCAAGTATTCCAAATGGGTATTGGTCCATCTTAAATAACTTATTTAAATGTTTTATTACATCAACTGGATTTACATATCGATGCAAAAGAAAGGTTCTCTTTAATCTTTACATTATGGTGAAGTGTAGCATTAGAGACCGAGAAGAAGCAAAAAATTGTTTTTATGCAGATTTTTATATTGTTTTATGTGAATTTTATCAATATTTTAAATGTCTTAGCTTAAATGTGCCCTAAGAAAAGTATGTTGTACACGTTGCTGAGTAATGTATCTATGAAGCAATTTCATACATATAAAGTCCGTTAGATAGAAATGGCACCCATTCAGTGGAAAGCCTTCATTCTTATGAAATTAAATGTTTTAAAATTAACAAATTCTAAGAATTTAGAAATATCTTGGATATTGTAAAGTTTAAATTTCTCAGGAAATCACAATCCTTCAGTCAGCTGCTGCTGGTAATATATACAATATTTACAGTGCTGCTTTTACAGTTATTTCATGGATGAATTCTATTTTTGTATGTGAGAAGGCAGTTTGAGAGTCCAAAATTGATTTAGAAAATGCTGAAAGAATGACTGTTGCCATTTTCACCTGACCTTCAATTCTTTGTCTCACCAATCACACCATGGAAAGTTATCTAGTTGCCTGCAGGGCTTTTCAAATCACCACAGGGAGCTTCAGACTCCCTGGCCTTATTACTGTATATTAATTACCTGATACAAGGCAGTTAATTATGCACAGTAATGTTAATAATGCATACTGATAGCCTTGTTGTTCTCAGACTGTTGTAAAAAATATATATATAAATACCATATGTTTTCTTCTTGTCTTTTCATGACTAAATAGAATTAAAATATTATAGAAAGTATAATATCAAATAATAAAAATGCAATCTTGAAATCAAGCTACTACAGTAATTTGAGCTTAGTTTAGCTCAAAGTTTTCCCCACTGAGGCTAGTTGGGGCTAAAGTCTCACCCTTCTCTGCGTCTGATTGGTTGGATCGCATATGTCTTCCAATAAGAAGAAGCATTGTTCACTGCGTGGGACTGGAGAACCCTGCGTTTATCATCTGTCTCACTTTCAAAGTGTCTTGCTTTGTTCTTGCTTGCTATTGTAATAGAAAAATATTTAGAATGCTATTGTTTTGAGATAGAACAGGATGTTGCATCACAAACAGGAAGTCACTTCACAGCTAGGCTCTATAGGTCAGGGTGTTAGGGATTTTTTTTCTCCCTCTCTTTGAATCTTGAAAGAGATGCTTGACTTTTTCAGGCCTCCCTCTCCCTCCGTCTTCCTTCTCTGTTCCCAATGCAACATGGTTTGTTAGCTGTTTAGCATTCTAAGTGTTTTAAAACTAATACAGCTGTATTTTTTTACTATACATTCTTAAACCTTGGTTTCAGTGTCTTTATAATAATAGATTAACACAATAGTTCAGTAACACTACACATAACATATTGTTAATATCAATTCCTTCCTCGGTCTTACCCTTCTTGTGGCCACTAAAAACGTAAAGATCACAATAGTCATGGCTATAAAAAATATGCCGCTCACTAGTTCTTGAAATGTTCGGTTTGGTCTGCAGCTACAGGCTTCTGTGTCGCAGTCTGCCCTTAACTGGCCATTGCTCTAAATGTTTTTGTGAGTTCAAAACTGATGAAAAGGGTGCGGGAGCTCTCAAAACTAAAAAAAAAAGTGTGTGTATTTAAACACCCACAACCCTGAAAGTCACGACACCACTGCTGGAGAGTGACCACTGCAGAAGGTCCAAATTCTGCTTTAATAAAAATGGTCTTCCCATACAAATATCAATAGGTAAAACATACCCACTGTTGAATATCCACTAGATGAGGGTGTTGCTAGGCAGATTTCTAAACATTTTAAAATATGCATCTCCACATACTGTAGATATGTGGGATACCACAATCTGTAAATTCGATCCAATGTCTGTCTAAACACACACTCAAAAATAACAATGAAGTCATCCCTTTTTAAGGCTTGTAGTTGCTACGCTTGTATTTCTTGAGCATCGCATTGAGTTGAATGTTTACAACGCTTGAATTGAATGTATATGACCCATACGTGCTTTTATGCACAATATTAGTATTTATCTCGAAAATGGACCTACTTATCTTTCTTAATAAATTGGGTGAATCAAAAGGGCTTTATTTAAACCCCAAGTTAATTATAGTCTTCTGTAATGTGCAACACAGTCACGTGGCGGGTGATGTTACCCTGACACTGTAGCTATGGGCTGCTTGAGATTTGGTGAGTTTTTATATAAATGCTGTTGCCAGCGTGACTGAGCGACTGATGCCAGACCATCCCAGAGCTCCTGACAACATGTACTAAATATACACTCGAGCGTGGCGAATGTGTTGATTGATGAATTGGTGAGGTAACCGAGTGAATCTGTTAGCCGTAGAAGTAGCAACCCATCCCAATCAGACTGTTTACTTGAGAAATGTGGCCTTTTATCTTTCCCATGGGAACTTGAATTTGACAGACACTTTTTCATGTCATTGTCTTGTTTCTCACACCTTACTGGGACTGCTTGGAATGTGTGTAAGCGAAGCACCAGTGTTCAGTGCAGATGTGCGGTTTAGGACCGGGATGTGAAGTTTGTTGTGCTGTTGGGATGGAAGTAGGTGTGAAATCTAGTTGCTGTTTGTTACGTTCTTTCCATTTTTTTTTTTTTGGGACCATGCAGATGGTGTGTGTGATTTATGATTCTTTGAAAGGTCTACGTGGGTTTAAGACTACTTTCACCTTGTCAATGATGACTGAAATAATAATTGGCTTCATACCGTACAGCTCAGAAAGAGACATTTGTCATAGTTTGTTGACATCCTATCTGGTTTATGCAAGGTTTCTAGATCCAGAATTGTCAGCAATAAATTACTGGACAACTTTTGGCGTGGCTTTCTACTTTTCTTTAGTTCTTCTGATTTTTACTTCAGTCTACCAGTTTGACAACATTTGTTAATTTTCTTTAGATCTGATGTCCACCTGTTGGTCTATCCATTATATCCATCCTTTAGTCAATCAGTCTATTTCTGTCTTCCCACCAATTTTTCAATCCTTCTCTTTCTGTCAGTTTTTGTCCGTCAAATCTGTCAGTCCCTAAATCTTTCAACCTTTCGATCTCTCCATCCTTTTATTGATCTTCTTTCAGTCTGTCTTTTTGTTTCTCTTTGATCTTTCTTTCTTACCCATCAAACAGTCAATCCCTCTGTCTTTCGGAATGTTTCATCTTTGGTCTCTCCTTTGATCATACCAGCTCTCCATTGTTCTTTCTATCATTGTCTGTCAATCTTTCTGTCTCGGTTAATTCTTTTGTCTTTGGTCCTTCTTTTCTATTGTCTCCCCATCTATTTGTAAATCTGTCTTTCTCTCAATCAAGTAATTAATCCATCAATTGTCCTGTCTCTCCATCGATCTTTTTGTCTGCCCATCGGTTGTTCCCCCTGGCCATCGGCCCTTCTGCTCGCCCATCGGTCCGCCCATCTGTCCTTTCGTTTGTTTGCCCACCCATTGGTTCCTCCCATTGATACTTCTGTCCACCCACTATTCCTTTTGGTCCTTTTGACTTTCCATCCTTTTGTTTCATCTATCCGATTTATCTTTCAGTCCTTCTAGCTCTCGCATTTCTTCTCTCTACAATACATCCATCCATCTGATTATCTTTGTCTATCAATCTTTCTTTCTCTCCCTCTGTTTATCAATCTGTCTATTGGACCATTCCTCAGTGGATATTTCTGTCTGTCTGTCTATTCATGGATCCGTCTTTCCATCTCTCACTGTCCATTCATTTTTTCTGTCTGTCCAACTATATTCAGACATAAAGGTTTGTTCACTTCTTCTGATAGGAGGAAGGAAATAACTATGAATGGTACCAGAAATGGTTCTCCATCACAGAAACTGTGCTCTCTTTCTAGATATTGGTCACTAACAACCAAATATCCTCCTCTAAGGTCAAGAGTTTCGCTGTCTGTGCCCCCTCCAGAGTATAAATACAGTCTTGTGATGAGCCGTTGACAGTGGTCAGATCTGTGGGATTGCATGAGCTCATACATGTCAGAAAAAGCCTTCTTTTCACCACGTCCCATTACAAACCCCCAGAAGCCTCCTCTGTGTCTAGGGCTCTTAATGAAGGGCACCCTGCATTAAGACCCTTCACTTTGGCAGCGCATGTGTTTATCTTTTTGAGACATGAGGGAAAATAGACGTACATGAAATTCCTGAGCCAAAAAGAGTTTGTTTTTCTCTCTGTGGTGCATAAGTATGAACGGACGAGGATGGGGTGAACACCTCTGTCTGGTATGTGTTTGTCTTTACAAAGACACCACATGACCACCAGGTGGGAGAGATGACGTTGGCAGCCCACAACACTTTTTAACAAATGAGATCACACTCTTGCTCCAGACTAGTCATCTTTGGAGTAGAGTTCTTCTTGTCTCCAGCAATCTTTTCTTGGGAGCCTCCTAGAAGCAGGTTGGCTGAGGATTTGGCTAAAAAACTCCTCTTTTATCCACTTTTCTTTCTGAATGGGAATCTGCTATACAACATTCGTGCTCCCTATCATTTCTACAACTATCGCAGTGGTACCCGATCGTCCTTGAGCGCCTCAGAGCAGAGAGACAGGCCTGCAGGCACCTGTCCATCATGCCAGCCCCGAGAGTGTACCGCTTCCCTCCGAAGATCAGCCGCACTGAGATCATCCTGAGGAGTGAGTTTGATTGGCTTTAACACTGTAGTGAGAGTTGGGTTTTCTGCTTTGGTGCATCTGCTTTCGAGGGCTGTTCTTTTGAGACCTTTATTTGATTTTAAATTACGTGACTTTTTCCAGTTAACATCCAGTTTTGATGTTTTTTTCATACATGAGGAGCAATTCTATCCTTGCATGTCTTGTAATTTTTACTCTGCATTTAGGTTTTGTTTGCTAGTAAGTCTTTAAAATGTATTTGTGATCGATTTATTTGGACTGCAGATGACAGTTTCTATGCAGATCTTCTTTTATTAGGTCCCATTGCATCAAAAAGTCACTTGCCTAAGGTTTTGCAACTCATTCCTGACACTGGAGGCCTTGGCACACTTCGAGGTTGTAGTGGGATCATGTGCTGCCATTTAGCGTCTCTGGGGCAAGTTCTGAAAACAGTCACACATCATTCATGTTGCTGCTGATCTGGGGCCAGTCAAAAAGCACTAAAGAGCTGTGATGTTCCATGGTATTAGAGGAGGAGATTTAGATCTGTGTAAACATGACAGATTGTGTAATTACATGAAAACAAACTATTTATAACTCGTTGTTGTTGAAACTCTGTTGCTATTAATAAGTTCCATCAAAACAAGGACTTGTGTGTGTGCTTGTGTATTTTGTCGAATTCTATTTTGGTATTCTTTATGTTTGTAGGTCACTTTATATATATCACAACGTTGATGGAAGATTCTCTCACCCATCCACTGAATTCAGGTGTCTTTGGTTTAGTAAATCAAGACCTTGGGTGTGCAGGCTGCGTTTGATAAAGCAGGGGCCACTCTCAGGAGCTCAGTGAATTCTTGCATGGTACTTCCTGTTTTATTTTATTGTTTTCCAGAAACCCAGTGGCCATTTTGCTGTGGTATTTATTTATTTGTTTATGAATAATAGGGTGGTTCAGTTCCACGGTGATGAATCTGCAGGTATTATTTGGTGACTTCATCCAGCACATTATGGGATTCTGGCGTGTTCTCAAGCAGCGTTCAGATTTCCTTCCTAAGATTTTTTTTCCTGGTAATGTGTACCTCAAAAATCTCTACAGGGTTAACTTGTGTCTCCACCCACTACATCATAATAATAGTTGGGTAGATGCGATTATAACATCGACCGCTTTACCCTTCATCCGTTCTGGCATGAATTATTGATCAGGGCCAGAAAGCACAAGAAGTGATCCTCATCATCCTCCCTGAATGCTGTGTCTGAAGTCTCTGGCAACCCATATCTCCAGCCTGTTCTGATCACAGCAGCGATAGCTTGAGAAGAGTCCGGTCGCCATGTTGCTTTCTCTCAGATCTCATGAAGCCATTGACGGTAGTTTGGGAAGTGAAGTGAACCGATCTGCTGCTCTTGTTTCTCGTACTCCTAAGGAGCAGGATGGACTTCTGCCGTTCTTCTGCTGTCAGAAGGGGCTCTCCGCTTCCTTGTTCTCATGTAGGTGTTGTTTCCTAACTTGCTGTTCCACCTTAAAATACATAAAATTACAATCATAGTTTATATAATAGTTCATCTGTTTAAAATCATTAATAACTTTGTTCACATTTCTTTTAATTACGGAAGAAAAGAAAATGCATATGTGTGTATGTTAGTGTGTATGTAAACACCTTACTTACATTTATTTTAATTGCTGAAGAAAAAATAGATATGCATGTGCGTAAGTGTATGATGTATATAAATTGTTTGCTTCTGTTATTTTTTGCTGTACTGTTTTTACAGAAAGGTATGGTTCAGACTAAAACCAGACAATTTTATGTGAATAGATTAAATAAAATAAAATAAAACCACACTTCAAACTAAAGGGAAGTCACTTTTATTTATTAAAAGTCCTGTCTTTGTTTTGTCAAGTGATGTGCTTAGATTTATTTATTTTTTACATTAGTTATTTTGTATTATATTTTTTGTTTACCTTTTTTTATTGTCCCCATTATTTCACTGTGTGGACCAAATATTATTATTTTTTTAAATTCCTTTTGGTCTGAATTTCCAATTGTAAAGTGGTAGCAATAATCAATCAGGTGAATATTTGTATAATCTATCCTTTCTCTCTTGCAAGGCTAATGCTGACTCATCTGTTTATGTGAATAGCACGACCGTTTGTGATTAGCTCGTCATGTCGTAAGATTAATGTTGAGATCTGTATAAAGACATGAGGAGCACCGGGGAGCTCTTGCTTATAGAAGAGGCTCTTTCACATATACATTACGACTGGCGTAGGTGTGCTTTATGTGTTAAGGACACACAGAACTTTTGAAAAGGGGAGATGTGGACTGGGTTAAACAATCAGCAGAAAACTGTGATTTTGGATTAGCTGTGATTGATTCTAGCTCTAAGCTTCAGGGAGAGTTTTATACTCAGACTTGTTAAATTTAGTTTATGTGCTCATCCAGTTTCTTGGATCGCACTCTGGATTTGGATCTGGACATTATTTATTTAGCTTTTATATAGTTGCCTCATAATATCCCTCAAAAGTAAATGACTTTATCTGTTATTTGGGCCAGTGTGAGCTGAATAGTGTGACTGTAGGTTTGAATAAGACTTTTTTTTTTCTCAAACTGCATGAAAGAAGCCAGTTGAGCAGGTGTAAGGATGAAAGGTCTTGTTTTTGGAATTATGAGATAAACAGGAAATAACATGGGGCATATGTGCTGTGGTAATGAGGACTGGCCTCCAGACAGCTTCTCTCACCTGCACAAGGCTGCATTGATCCAGCTGCTCGTGTGGATGGGTTTGTTCTGCCTGTTATATTTTATTTAGTCATCCAACTCAAATTTTGGCTCTGTTATACGTTTATTTCGTATCACTGAGTTGGTATTTATTATTGCTGTTAATGTTTTTCCTTTACTGCTTATATTAATAAATCAGTGTGTGAAGGTCTTATCCACAATGTTTATTTTAACCTGTTTTTATGGCTTTGTTCATGTGGAATTGCAGCACTGGTTAACTGCAACGAAACATTTTGGAAAATTAGACGCCAAGGGGAGTTTCTGCGTTGCTCATTATACATAGCAAAAGTCATTTTTAACACATCACATCTATATTTTAATGTCTTTGAAAGGAATTCCGGTTCAAAATTGTACTGCCCCTTGTGTGTAAACAGATTTCGGTGTGGCGGCTGGCTAGGTAATGCCAGGACCTCAATGTGTTCCGTCGTACACCATATTTTGGGTCATTGTCATACTAGAAATCGCATCCACAATGCTTTTTTTAATACTCTGGATGGAGGAATGAGGTCATTGCCAAGTACCGGTATTTAACTGTGCGTGGCTCTTTAATCAATTTGACATGCAATCGTCCTCTGTGATTGGCTCCCAAACATGTTGCCACACTGGGGTGTTGTTTTATGTTTCATAAACTGCATATAATTTGACATTTACTCTTTCACCCAGTTCTCCTCTGAATCATTCAGATGTTCGACTCTGCAATGTATTACAAAGGGATTTCGATCAGTGAGCCTGAGATAATTAATAAAAGCAGGGGTTCAATACTTTTGTTTATTCTTTCAACCATGAAGGAAATTATGAATAAAAATGTTACATTTTAGTTTAAAACCAATACTTACAATGAGAAAAAACTATTTAGCAGCTAAATTTTAACCCATAAAATCCTAGAGGCGCTGTACATTTTTAGTTAGTCCATTTTTTTTACTTTATTTAGTTAGTCGAAATTAGTTATAAATATTATATAATAGTCTTTATTTCTGAACTGATGAATGAAAATAATAAATAATGAGTCACTCGATCACAGACTGAGTTGTCTATAAATTTCTCCTGATACTTTTTTCAGAGATGATCTGTTCGCCTTTGTCTGAAATCTAATTTCCTAATTAAATCTTGCTGTCCAACAGACCTGATCGATGTATGGTTTATGTGTTCTGCCTTCTGTTCTTTTAAGATCTGTCCAACGAACCTTACATTATTGATCACATTTAAAAGCCTTTTGCTTATTTATATCATGCACTGGTGTTTATTTTTGAATGTTTTGTCCTGCAGGCCCTCAGTTGCCAAGACAGACGCCTCAGGTGCAGAATGGCCCATCACCCGAGGAGCTGGAGGCACAAAGAAGGTAAAGCATTGTACTAAACAATACATGTGACCTGTAAAAATCCAAATCCTGTGAGGTATATAGAGAGAATTCCACAGAAAAAAAAAACTAGCATTGTCACTTTCTTACTGAGTGGCAAAACAAGCTGTAAAATGGATATTTTTAGCTTCAAAGAGTTACATAGAGATCTATCCAGATGATGGGTTTCCTGGCATTTTATATGTTCCTGGTTTAAAAGTGCACAAAGCACCAATGCCTACAGCTATATTTCTAAGTAGGATTTGACAGGGACATTGATGTTACGGACATCTATAGACATTCTGGTTGTATGTGTAGAAATATGTCTATAGAAGTGGAGTGTCTCTTTGTTGAAATGTAATTTCATGTTTTTTTTAAGCCAAACTTAGGAAAGTACTGATGGTTTACATTAAGGGGAGACTATGGGGTCATCTCAGGGTCCTAGCCTTTATGTTGTTCCTGGTTTACGAGACCAGTTTACACCACAGTTTGGTACAGGGATTTTTTTTTAAGCAAGCAGATATTTTTTAGGTTAAACTTCATATGTGTAGATGGTAAATCCATTTTACTGTGAAAAGTTTGGGCGCACCTTTAAAAGAAGATAACTTGGGCACAGAACACAGGTGTCCTTGCAGATTTAACATCTGTGTGTGAGATGATGTGTAAATGAACCAGGTGAACCCTGCAAATTCAAACATGGATTGTGCAGCAATGTGACGCTGCTGTCTGCTGTACTATGAAGAGCTAGATCAGCACTTTGAAGCTGTGAATCTGCTTTTATTTTCTGAGCGAATTTTCATCACGACTTCTGCGGACTTCAAAAGAGCATGGAGGCTGTTACTCACCAAGGTCTTGTTAATGAAAGCTCTTCTGCACTGTGTTCCCAGCGGAAGAAGCAGTCAAGGTTGAGCCTGCTTGACTGGAATAAACATGCAAGGAAACATTTCTTTCATCTGGCTTTTGCTTTAATAATAGCATGCAACCGTTGCATCTTTAATACCTTTTTAATCCACTAAGAATAGCTTTAAATGATTTTGTTAAATGGCATGTTGAAAGTATTTAATTTAATTATTTCACCAAGATAAACCAGCTACCCAAACCTAGTTTTGAGAGGGATGGTGCAAGTAGCATTACTGGTGCTAAAACGGCACTCTCAACGGTACTGGTTCTTAAGTATGTATTTAACATAAAAAATAATCAAAATTTCACCATTGCAGCATTCTATAATAGTACCCGTAACATTGTTTTCATTGGTATATCTTTTATATACATCTTAAAAACCAAATCGATGAGTGGATTTTATCTCTGACACTAAATTTACTATTTGTTTTGATGGGGATCTCAAATATTTGGCAACCTGAGGCTTCCTCGTTTTGTTAGTCCATAGTAATTCTGCAATAAAGTGTAGATGCTTCTCAAAAGTTTTTTTTCCCTTTAGCATGTGTTTCATTTTGCCTTAACAACGAACACCAAAAAAAGCAAGTAGACACATTGCAGTACTGAAATTCATGTTTTATTTGGGTCAGTCAAATTTGCTATGGTTGCATACCAGTACGCAACCCTAGTTCCGGTGGAGTTGGTGTACAATAACAGTGCAAGATTGATGGCACGCTCACACAGAGAAATAAAAATAGTACATTAACCAACATGTGTTATGTTAATACATGCTAAAACATGACAAATAATCAAAAGTATTTCAGCATTGTAACATTCCATTAAAGTAACCTTGCATGTAAAATTCTTTTAAATTAACTTTGTTTTGAAATGTCACACATTCGCTGATTTAAATTTTAGCTTGTATTGGTAACCTATTTTATAAACATCTCAAAAAATAATTAATTAGTGGATTTTTTTACTCTGACGTTTACTTTACTATTAGTTTTGATGGGGATCTCAAATATTTGGCGACCTGAGGCTTCCTCCTTGTGCGTTAAAAATGTGCAATGAAGTCTTCTCAACTGTTCCTATTAGCATTTGTTTGCCTCCACGAAGAACATTAAATATATCAATTAGAAATGCTAGTGGTAGTGAAATTCACATTTTATTTTGGATTGATTACTTCTGTTGAAATCCAGTTACATACCATTATGCCAAACCCAGTTTTGGGAACAACGTATAGTTTAACTGATTGTTTCAGCAGTTTTAATGTATAGTTTTTATACATATAGATATAGAAATAGTGTTTAGAACTGGGAGTAATACATTTTGAATACATTTTATTCACTAAACAACTTGAAGTGATTAATGAGCTGAACATGAAGCGACACAGAAACAGCTGAGATTACAACAAGATAACAAATGCTTCCTCTGCAGAGCACATTCAAGGCTCTTAAACACGAAGCATCAGTGTATTCACTGCATGCTGTGCGCGAGATCGGGACTGCATCGGACACCGCTACACAGCCTGCATAACAAACATTGTTTGGCTAGCTTTCTGCTCCAGACAGACAGGCGTGCTCCAGGGCATAGTGACACTCCTGGGGAAGGTGCACGGCCCCAGAATACTGAAAAGAAGACTGATTTATAGTCAAGAGGATGTGAATGTGCTCTCCATAGTCCAGGGTGACTGTGCGTTCTCTTGTCTAGCTAAATCTGCTGGGAAACGTCTTTCCTCTTAAGTTTCTAATGGAGCATTTTTTTAATGGAGTGTTTAATTCACTTTGTTTTATCTTACTTTTCATCTTTTTTTTGTATTTATGTTGTAAAGAAAATGTTCTTTAGGCATTTTCAAGTATTTCTGGATTACCAAAAACTGGGCTGAATACGGAGTAATTTAATTAATCTTTGGTGAGAAATGCACTACATTTTAGCTTAAAAATTGCTCAAATATTAAGTTTCTTTTTGACGATTCCCTCAAGGAGTCTGTTTTCTTCTACAACAGCTTGCGTACTTCCACCAAGTGCTTTTATAGTGGAAATGTTCCTTATAAGGATATTTTCTTCAGTCTGTGAAAGATAATCCACAATAGTCTTCCAGTGCCTGAAACAGAGTTTGGCTTGTTGCTGACCACATGTCCGACCACCGCATACGGCCCCACAGCCATATTTAGCTTTCGCGGTCAATGGAACCGAGCGCATGCTTTGCATCTGATGTCATCTTGTGATGCAAACCTAATACAATGGCAAGAAGGCCAAAAGAATGAGGAGCGGGATACTCGCAGTCGTCTATAAACTTACTGTCGAGATGAGTTAATATCGCTGTCAGACCAGTTTGAGGAGTCTGGAAGGATTGAAATACGTCTCTCTGACAGTAAAGGTCACATTCCTGTCAGCTGATGAAAAAAGTGTATGTATAAATGTATTGCACATCAAACTTTTCTGCACGTGTTCTCATACATACAGCAGCGCAATCACCCAAAACGAGATTCATTTCTTCCCAGGTTAGTGGTCCAAAAACCTGTGTACAAATGTAACGATATCAGACTGTGTTGCTTTGTCAGGTTTTACCACATACCTAATGTTACTGATTGTCCTGATGTCGGGATTTAATTAAAAAACATGACAAAAATACAAATGTTCTACATAGTTTGTAAATGTACCCAATGAAAATGTCAAATCAGAGCCGTGTGTAATAATAAAAAATAATAAATATAATTATGCTTGACTTTAAAGGAATTTTCACAACATACAGGTTGTCATTTCAGTGAACCCTGCTTATATCTGAAGTGTATTTTGAGTGAATTTAGCTGAGAAGAGAAGACAGCTATTCATCTGAGAGACATAAGCTGCTCCTGTCGTGACTCCTCACCTTCCCCTTACGTTTGTTTTTACACTTCTTTATTGTTTCTAAAATGTTAACATTTACAAATGATAGTGTTCGTAATCTCTGAAGGTTGCACATATGCGGCTAAATGCTTTTTGAGGATTTTTCTATTAATTAAAAATTAGGTTTTGTGTCATAAAGAACTATTGAACGCAACTGTTTTAAATGATAACCGCTTTGAAAAGATTCAAATTTGATGTGATGTGGGTTTGAGATGTAATTGCCATCAAACTTTTTTTGGTCCCCGGGGCGCCACATACGCACGCTTGCACAGGGCCGATGCCAGTTCGAATCCCGTGCTTGTCGTCCCATCCCACACCATTGTCTCTCGTTCTCATTTCCTGTCACTCTCCACTGTCATTTTAGTTTTAAAAAAGATTCTATTAAAACTACGGCAAAACCATAATCGTTAAAAAAAACGAACTAAAGATTTAGTCGCAAAAGGCGATTGCGACGTTATTGTGAGCGAGTTATTTCAGAGAATTAGCATCAAAATGAAGCAAATAATCGTTTAATAATAACGGCTATTCATCTGATGAATCTGAGTGATCAGCAAAAGCTCTTCACTTTGCCCTTACTTTGCTCACTTTGGTTTTTACTTGACACTGAACATCTCCACTTCTTTCTCTGACATGGTAGAGCAGTTTACAGGCTCTCGTAGTAATACAGTTTCTAAAGCATTTATGAATAATTGTGAAGTAATCTCAGAAGGTTGCTAAAAATTCTTAGTGGAGTTTTCCCATCAATAACGATTCTGCTAATGAGGAATTTGAATCTTGGGCGGCGTGCTTTTTTGCCATTTCCTAGGACAAAGTACCCATGTACGCAACCGTTTTGAATAAAATGTCAAGAAATTGATTACTTATGTTATTATTTTGTTATGACCCAACCATGATCAAACTACTTTTGAGTGTAAAATTATTGTGGGAAATTGATAAACAGTAATTTTAAAAAGCTTGCCCTCCAAGATGGCATTGCTAAAGACGTCACATGACATGAAATGATCAAGAATTTTGAGGCATTTGTTTGCTTCAAGGGAAAATTCACTTATAAAAGATCATTATATTTAAGGCCTCAAAGGTTTTCTTGTGTGTTAATTTTATAATTTCAGTTCTATTATAGTATTATACTGGTGTGCCCTTTTAAAACAAGAGCATTTCTACAAAATTCAAACTTCATTTTGTAGTAGCACATTTTACCCGTTTCTTTAATGTTTTGCTGAGTCTTCGGTCACTGAGACATCAAGTTTTACATTATTCAAATGAATGTCACATGTAGATATTTCCCTCCGGGCTGTTTAAGCTTCAGCAGACCTGTAGAGACTTGTGGGTTAGTTCACGTTCTATGAGCCAAAATGTCTATTTTAGAATTTGATTAAAAAGAAATGAAGTGGCATAATGGGAGGATAAAAATAGTCAACGGGACACTTGTACAGCTTTGCTGCTCTAGGGTCTTTCAGCACATCTGTCAGGTGGAGGAGCAGCAGTCCATTTCCTCCATCTGTATCCTGCAAACCAGGCAAGAATAGAGCTACCAGCTCATTTTTGCATCTCTGATTGTCGTAATCATCTTCTTCTTTTCGCACTTGAGCACAAATAATACGCTCATGCAGCTTCATGCTGATGTCTGTCATCTTCTCAATGATTGACCCTTCACCCTCCAGAAACCCATATCCCTGCCTCTCAAGCAGGATGTATCCAAAGATGTTGGCTTGGAATTTTGCAGGATGCCTCTCAAAAGATGCCATATGGCTTAGATTAGATTCAGCCAACTTTAACCAAATTTCTGGGTCTTTCCAGAGGAGATGGGAGTCATGTTTGCCAGCAAAGCCTTCAATATGGTGCTCCTTCTGCTCACAGTCTCACAGTGGTCTGTCATTGTTTGACTGCGTTAGCCGCACCAAATTAACTGTTGAGATATGATTTAATCAATTTTGTTTCGCCAAGCTTCCTTGTTGGTAGAGAATTTTAAAGAACTTGCTTTGAATAGATTGTGATCAAAAAATTATTTGTATAGCACTCATGCTTATCTCTACAGTCAGGCAAATATGAAACAAAACATGTACTGGCAAAATTATGTCATGGCCATACAATTCTGTCCATTTCTATTACAAACTGTGCATTTTTCAGAAATAATATACCGGTAAGTACGAAATACATTATAAAAGTATCTTTCTGTTGCACATTATTTTGGGAAATTGGGAAAATATCCACTTCCATAGAAGGGCTAGTAATTTTGTCTTCAACCGTAACTCAGAACATACCAAATAGAGATGTTGTCTGAGGAACAAAAGCAGATGATCTGTTGGTTGATATTATTCACAATAGAAACATTATTTTTAGGAACATTTACACATAGATTTCTTGATTATCTTACGGAATTGTGTATCCATTTTAAAAGCCAATGAAGTCGTTCTGCCCTCTGAATCTGTTGTAGTAAGTTGTTGGAAGACATTCGGATTCAGGCTGTGAGCCGCCTACACTCCCTTAGCTACTGTTTCCTTGGTAACCAATGTCAAGGACTGAGACGCCAATGAATGGATCTTCTGCATGCTTCCTATCTTTTAAGATCTTATTATTTCAATTCAGGGGCTAATTTCAGAGCTTATAGTGATCATCACTTGGGGTGCTGCTTGCTTCATCAGAAAGCCAACCTTTCGACCCCATATTTTAGCTCCCACTAGTCTCGACTGGGTGCAGGACCAGGTTCTGATTTCAAGTGTTTGAGCTGCTCGTTATTTTCGGAATGTTGTGATCTCCTACACCAGGGAATGTGTTTGTGTCCGATACGATTACTCAGAAGGGAAGCACTCAACCCAAATGGTGTGAACAGGTCTGGGGTGCCGTTCTTATTTTAGGAAACAAGGAGAGCTCTCATCTGATCCCATAAATCCATTTTCCTGTTTGTCCAACAGCAGAGATGTTAGTTCTAGTTTATGATCGACGCTTTCTGAAAACAAGAAGCCCTTGGTATTATTACGACCTCTACACCCGTGGTATTACATCATGAACCTCACCTGACCTACAAGCGTCAAGGCTCATCGTTGCCTTCATTTAAACCTAAAACTAAACCTAGCCCTCTAACATCACGTGATCTTCTCAGGGCCATGCGCTAATACTTCGTACAAGGGATGAGTTATAGCTGGCTCCAGTGTGGCTGCCATGGTCTTCAGAGGTGCTAGATCACCAGCAACACATGTGAGGCTTCCTGTGTTCTTTAATTCCAACTCTGAGAACATTGCTCAGCCTCAGCGGGGATTTGGGAGGAAGTGGGACACGCTCTCCACAATACATGCTTCAACTGTATTTCATAATGGAGTGTCTCAGACACTGGGGTGCAAGAGCAGATCTGAAACAAGGCAGCTAAATTAAGCCGATGTAGAGAATTCGGGCAGTAGAACAAACATGTGGAAGCTCTTTCTGAAGATTTGAAAACCTGAAGGAATCTTATTCTAACTGTAACTATCTCTCGCTGTGTGAAAAAAGCGGGTATTTAGATTTCTTTGCATTTCATCACACTCATTAACCATTAGAACGACGTTTTTGACCATTTTACAGTGCTTTAGTAAATTACCCTTAAAAATTACGTTTTTATTTAGCAATGCTTGATTCGAATTTTTTTTTCTTTTTTTTTTGCAACCCTGGCTTTTTAATTACATTACACAACAATTCAAAAAGAAAAATCAAATTGTACAAAAACTACAATTCTGATTATTACATTTTGTAATTTGTTTTACAGTGCAAATTGAGAACACCCAGTTTTTTATGTTTTATAACAAAATCAAAAGTGTTGAGACGAAATAAAAATTAATAAATCCAAAGTAAAAGTTTATTTAAAAGAACACCACATGAACCTTTCCTGAACTATGAAAGACACAAGCCATATCACAGCTATAGTATTTCCAAGGGTTATCCCTTCTCTTGGTCACTAGATGGCACCAATTTGAGGTCTGTAAAAAAAGAATTTAAAACTAAAAATATCAAAGATATAACCTTTGTGAAGCTTACATGTTATATTTAAAAAAAAAGGTTTAGAAAATAACAAAACTGCATCGTATTCTGATCCTGAATATGCATTTTGTGAAGGCTGTTGGTTATAGAATTGGTCAAAGTTGTCCATTTAGCAAAATTAAGTGCAACTTCATTGTAACTTTTAAAAAGTTTTCATTACTTTAAAGAAGCATTTGGATGAGAGAAGAGCCTGACTCAATACTACAATGCTCCTTTAAAAATGTAGGTACGAGTTTGGTTGAGTGCCGAAATGGAACAAAATAAATATATCATCTTGTTAATTTTGCCGTTTATAATAAATGTTTTTAAAAACAAAGGAAATTTAAAGGGTTTAATTTGCTCTTGTGGATCTTAAGCAGGATTTTGATTGTCATTTTGAAGCATTAGTCAAGAACGTCTTGGTTTATTTATTAAGTACCATTTATGAACTGATCTCGATTGAGGCACTGGTATGAAACCCTTTCACTACCCAACCATAGGTGTCTACCCTGAACTTTTAATAACCTCAGTTGTTGATAATATCAGTTTGATGTACAGCTGGTGGTTGCAACTGTTTAAGATCTTTGTTCTTTCTTGGGTCTGATTGAATCCCTCACTAGTTGAGTGGCTTGTAGCTTTGATTTGGAAGATTGCACTCGTGTTCTACAGAAATGATATTTATCATTATCGTTTTAACGATCACGAAAGACAGGGCTGTGTGTTTCCCATGCTGCTCTCTTGTGTAGGAACATGTGGAGGCATCATGTAGCTGCACCTTTGCTGGTGTTTGTCATGTTCATGACTGTCCTGCTGAGGGGATGTGCTTTGGCAAGGTTCAAGGAAATGATGATTCATGTGAAAAAGATGTGTGGGGGTGATTATTATCCAGATGGATGGGGCACAATCAGCTGTTTTAATGCGAACTCAGATCTGCTGATCAGTTCAGCGTTTGCCTAATCACTGCTTCCCAAAATAGAGCTAAATTCTTTTTTTTTTCTTTTAACGCAAAGATCACGGATAAGATTTTAATTAAAGTACAATGCACTCTTTTGGGAAATTAAATGGCTCTTCTTCACACATTTATTGTCACATGTGTTTTTAGTTTTAGTTCATTTCCCTGATTTATCGTCCAAGAAAATTACAGCTTTTAATTTTTCCTTAATTCTAGTCACTAGGTCAACAAAATATCCATTTATCTTTAATCACTTTAAAATGCTTTGGTTTTCAACCAGATTAAATGTTCTGTCTAGAAATGGCAACTGGAAAATGTTTGATTGTTGCCATGTTTTTTTATTACATTACCCAATCCTTTGTCTGCTTGGTGTAAAAATTGTATATTAATTTTTTTTTTTAAATGAATACTTGACCCTTAAAAAAATCTGTTAAAAGTTGGCATTTATAGCACAGCTTATCATAGACCATTGTATCCGATTAGACCAGTATCATTTCAGTATAAATTGTTTCAAATCGTTTTTATATTGATGTCATATTTTTACCATGAAATATGTAAATATTTCAGAGTTGTAATGCAATTGGAAAATGTAATGTTTTTAGTAGACTCTGTTCTTTGAATTGAACTGAAAAGAGCATAGTTCCTAACTAGATCAGTCTACATGATGTTACATTTTAATTCCCTACTGAGTTAGCGACATGAAATGCCTCCAAAACAGTTTTGTTTAGGGCCATGGGAAATTAAAAACAGATGATCTGTTCCAGGATGTACAGCTACTAAACAACTGTTCTACCTACCATTTGAACCATATCTTAAAAATTCAACAACCACAAAAAAATTCATGAACATAGAGAAAAGTGTAGAATATAGAGTAAGAAGCCCCACCCCCTACTGGAACCTACAGTTCATTAACCCTTTACATCTGAAAATGCAGGGTCTGTCACAGCTTTTAAAATGCAGAACTGCTTGATCATGCAAAACATCTTGGAATAAAAATCACTTGAGACGCAGTTAAGAGTTTGAATTGATTTTAAATATATTACTGTATCAAATTAAATTGTTTTTGTCCAGTGCGGCCTCCCTCTTGTATTTGGGTTTTGGCCATATGTCCTGCTTCAGCGCCAGATCTGCAAACCCCACCATTTTTCTTCATTTGCTGTCCCTGCTGTCTAAATGTAGCTGGGCCTCTAATGTAATTACACACTGGGATTCCTGGGCACGAGGATGTGCTGGATGCTGATTAAGCACAAGTGACTGACGGGCAAATCTTTCATAACCCCTTACATTGCAGAACATCTGCAAGCAAGCTGCTCTCGGGCTAAACTTGGCTAGTCTCGCTCATCCTCTGACCTGCTTGACTGTGCTGCTCTCTAGTGTAGGAAACAGGAACTGCACGTCCTTTATTTCAACTCAAAACCTTCCAAATTTGTTTTCAAACCCTGATGCGACCTAGAAGTGTCAATATAAAGTCATTCTTTTTCTTGTATCCCCAGGCAGTTGCAGGAGCTCCAGCGTCAGAAGGAGCAGGAGAGGGAACGACTGGAACGGGAGCGACTGGAGCGTCAAGAACGGGAGATGCTTGAGCGGGAGAGAGTCGAGCGTGAGAAGATGGAACGTGTAGAGCACGATCGGCTTGAGCGTGAGCGTCTAGAACAGGAGCAGCTGGAGAGAGAACGGCAAGAACGGGAACGCGCCGAGCGGGAGCTGATGGAGAGAGAGAGCGCGGAGAGAGAGAAGCAAGAGAGGGAGCATCAAGATCAGCTGGACAGAGAGCAGATGGACTGGGAAAGAGGGAGACGCATCTCCAACGCCGGTGAGCATCTTTATCTTCTGCAACATCTCTGCTTTGATTTGAGTGACAGGTCAGGTGAAGGCAGGATGGGAAGCGGAAACTAACAAGACGAGGGGCTTTTTGAGTGTTGTAGGCTATGCTTAGCATGATGCTGCTGGTTGTTGTTTAGTTATTTCGAATATTTGACGAGGACAAGAAAATGAGGTATTTCGTATTTCATATTCAAATAAATTTTTTCCCTTAAAAATTATTTAATTCTACATTAAAAATGTCTTTTGTGTAGTTTTTTTAGATAAACTGTAAGATTTATTTGCTAGATTGAACAGGGTTTTGCTTGTTTTTATTAGACAGGATAATGAACATAGACAATGATTATGAATATTGCTGCAAGCAGCAATATTTCTGAGCCTTTTTAAGCATTTCTTTAAAATTTGCTCTAATAAATGTCCTTTTTGATGCATTTTTAGTACACCCCTAGCTTCTTTTTATTTTTGCATATTTGTTTCAATTACAATAAAGAATAATTCCACAACAAACCTTTTTTACTAAAACATTTTGTAGAGAGAAGAGTTTCTTATAACAAAAATCAAAAGTTTTGAGACAAAATATAAATTCATAAACCCTTCAAAAAAAAGCAAAGAAAAGGTCAAAACAATGTGAAAATGTAATTCCAAAAAAAACGGGCGAACCTCTCCTGAACCTTATACACTGTTCCAAGCTATTTTTTCAGAACCTTTAAAAATACAAGCCATCTCACAGTTCTTGTACTTCAAAGGGTTTCTTTTCACCACCAGATGGCACTAATCTGTAAAATGAATGAAGTCATAACTCTTGTAATGTTTGTTTGATGCCAAAAATATCAAACTGATAACTTTTTGAAACCTAAACATTAAATTCGTATTGATTATAATATGTAATCATAAAACTTCAATAATCTTGGCAGAAGTTCTAATTACGCTCCAGGGTTTAACATGGTGCTCCATAAATGATCAGCTGATCATTCTAAAAGCTCTAACATTTGAACTAAAGCTAAAGGACCTCAAGCATCATTAAAATACAATGCTGCGATATAAATATTTAAAGGTGTGTATCCTCCTGACGTGTCCATCTGTGAGAGTATTGGACGAGTCTGAATCAACAGCTTGAAAGATGACGAAACTCGTGGAGCGTGACACAGACTAACCACACGTCTCTCGTTGTGATCTGTATGTAGCCCACAGGGATGATAGGGACCTGCCAGAGCTCAGGAAAATTTAGGTCAAGACAGTGAAGAGGATCTTTAGTTCTTCTTTAACAGTTCAGGGGGGTGGGATTGTTTAGTTATAGTCAGTGAACCTAGTGTGAATGTTTTTATAGAATGCCTGGCTGCTGCTTAGCATTATACGATGCTGCATGTAATTTTGTTGAGTTTTCTTTTCAATGTGGGGGAGGGAATTTTTATTTTGAAGCAGTGCATCAGCCCTCAGGCTTGGACAGACATAGTTGTTACTTCAAGTGTTAAATGTTTCTGCATCGGACACATGTGACTGCATGCAGTCGTGGAATTTGGAACAAAGATAAATCTATCGAAAGGAACATCTATAGTGAAGTAAAGAAGTATATGACCCCCTGTCCATTTTAAAGGCTTACCCAAAGAAACTATCTTCCATCATTCCTGCAAAAAAGGATTGTTCCTTAGTTGTAAATCACTGTACCATTATTCTATTTACAGTGAAAGTCTCTGTTAGAAACCCAGTATGTGTAGCTGATTTAATAAAGCTAGATTAGCCGCTCTGAAACACAGCCGATAGCGCGCACCATGTGACCTCCTGTGCATTAGTGGAAGAATTTCATTAAGTCACTTTACCGAACATACTGTAGTACAGCACGGTTCATGTGGCCGACTTGTCAAAGGTAGTAGAGGAAACCCAGAAAACATATAATGAACAGGAATTAGCTGTTTGGTCCTGGTCCCCTAAGTGTTTATAAGGAGGTAGACTGAATGTAGGGCAGGATAATTAGTGTTTGGCTGTGTGTTGACGTGTGTTTAAAGCATTCTCTGGGTGTGGGGGTCTTCACGCTGCAGGAGGGCAGCTGTGTCTGTAGGCTGTACATGAGAATCATTAGAGCGGAAAGATTTGGTCAGCGTATGGTCTCTCTTACAGTGCAGAATCTGAGTGACCGTTTCTGAATATTATATCGCTTATTTGTTTTACTTGAAATCAGAAATTAAACGTCCACCATTGAGCTGCAGTTTACTTTAAATAACCAAGTGGTCCCAAATGTTTAAGTTGTTGTACTGATCTTTTGAATAGTTCCCCCAAAATAATAGTTTTGTTTATAGAGGATCCTTTGAATTTTACGAGAATAATAGACTGATTTGGTCTCATGGTAAAAGATCTAATAATGTTTTTGTGGCTTTGGTAAGATTACGACCTTGTCCTCACACCATTGGTTCATTAAATGCCAGGTTCTCTTTTTTTCCTGCAACTTTAGCCCTTAGAAGTCCCTGCATGCACCGGTGCATGTGCTCATCTGTTCAAGTCTGAATGCCACGATTATTGTTTCATTTCAACTTCAATTATAATGTGTAATAAAAAGCTATTTGCAAAGCCAATTCATAATAAAATGAGATAAAATATACGATCATCTTTCGGTTTCATTTTACAGACCCCAAATCTGTGCCATAGAGTGGTGAAAAGAAGAGATAACCATGAAGACATGTCGTAATTGCGCATTCAAAGTTTGTGCATAAAACAAAGCACGTTCTTGGAACATTGTATATGGTTTATGGGAGGTTTCCCTAAATTTTGGAAATCATTTTCACATTTTTATAATTTTAGAGATTTTTGCAGTAATAAAAAGGCCCTGGACTTCTAAGGGTTAAGCACCAGCATAATGTAAACATCACCTAAACTTATAAATATGCAAAAACGTCAACTGTTCCAATAGGAAGAGTCCACGTCTTTCCATTGTTTTTATAGCTTTTCACAACTTTAAACCTGCAAGAGTTTGGTAATGTATATGTTGAGATCATTTTGGAATAAAACATATGGGGTCCCACAAGTTTTTCTTATCCTGGAAGCCATTTTGAGGCTTCTGGTTGGCGAATGATCTTCCACTGGCATGATCTTTACAGCACTTAATATCTGTTTGAAGACAAACAGTGCTTGTGTGGTAGCAATACTAAATCTTCCTTTAGAAACCGAAGAACGTTCCAATCTCTAGCTTTTACATGATAATAGGTTATGTGAACACAGAGTGGTGACGCACCACTACTAAAGTCTTTGCAATTTTAGAAATGTGCATTCGTGTTGTCTCTGCCAAAAGAAAATAGTATTTGTTGCAAGTTGAATTTTAACTGCCAGTCCTTGAGCTGAGCCTCTCTGGTGTGTAACCTCTCGTAAGTAGTACATATTAGATAGAATGTTGTAGACCAACATTCTTGCAGCCGTAATTGCAATGGGCACTACCAGAAGTGACATTGAACAAAGTAAATTCCAACTGTCAAAGTGGAAAGTTTTGATTCCCAAAACCTCTTTTCTTTGCATGTGGAGAGTGGATGACTAGCCTTTAGCAGGTGTGATGATTCAGAGATGCTAACATTTCTTCACAAATGCATCCAGAAGTTACAATAACCTTTGGTGCCATCATTTCTTGAGAACTACTTCCAAACAGGATGTATGTGTAACATTTTACCATGTATTGCTGTAAGCTGTTCCATCCTTTCCAGTTCATAATGTTTACAGCTAACCGACTGAACTAATTCTAGCGTGTTCCCTACTCTTAGATTATGAACATATATATTGACTTAGGTTTCTGCTAGTTTTCTTGCTTCATTTGCCCCCTTTCTCTCTTCTGTCTCCTTCCCCTTTCTCTCTTTGTCTTGTGTTATTTTCCTTTGCACGGTTGCTGCTTCCTCCCTCCTGTCCTGTCCTGTTCTGTCCCATCCTGTCCTTTGGTCGTGTGCAGCATTTGAAAGCACCCTCTACACTCCTCCACCTCCTGAATACAAGAGCACCTCTTCCACACCCGTCTCTCCTTCCACACCCAGCTATCCTCCACCAACGCCCGCCACTCCCCCGACTCCACCTCTGCGTCACTCTGCCTCCCGATTTGCCACATCATTAGGCTCAGCCTTCCATCCAGTCCTACCTCACTACGCCACAGTTCCTCGAAGACAACCTGCCCCACCCACCCCACCGCCTCCAGCCCCGGCCCCTCCTCCTCCCTCGAAATCTGTTGTTTGGACGGCTAACAACTTCACACCATTACCACCCTCTCCTCCGGTCATGATCAGCAGCCCCCCTGGCAAAGCCACTGGCCCACGTCCCATGATTGCCGTCCCTGCCCATAGTCCACTCTCCCATAAATCACCCTCCCCAATATTGGCCGCCAATGGCCCGCCCACCTCACTTCACTTCCACACATCCTCCCCTGTCTCGGGTCAGCCTTTTTCTTCACCTCCAACACCTCCACCTCCGCCACCCCTGTACTCCCCTTCACCCACCTTGCCCTTCGCACCCCATGTGTCTTGTCCCTCACCCCAGCCTGCTGTTGTCCCTTCTCCTTCCACAGCCTTCCCTGCCTCTGCTGAGCACTATGTAAACTCTGGTTTGGGAGATTCCTGCTCTTCTGCTCCAGAGCTCCGCACTCATCCTGCTGACTACCCCAGCCAGCCGGGTAAGGCCTCTTCTGTGTCGCTCAGCCTCCACTAACCCGCTAACCGGGGTTCCAGGAAGGGGCCTGCCGTGTTGAGCTGGGTTGCTTTTTTTTGGCTGCAGTTGGCTACAATTGATGGCATTTTGGCTCTTTATGAAATTTTCTGAGAATGCTTTGCTGTTTTGTCTTGTTTGCTGGGATGCTCTAGTTCCTGTGGTCAATGGTTTGATTAATGCTGGTTGTTCCTAGTTGAGTTGATTGCATGGCATGAAAACACATCTCCACTCTCTGGTGAAACTTTGTTGAGTTTCACAGAATTCTAACATGTGCTAACATCACTTTAGCTTCCATCAGTATTTACTGTGGTCCATCCAATCTTTTCTTAGTGTTGATCATGGTAAAGAAAGTTTAGATCTGGGGTGTCCAATACTCTTTGCAGAGATTCAACTATAAAAGCATTGCTCTGGTTTTGCTATTGAACATTGCTACAAGCTAGTTAGGATATCTGCTTAAAATACTAAACTAATGTAATTTAAAATTGAAAGAGAAATCAAGGTCTTGATTTGCTGGTACGATTAAACAGAGATTCAGATTTCGATCTTTCCATGAATATTTTCTGCAACAGTTTCACACCCGCGATCTAGGCAATAACTTGTCTTAGAACTACATCTTTTCTTAGTTTCAAATGGTGGTTTTCTTAAAACCAATGGTGAAAAATGAAAACGACTTAAAGTACTGCATAAAACTTTTTACAAATGGTCAGGTCTATCCCACTGAAGGAAACAGGTTGAACTCTTGTTTTGAGTCTATTACTGCAGAGGATTTAGAACCAACATACCATATGCACGACGCAGCTCAATGTTATCATACTAATATGATTGCTTTGTGTTTAGCAGGCATGCACATAACCCTTCCTTGGTGGAAAATCTTGCATGACCAACTCAAGTTGTGTTTTGGAACATGGTAGTTGGTTTAATCTGGATTTTGGCTGGTTAAAATTAATCTGAGCTGGTTGACCAGCTGAAACCAGGTACCTTCTTTCAAAATTCTGTGTGATAAGGAACAGGTGTGGTGTGTAATAGGTATTGCAAGAGAAGTGAAGCTCAAGCTAGGAGCAACAACTGATGCACAATAAAAGGGAGAGAGCTGCCACAACCATGTTTCCATTTGTTGGCATTCCTTGCATATGTGGTAACAAACTGATGGATAGTTGGCACAAGCTGGTGCGGGTCCCTTGTGTTCCACTGTGGGGACAATAGTAGAGGAACCGACTGTGCACCCTGTACCGTAATTCTAAAGACCGTACTGGTACTACAAGCCCATTAATTTCTGCTGGCAGAGGTGAGGCAGAGAAAATCTGTCTGTCTGCACTTCAGGCCTAAACCTAATTCCATTGGGAACCACATTGCCACACAACTGTTTCCTATTGAACCACTGCCGTAGAGTAATGGTACCTGCCTACTTTGCTAATGGTGACACCTGCCTCAAGCAATGGGCAGTTTCCAGCTAGACTGGGACTGGTTTTTAGTATGATCATGCTGGATTTTCTACTAGGGTTTATGATATTTTAGAGGAGTACTGTTTACAACAGCTTTTTGATCTGCATTTCAAAAGCAAATAGTTTGTTTCATGTTCCCATATGTTCTCATCTTTTTATGATGGTCATCAGTTTAATGTGTCACACGCGTGTTTCTCCCTCTGTGTAAGAATTACGTGCTTCAATCTTAATACAGTTGAAGTGATCAGCCACTATATTTTCTTACAGATTCAGCCCAAGGGGTACCGACCCCTCCACCCCCACCACCCCTTCCTCCTGGCTCCACTGTGACTGCCACTACTGCTGGACCTCCACCACCACCTGGACCCCCTCCTCCTCCCCCTCCGCCTCTTCCCCCGACACTTACCCCAACAGGCCCTCCTCCTCCTCCAGGGCCACCACCTCCACCCTCTGGTCAGGCTCCTCCACCAGCACCTCCCCCACCCCCTGCTCCACCTTTGCCCTCGGGTCTGTTCACCCCATCGCCCACCACTGAAGAGAACAAGGGCCTGTCTGGGCTCGCAGCGGCCCTTGCTGGAGCCAAGCTTAAGAAAGTGCCAAGGGTAAGGTTTTCAGGATGGTAATGAGCTTCAACCTTGATCAATATTTTCATATTTTGCTAGTAATTTAAGGTAACGGTGTTGATGTGGGACGTGGAGCCCAACAGTGGTGACAGAAAGCCATCTCTTGACTGTAAACGATACGTGAAAGTGTGCAGAGGCTGAGCTGTAGAGCTGAATTTAAGTTTAAATTTAAAGTGTAAATCAGATTTTTTTCAGTACAGGTCATTCCCTTGTTTTTATCCGTTTCATGTGTTCCATTTTAGAAGCAAAGGTGCTTTTATGTGTTATTATTCATTTACTCTTCATTTTGAATCCTTCCGTGTGCAATGAATTGTTCTGTATCTTCCTGTAGAGTGATGAGCCCCTGGCTCCAGCTGCAGGAGCAGCAGTTGGTTCTGGTGGTGCCAAATCAGAGGCGTCCCGTGGAAATGGTCCATTATCTGCAGCAGCAGGAGGAGGAGGAGGAGGAGGGGGAGGAGGTCTAATGGAGGAGATGAGTGCCCTGCTGGCCAGGAGGTAAACTACAAACTTTGTTTCTAAAATGTAGTAGTACTGATGATGTGTCATTGCTTCTTGCCATGGGAGAACAACGGAATGGGGGTAGGGGGGCAGTTTTTTGAGGGAAACAAACTTGGTCTACCAAACATGAACAATCGCATAAAGCCACATTAGAAATTATTGTTTGGGGAAAATATAAAAAATATATATAAATTTAATGCTGATTTGTAAAAGTGCAATTTTAAAGCAAAAACAAACCGACCCCCATTTTCCCAAGCTGAGTTGGAGATATCCAAGAATGGTTGCTAGGGTAAACAGTTTGGTTGCTAGGGAGCGGTCAGTGATTTGTAGCACAAGTGGAAATTATAACCAAGGTTTAAAAAATGGACAAAATGAATAGCCCTCTGATGTTAATAGTGAGTCGCTAATGACAACCTTTTGTCGTTGCTGTAGTTCTCAATACGTGTCTCCTGAGGAATAATTGCTCATTCTTCCTGAGCAGATCTCTCAAGCTCTTCCAGATCTTCTGGCACAAACTCTGGACTTTATTTGCCCCACAGCTTTTATATTTAATTTAAGTACATGTATCTCCACACATTTAAAGGTATATTCACCAGACATAATACATACTTTGAGTCATTTTCATGCTGTAAGATAAAACCCAAACCATGTTTTTTGAAGACTGTCTGAGGTTCTCTTTTTTTATCAAACTCACTATGTTTTATATTTAACTTCCTGCGTGAGCCCATCATTTTTCTCCACTGCGTTGGTCTCTTGAAACTTTTTGATGATGCTTCTCAATGCAGTTCTTGACACTTGAAACCACTTTGTTGTGTTCTCTAGCGCCTCTAAATGGGTTTCAGCTTTTGGTGAGCTAACAGTTTGTTGTACACAAATGAAATTTGGCAGGCATGTGCAGTGCACAAAGACTAAAATATATTTATAGATTGTGTTTCCAAATTCAACAGAAAGTTGGTTATTTTGCAAAAACCTTTACTCACTTAACTGTGCAACTGGCGACTCAGGGGACATTAACGCCAGAGGTGCGAGAGCCCTTTTTTTGCTGCAACTTCAAGATATTAGACTTTCCAGAGAAAAAGAAAAATGATAGGAAATGATGTCAAAGTTTATTGATCCGTTAAACATCACTTGGGAAATATATAATATACCTTTTAAACAGCGGGACACAAGACATCTCTATGTCTAGTGGTGGACTGTTTGCTGGATAAGGAACAAATGCCAATGTTTCATCTTCATTTTGTGCTTGTCAATAAAAATGAGGAGGGATAATACCCATGTGCCATTGTTTGATTCAGGAGAAGAATTGCTGAGAAGGGATCATCACCAGAGCCCGAACAGAAGGCTGTGAGTTCATAAATCTGTTTCCCTATCCAAAGGGAATTATTGCTATGATAACAAATGACTCTTTTAAACTGGATCATCCTTTCATTCCTCCATCAGGAAGACATTGAGGCTACCGTAACTCCAAAAGTGTCTGCCTGTAGCACACCAGGTATGATGCAGGAGATCGCTAGCCATTTTAAAAGAGTATAAAGATGTTGGAAATAGTTTTAAGACAAAAATGTAAGAGAATTCAAGTGTTGTACTGTACTTTTCTGTGACAGATATGCCCAGAAAGCCTTGGGAGAGGACGAACACCATGAATGGAAGTAAATCTCCAGTTATTGGAAGGTAAAAGTTAGTAGTGAAAGTGCGTTTAAAAAAAACGGCTATTATTTGAGATCTGTAAAAAAAAAATAAATCTATGTTTCGTCTGCTGTGCAGCACATGCTTGTGTCCGGTGATCCTCACAATCGCATGTAAGAATGCAAGCAGTCAGGTCCCATGCTTGACTTGACTAAAACACACTGCTGTTGCATCTTGTCAGATCTCTATTGGTCAGTTAGTGTTTTTTTGCCAACCTTTAAAGATTTATTGCAAATGTTTGATGAGCATTCGAATACAGGTGGGCTAGAATAGATCTCCTTTCACTCGAGCTGGAAATGGTCTATGCAGAAGATTGTTTTGAAAACACAGAGTACGAATCCACCCTGCTGACCTCTCACATGGTTAGTTTCTTTACTCTCACAGACGGGACGTACCATGGAGAAATCAGACGAGTACTGAAAAGTACTGTGATTCCTTAAACAGGTATCAGAGACTAGTTTGAGAAATCCTTCTAGATCCTGTTTGCTGGGAGTGCTCTTTAAACAGGATGAGGGTTGGTGCAGTGTCTACAGATTTTTTCCCATTCAGAAAAACTGCTGTTGCCAACAAATGAATCACTGTGAATTTAACCAAAGTGTGGTGATTTTGCTTCCACTTATTTCATACCCACGATGTGTTTGACCTCAATGTGGGCATTTTAATGATGTAAAAAGTAGGGGGACGTAGATCAAATAATATGCATTGCCTTGTTTTTACCCAGATAAGCACAGAAAATAACTTTTATTGAACATTAATCATAACCCATAACAGAAGACTCTGGAACCAAGGTTTAAGAAGAAAATGCGCCTTATATAGCTTTATACACTGAAGATACTACACATAAAATTACAAAACTATGTTAGCGCATGCAATAAATTTGAAATATTACACTTTTTAGTAATGCTGTGAAGTTTCCTTTTGTTTTTATATCACTTGACTTGATCAAAGTTAATTATTTTAAGAAAGTAATTTTCCCTCTCACAGAAACTTGGACATGAGGTTTTAAAATTAAGCTCTGTGACAATGTTCTTATCTAGTTGACTTCTACGTCCTTTCTGCACAAAATCAACGTACTATTCCATTTGTTCTCTGATGGGATAGATGAAACGTCATTTCCCATGTTCCACACAGTGGTGATTATTGTGTTGGCAATAGTTTCCTGTCTGATTCAGTGGCAGACGTGCATGAGTTTTACAGCAGCTGCATCGAGTGTCTAAAGTGTGGGTTTGCTGTGTTTCAAGAGGGTCTCCTAAAGGGTTTCGCGGAATCCAGAGTTATTCTTTAGGAAATAAAATCTCATGGTGCTCTTTTGACTCTTCTGGTTCTTCTGCATGTGTGTTTCATTTTCAGTAAAGGTCTTTAAAGTAAAAAGTTTAAAGTTTTCTCTTGTCTTCCATGTGTGTATATGACTGTACTACAGTGTTTGAGGAATCTTGTAGTCAATGTTTGTGGACGCTCAGTTACATTTTTATTATATTGGAATGTTGTATCATAAAACCAATGTTCTAAAACTAACATTACATTGGCAAAAATATTCACTCAACCCATTATTGTACTATAATGGAAAGCCACATGTGCAACTTGTGTACAGTTGTGACATTTTCTAAGTATTCCAATTGTCAGTATCATTATTTCAAAGTTTGTATTGGGAATTAATTAGGAATGACAGAATAAAATGATAGAGGGATGCGGGATGCTGAGACACTTCTTGTAGGTAATCTCTATAGACCTCAAAACTTCACGTGCAATGGAACGTCTAAGGACAAATAGACTCTATGAAATGTTATTTGGAGTAATGCATTGTCTGGAAATCTGATGGACTGGTCTGGGTTTTACAAATTGCCATGAAATTATTGATATCTAGGGGGATTGTGGTGTAGGATTGTTTTTCAAGCAAAGACCCACCAATCCATTAAAAGGAACTGTAAATGGTTCAGCATACAAGGATATTTTAGAAATGTCTATACTCTCAGGGAATAGTTTAAGGATCGAACCACACCAGTGGATAAAGAAAGATCAATAAAGACATGGATGAGTGAGTTTGGTGTGGAAGAACGTGACTGCTCTCAGAACTTGTCCTTACATTAACATGATTGATTGACGCAAAAACATCTTTACCATATTTACCTCCTGTACCATCAATAGCATCTTGAAGTCTATTGAGGTAATTATCGATGAGGTTCTTTTTCTTCTGGTAAAGCAGTCCCAGTTCATTTGAAATAGCCTCCAACTCGAAACTGTAGATTAGACCCCATGGATTAAGAATCATGTCACATATGTTCATATCCATCTGAAGGCAAATGAGTGATTACTTTTGTCAATACATAATAAATTTGGTTTACAGTTGCTACATACCGTGTAAAAAGAGTCAAATAGGCACAGTATAAATCACAAAAAATAAACACAATGTACTTTGAAATGTATGAAAAGGTGTTAAACTAACCTTCTGGCTTGTGTCTTGGGCTGACTCCTTGGCTTGGCTTTCACTCACACTTTTGCTTCTCTCTTTAGACCAAGGTCTACACCAACTCCTACTGGATCCATAAGTGCCAATGGGGTGCCAACAGAAGCTCTGGACTATGACCGATTGAAACAGGTAGCTAGTCGAAAACAAAAATTTAAATGTTCACAAACCCATGGTTTAAAAAAGTGTCTCAAGTTGATTTATAAAAAAACGTGTTTTGGGAAATGCTCATTCAGAACAATGATTCGTCAAGGAAGGAAATGTGGAGGAGATGATTTTATTAATTTCTGTATGAACAGACTTCCAAAGTATCTTTCTGCATAATCTGGGGTGCAAACGCTCTTTTTCGGTATTCTATGCCACAGCTTAAGTTTCCTTCAGTTGTGTTTCACTTGCTCAGGATGTCGGTCTAGTCATTCTATACCAAGCTTATTGTTTGACGGTGTGCTTGGGGAGCAGGTGTGAATTTATAAAATCAGTCTGCTTTACCCCTCTGGGGCTCTTTGGTTGAATCTGTCTGGTTTACAAGGCCAAGTGCATTAGACAGTATAGCTTCCAGTAAGCACTTAATGTGTAGCCTTGTGTTAGAAGACTTACTTTAGTTGGCTTTATTGTTTCATGGCAAAACAAGTGACATTCTGATGCATTTGTAGGACATTCTAGAGGAGATGAGGAAGGAACTCTCAAAACTGAAAGAAGAACTTATTGATGGTAAGATATATTTTTTACTTTATTTTTTTGTTGATTTCGTACATTTTTACAGATATTTTCAAATATATCTGCATAAACCATGGCCTATATATTGTTTTTATTTCTGTCCTAGTGTTCTTGGTGTAGTAATAACAGTATTTCGCCCAAAAAATATAGTTTTTTACAAATGAAAAAGAAAGAATGCAAAGATGTGATTTTTAGAAACAAGGACGTAACTATAGACGTAGCATCTGTTATATTCTCCATCTCTGATCTTAAGCCATGTCCACATGTACACAGGTGTGTTTTGAAAACGCATCCACATGGACACTAAAAAACCCAAATGCAGTAATGCCTGTACCAAACCAACAGGTGGCAGTACATTCTTGGCATTATTAAAAGAAGTATTTAACAATGAAGTTGAAAAAACACAATCACTTCTGTTTGGTAATCAGATAGGAACCAGCATGTAATCCTACAGATGCTGAAAGCCACTATAGCAGATACACTTCCTGTTTATAAACAAATGAGTGATAGAACTCTAAACACTAAAAACTCGGGTGCAGGGCATTTCAAACACGATTTACCCTGCGTTTTCAAAAATGAAACCGGAAAGAAGAAAAGGGTTTATTCTGTTGGTGGTTGATCACAGGGAGCTGTTTGACACAGAAGCAGCTTTTTGTAGTTTCTTACAGGCATTGCTCTATAAAGGGCTGAGAAATTCTGCATTTAAGATTTTAGCTTGGACTTGGTGAACTCGTTGTTTTCTTTACATTTCTTTCAGTGAACTGAAAAATGCTAATTTATGTCATGTTTTTGTTTTCAGCAATCAGGGAGGAGTTGGGCAAGTCAAGCTCTGCATAGGCGGCTGAGAAGTAGCTGTATTTTTTTACCACAATCTGTCACTTCAGGGGTCAGCTTCAGTTTAAGACACTCTCTCCAAAGCAATGAAAATGGAAAATACAGTTTAAACCAGGGACGAACACAATAACCAATGTAATTGGAAGGATCGATTGACTACAAACACCAGATTTAGGTGTGAAGGGCTGGAGGCGTAACCGCAAGAGGAAAAGCAGATGCCTCAAAGTGACACCAGACACCAAAAGCCACCGTCGAGGGCGGTCCAGACACAGTCTTTAAGAAGGGACTGTCCGTATGCAATGGGAAGACTATAACTGTGGAAAGAATAGAGAAACTATTACTGAATCACATACTGTATTAACCATGGGAGAGTGAAATTGTAAATGACATTCATTCTACGGCACATTGTTGAGCAAAGGGCAGGCTTTGTATATGAATCTAAAAGGTGTTCGGTTAACTTGAGTAACCATGTATAGAGCAAATCCTTGAATTCGAGTATGGTCTATTGCTGCAAGACTCTAAAGCTTGTCTTCCTTCTATTTTAACCAGAGTGTGTACATTAAAATGAAGAAATAAACATATATCCGCATATGACCACATCAGGTAGCTTAACTTGCTCAATTTTCTTTAATATCTGGCTATTTGGGGGTTGAGATGCCATCTCATGCCACTGTTGAACACAAACTTTCATTTTTTTGTGCTTGCAAAGATCCTCATATCAATGCCTTTCTACTGAAAACCGTTGTAGCTCTCTACCAAAATCCTCCTCGCAATCAAATTTAAGGTTGACTTTAAAGAGTCTGTAGATAGTTCAAACCAGAACGATGATGAACTTTCAATCATAGTATGCTCTTTTTCTAATTCTTTGTATTTCAGTGCATGTTGTCTTGAGAATGGAAAGGGAAACGTAGTTGCCACGAACAAATAATTAACTTTTTAGTTCATAAGCAATAAGTGTAGCATCGTTATGCATTTTTTGTGTCTTTTTATTTAGTTGATCATCCAGGGTTCTCCAAGTGCAGCAGTCTTCTTTATAGCCATATCAAATTTGGAGATTTTATTCATTTTGAGTTTTATTTAGGGATTTAAGCATATTGAAGTCACAGTAACATAGTGAAGCAGAAGTTCGCAATTTTTCAGTTCGTTATTATCTGGAAATATGCTTTTTTAAACCTGAAATCGGTGCACACACGTGGAGATTGATTGCAAGCTGTGCAAAATGTCTGAGATGAGAACAAGAACTTGTTTTCCTTAACTTATCTGTATACCCCATGCATACTTGTCAGCCGTTTTCTCATTTAAATGTTTCAGACGAAACCATCTATCTCTCAAGGAATCAACGTGTGTGTGCGTGCGTGTGTGTATAGTGTGTTTACAGCATTGATTGCACTTTAAAACCCATATAAATCAAGTGATTATTTTGCTGAAACAGCCATCACTTTTGTGATCGGCAACATCACCAAAGCCAAACAGATAACCCCAGAACATCTCCTGATCCACCTTTGTTTTGACAACAAATGACTATAAATTGTTGGTCTCTAGGTTAAGCAGGTGAAATGTTTTCATCTGGGTTGGTTCATACCTGGAGAAACCTGTTTGTGATCCTCATGGTTTGTGCCTTGTTCAGAAGTTGCATTTGATATGTCGAAAATTTAAAAGCGTATATATAGAGAGATTATTATTTTAGAGAGTCCCGTTTCTTTTGCTTCATTCAACGGTTCATATCTTTGTTTAAAGTCAAAATGTGCATTTATAGCCTTCTTTCATTGTCGTTTCTTTCTGTTGCTTCACTGTGTGGTTGGGGTTTTGGTTGAGATCATGTATGCTGGTGGAAAACTGATCTTTGTCATGGTGGAAATCAGATGAAGGATGGCAAAACTGCAACTGTGTTTTTAGCACATTGAGACTTGGTTGAGTAGACGGTTCTGGTCTGAATCAGTTGACGGTCCTTTTCAGCTTTCTTGTTCTATTTTATCATTCATAATGTACCAAACTGTTTTCATGTTGATTGGAAGTTTCTTACATGCTAACTTTGTTTTGTTTGAGCAAATAAAATAAAAAAAAAAATGCAATAGATCTGTGTGTGTTTCATCTCTGACTCGTTAGTCATCAAATAATGACTACGCATTTATTCATCAATCAATATTCAAAGCTCAAGTCATGCAACTATTTTTAAAAAGACATGAAGTTGGCAGCACAAATTAAGCAGGGTTTTACTAGGGTTTTACTATTCACTAGGTGTTTGTGTATTAAGAGCAATACAGTTAAAATGTAGCCCAGAATACTTTTCTACATTGATTTACTTAGTATAAATTGGCCTCGTCCTTCTGGGAAGCAGCTTTGATGCATATGCAAAAAAGCGCTACATAAAAACATTTGACTTGAACTCTAAAGTTTCCTACATATATGTTGTTATTTTACATGTTTACTAGAGCATTTAGCAAATAGTGTACGTTTGTATTAAATATGAAATATAATTTATGAGAAATCTTATTAAATGTTACATTTAAAAAAATATGTGTAGGAATAAAAAACGTTTAGTCGTACTGAAACTGAGTAAAACACACGTTATGTGTAATTTATTTTCGTTTACATTTACTTAAATTACAATTTTTATTGAGCCATCACAAAAAAAAATTCTGCGAATTCTCCGCATGCCGCGTGGGGGATGTCCTCCACTTGTAAATCTCTAGGATGGACTTGTCTTCACTTGCCAGAATGGACTCCATTTTGTTGTTAACCCCTCACCATCCACCATGGTATCCTTCGCTTCCAACCAACACTCACGTAAACTCCACTCCTGACCAATCAAAAATGCTAGAAATTTAAAAACAGTTGCCTCGTCCAATCACAGCGCTTCCCGCCCTCTTGGTGCCGGTAGGTTGAGCAGTCACAGAGGGAGGAACGATTTCAAAGCGGGACTTGTGTTTTAACACATAATTCTTTATTTTATGAAGTTTTTGTGGGTCCTTTAAGATTATTAAGGGAATACGATTCGCCGAAGGTAAGAAATCATGATTAATTCACCTAGTATACGTCTAGAATTTGCCAGTTATTTTTATTGACCTTATGTAGTTAACGGTTTTAAAACTCCAACAGCGATCAACTCCTACAGCAACGATTGAGTCTGATTTTAAAGTAACACCATTAATATTACGTTTTTGTAAACACAAAACCGCGTTTATACAAGCCGATACGTTATATTTTTATTTATGTACGGTCAGTTAATATTAATGGAAAACCTGCTTTGAAGTCAACTTAAAGTTTGCGTTTATGGGAAGTTACAGGTGGCAACAAAACTGGTTTTCCGATACAAATCGCTAAGTAAGCTATGTTGTTTATTCATTACGTTTTATGTCGAAATGCACTTCAAATTTCATTCAATGTAACGTTGATGTCATTGTTTGTGTCAGCGGCTCTTCGACAAAAATTATTGCTAGAATTGTACAAAATTAACATATTTTATGAGGTTGAGTAATTGTTTGTTTGTTTTGAGTTGGATGTTGACGAGTCTCGTTTCAAACCGCACATGGTTTGAATACATGACGTTTTCCCTCCATTCCAGTGTCACTCTTGTGCGATGTTAAAGGAGCAGCCTTAAAACCTGTCAATTTAAATATTCCCAGCTTAAACCACAGCAAAGAACACAAAATGTATTTTAGTCTTATTTTATAAATCACACTGTTGATTCCTTCAGTTTACTACATGCATATTTTCTGATAAAAAAATGTTCGGTTATGTAATTGTGTCTTTAAAAGCCAATGTACGTTTAACGTTATGTAAAACTGCTTTAGAATGTTGTTGTTTTCAATATAATGACTGTCTGCTGCTAGTAATAATAAACGCGCGTACGTGTTTCCATGTATTTGCATAACAGACTCCACCCACTTACATTCTTTCCGAAGAAACTTTAGCTCTGTAATAGTCACCTAAAGTCCCTGAAGCACATGGGATTTCTGCCGGACTTCAGCTCTGTGCTGGGTGTGTGTCAGTATGCTCTGGATCAAGAATGTCTGGAATGTTTCATTGGATTAGATGGTTTTAGGCTGTTGAAGGCTAATGTTTTTGTATTGGCTCTAGTTTACATATGGTTTTAATGTGGGTCTAGCTGCGTGTATACTCTGTCAACTGCATTTAGGTGTGAGACCAAGTATTTACTGTTGCTTTCTGGCATTGCACAAGTTCTATAATTTTTTTGGGTGGTAAGGAAATAATTTTCTTTTTTTCTAGTTTATTTATACTGCTTTAAATGGTTTGGAAATGTATTTTACTACATGCTTTTATTTCATTATTTAGTACACATTTTTGTGAAGATTTGTTATTTGTGCAACTTTATACAGGAGTGTTGTATGCATTTTTACTCTGTTTTATATTTGTGTTAAATAGTCTAAATGGCATTCAAATTGATCCTAAAGTTGCAATTGTTTCCTAGTAAACTGTAAAAGGATGCTATATTTAAGGTATTAAATGGCGGTCAAGTTAATACTAAAGATGCATAGTTACATTCACTAAATAAACCATGTAAATGTATATAGTGATGAACAAGAATGTGTTGAGGAATAATAGATTAATTCTAGTTGAAAATTAGATTTTTACCTAGTATACTTGTATTTTTGGTACAGCTCTAGGGATCATTCAAATGCCTGTAGTAATGTACATTTTGAGAAGTGCATGAATGGTAAGTCATCTGTCACAAGTTCATGTTACCTGTGCGACAATAGAATCCCTGTCGTAAAAGCTTTTGAGAGGTGAACAATAGTACTCGTGCAGAGAGTACAGTGTGAGTGTGTAAATCAGAGGCATCAGCATTTCTGAGCCTGCAGCTGACATCACAGCTTCTTTGTCATCAAGCCATGTGCTGCTTCTCTAGTGTTTGCTCTATGGTTTACACTGAAACCATTGGAAATATTCCCTACCTATCTGTAAGGTTAGAGTCTTTAATTGTTGGTTTTGTGAAACTCTGTTGTCCACTATTTTTAAAAGGGACTGCATTTGGCAACGTTTTTTTATTAGTTACATTTCCTGTGCCTTAGAGCAAAGGGGTAAAATGTATACGGTGAACCCATCTTTAAACCATTTGAAAAGTATGTATGATGATACTATTGACACGAACACCCATTACTACCATGTTTAGGTCTGAAGAGTGTAATGGCGCATTTCCACCAACCTGTTTTGTATTGGCTCAGCTCGAGTCTGCATGCTTATGAGGCCTGTTCCCATTGCTTTTTAATACTCATTTGGATAAAGTTGTAAAAACAGGTTATGTTGGGCCAAGATGATACTTTTCTCTGATTGGAAAGAAAAGCATGACAACATTATGTTCCATCACTGACTGGTTACTGTTGGGCTCACTGATTGGCTAGAAAAAATGCTTCATAATAGCTAGCAATCCATATTTTATAAACGGAGTCTTTAATTTGAACACATACAGCAATAAAAATACCACTCTTTCGATAATGACATCAAGGAGGGACTTATGGCATGTCTAAACCAAGCCTAATCAGATACGAGACTGGAAGTGAGTGGAAATGAGGCGAACCTTGGCGAGTAGAGCTAAGCCATACCAAGCAGAGTTTTGCCCTAACCAACTTCCTGGTGGAAAAGTGGCATAAGATGCTGTTAACGATTTAAGGTTATTCGTTTCATCGTGATTCTCACAGTATTTAGAAAATAGAATTTATGATTTATGATGGGCGTCATACTAACCAACCAGGTTTGTTGATTGGATGTGTAATTTTTTTAATCTTGGGATTTATTGTTTTTAGATAAACAAGGATGCCGAGTTATCATCGATTTCAGAGTGGGGAGACCGTAATGGGTCGCTGGCCTGGCAGTAGCCTTTATTATGAAGTTCAGGTACTGGGTTATGATGGAAAGACTCACCTCTACACAGTAATCTACAAAGATGGCACGGAGCTGGAGCTGAAGGATTCGGACCTCACGGTATAGTACCCCACTGATGTGTTCCACAGCATGTAGAGCATTGGTGAGCCATTTGAGTTTAATGGAAGTAATAAAGATTTTTGTTTGATCAATGGCATGTATGTAGATATGTATGACTGGGAGTACAGAAACATTATATATAGATAAAACAGTCAACAAAAGAAAAGATACAATAGGAAATTTAAACGGCTTGTGTCACGGGATTCATTTGCCCCTTTTCTGTTCTATAGAGTCTTGCCCTTTTTAGGCAAACCAGTGGACGTTCACGATCCAGATCTCGCTCTCGTTCGCCAGGACGCCCTCGTCGTAGCCGTTCCCGTTCCCCAGCTAGGACATCCCGCAGATCTTCTTCTCGCACCACTGAAGTGCGCAAAGAAAGAATTAAGGATTCACTGGAGATCCGACTCACCCCATTGGTAAGGTTGTGAGTGTGTTTGTGTGCAGTATTAAAGGTAGGCTAGGTGCTTCTTGGGAGCTAATGTTTGTATTAAAATTGAGAATTTAATGGTCACACCTAACCTTCCAACTCAGGAAGCTTTACTACACACATGTAATATCATGAAATACACTTGATGCCACAATCTGTTTTGTGAAGGCGGGCAAATGCCTGACTGAGACGCAATCAGTACCAATTATGAAAATTAGAATTACATTTTTGCAATTGGCAGAAAGTTTATACAAAGGGACTTGCATTTCAAGAATGTACACAGTTGATCAGTCCTTGCCTTTCCTGAGGTTAAATCTTGGCCATACTCTACCAGAATAGTGCCGAAAACAGCTGGAAACAGAAAGCTTGGAGCAAGTGTATTTGGAGCAGGCTCAGAAATGTTCCATTTCCCGTACTTATTTTGCCCCTTGAAACCGAGTGCTTTGGGGATACCCCCATGAATCAGGACACCCCTACAAAGCACAATCTCAGCCAAATGGTTATTATGGATAAACAAAAGCATCATGTATGGTAGTTTTTCAAATTTGAAACATAAACTTAATAAAAATGATCGTTTGATGTGTTTCATGCAAGTCTAACGTTAACAGTATTATTGATTTTTGTAGTAATTTTTTCTGACCAATTTTAGGACATGGAATCTAACATAATTTTTTTTGTCATTTGAACACTTATTTTTAAATGTTCAAATCATCATTTGTATTGCTGAGTGTCGACTTGGCACATTTATGGTTGGTATGATCTCAAAACTCACAATTTTACAAAACACTGTTTTTGCAACCAAGGCGATTGATATAATAGAGTGAATTTCCCTAGAGGTGCCCAAGTTGAGATTATAACCATGGTAAAGCTCATTCATTAGCCACATATAAGAGAGGGGTTGCCAGATATTTAGTATTGCATTGATTGAACCATTTTTTTTTTACTGTTTGTGCACTTTTAAAATTATTTTTATTTAGACCATTTTGGTGAATGTATTTCATTTGTTTATAGCTGATGGTACACAAAATAATAAAAAAGTATCAAATTTACATTTCTTTCAGTAAATGTTAACTCGTCATTGTCAAACTCTATGTTCTCTTGTTGGTCATTCGTCTGTTTTCATGTGTTGTGTCCTTGTCTGTCATTCAGGTGATGAGACATGAGAACAATAGCAACAGCAAGCCTGAGAAGAAAGAGGAAAATAATACAGCCAAAATTACCCCAACAGTTGTTGAGGTATAAGCACTTATTAATATTGTAGAGATCAAACAGCCAGGTTTACTGCCTGACGCTCCTTGTGGGTGTGCATCGATGAGCACAGCATAACCAGAGTCCTGTAACACTAGAAGAAACTGATTTCCAGATAAACTTTGTGTAATTTTTATTTATTTTGCAATCACCCCAAAGGCTCTAATCAGAGATTGTAAAGCGTATGTTAAAAAAGACTTGTTTCTGCAGTGCATTTTGGTATGCAAGGTGGGAGTGAGCGCACATTTTAAAAATAAAACTATAACCATTTAATACGTTTATAAAATGCTTGTTTATGTGTCTGTGTGTTGTTGTTTTTTTTTTCGTAGAATTGTATTAATTTAAAAGATTGCATCAAGTGACCGCTCACTTGGCTTATTTATAATGTGAACAGGAGAAAAAAGAGGCCGAAGCCGAGAACCAGGGTGGTGGACGGTACAATCTCCGGCGCAGGAAGGACCAGGGAGATGGCAAAGCCGTAGAACTGGAGAAAAAGACTGAGATAGAAACAGAGAGTTTAACAACTAAACCTCCTGCTCCTATCAAAACAGCTGACCTCGAGTTTGGAGGAAGAGTTGGTGAGTCTTCAAAGCTTTTTCATTTAATGTGGACTTTCACAGGTCGAATTCTTTAGGAGCTACAATAACTGAAGACTGATAACATAGATTTATTTTATTATTTAAAATTTTGAAAGTGGTTTCTGTAAATCATTCTTGCATACTTTTTTAATACTATTTAAAATGTGCTGTGGGTGCAATCTTTTCTCAGGTGTATTCCTCCTGATGCTGCTGTTGCCTTCGGCTATTTTGGCATTGCTCCTTCTCTGTGGGCAGAAGGATGCCAGTCTCCAAAGCTTCCCTCTGGAGCTTCCTGCCAGTGAGTCTCTCTGGGATTGGGAGGTCTTTGGCATTGTCCTGCTTTGGCTTCTCTTCCAGGCCGCCCTCTCTTTGATCCCAGTTGGAAAGGTACTGTCCACATCCAACACCACATGACTCCCTGTGAGCTGACTTTGAGCACATGACTACACTAGCTTTAGTGAAGCAGGCTAGATTGGATTACTTGTTTGCCTCGATGAAAACATCTGGTTTTGTTTTAGAGCCTGTCATTAAGAGGCAGAATATTTCAACCTAGTTCCTGTTTGTTGAGGAATGTGAAGGCTAGATGTCTTTATGTCCTGTATCTGAATATTGTGAAAATATTATGAATAGTGTAGTAGATGTTAGTATATGGGGGTATATATTGATGTCACGTCCACAGTTTCTAAACTAGCAGCAGCAGTGCTTAAATGTTAGTAAAAATGATGGTTACCAGTTTAAATTAAAACCATTGGTGTCGACTGTGTTCCTCAAGGATTACACAATGTAGCTTTTATATTTTATTCATCTTCTTAACACTTAAAAATTATATTGATGATGGTTCCTCCCCTTTAAAAGCTGTGTTTAGCTCATTGTGGCTTTTATTATCAATATTTGAATAAAATAGAGGATACTTAAGTAAAAGTCATCCACGAATAAACATAAACACTTACTTATTCCACCTACCTATAGGTGAAAACTTAGAGTAATTAAGTAATTAACTTAAAGTTCCAAATATACAAGTGAGCTTTATTTAATATTGACTTGCAGAAACTTGGCCAAGAAATAACCATTTATGTATTTCGCTTCACACATTTCCATGAATCCATGTGGGATTGTTTATATTTGCATATATATTCTCTGAATGTGCACATATTTTGATGACAAACAGCCAAGTTAGTTAAAAAATTGTGAGCCGTTTCAGTGAAAACAAGCACGTCTAGATGCTTTTTTTTGACATCAATGATATTTGTTCATCCTATAACCAAAGGGTTGGTGGCTATAGGACTATGTGACCTTGGGCAAGCCACTTTAGCCTCTGAATGCTCTGAAAATTGTAACGCGTCTGGAAAAGCAATTCATAATTCGAAGGCATTATTATTATTATCAGAATTGATTGCATCGTTTTGATTCTTCCATATTGCAGTACTTGGGTAGAAATGTTATACATTTACATATTCATGTCTTTCTCTCTACAGGTTGTTGAAGGAATGCCACTCAGTAATGGGAAAACTTTGAAATACAGGATCAATGGTCAGTGTTCCATGTTTCCAAAGTTAATGTTTTGGTTGCAGTTAAAGCTTAAAGTAACACATAGTTTTGTTCTGCACCAGGTTTCTATGCTTTTGTTGTGACAACTGCGGCAGTAGCTGCTGCTGTGCACCAGGAGGTGGATTTTAGTTACATCCATACGCACTTCTTGCAGTTCTACACATCTGCCCTGCTCATCGCCACTGTTGTCAGCATCTACCTGTTCATCCGTTCCCGCTGGGCAGCCAAAGATGAGCTTGCCCCAGGGGGAAACTCTGGTAAGATGTAGTAGTTTTGCATATTTTTAACCCCAATTATTTTGAGCCTGGTAACAAGCTCAAGTTATAAACTTATTGGGAAAGTGGTTTATTCTTATTTATCAGACGCGGCTCAGTAAATGTATTTTAAACTTGTTTTTGCTCACCAGGCTACTTCATTTATGACTTCTTCATGGGCAGAGAGTTAAATCCTCGCATCAAAAGCTTTGATATCAAGTTCTTCTGTGAAATGCGGCCAGGCCTGATGGGCTGGGTGAGGCTTTTATTCATTTATACAGGATTGTTTCATTTGGTTAGACAATGTGTATTTGTGACTGCACCCTCTTGTGGGCAAAGTGTATTCGTAAAATGTTCTAATGATTCCCATCATAACTACATTCTCTCATGCAGGTGTTAATTAACTTTTCAATGTTGCTGGCTGAGATGAAGCAGCAGAATCTGGAGTCTCCATCTCCTGCGATGCTCCTGGTCAACATCTTCCAGCTTCTGTGGGTTGCTGATGGCTTGTGGCATGAGGTAAAAAAAATGAGTGTTTTCTAAATTAAAGTGTAATTCGTTCATCAATTTAGCCACAACTAACTGAATCTCTGCTTTTCAGGAGAAGCTTCTGACCATGATGGATATTGTTTATGATGGGTTTGGATTTATGTTAACGTTTGGAGATCTGGCTTTTGTTCCTTTTACTTTCACTTGTCAAGCGTACTATCTGGTCAGCCATCCCAATGAACTCTCTGTGTTCTGGATTGGCACCCTTGTTACAATGCAAGGTTGGTGGCAGTGACACTTTACATTTAATTCATAATAATATGTGTACATGCAAAGTTATAATAATGGCGTGTAGCAAAAAAAGAATAACATACTATGATGTGTGGAGTCGAAAAATAGGAAAGTTTGCAAAGTAGTTTTAAAAGACAAGAGGTTGGAACTGACCTTAACTACGGTGTGTTTACAGTTGTGGTTTGGTTTTTCTGATCCCGACCGATTTCAAAAATGATATTCATGTGCACACTGGGTTTTCCAAACAGCAAACCTAAAAGCATAAGGATGCGTTCACAATCAGTGTTTCTTTGGGAACATTTAAGATGGAACACTACTTTGGCTCAAGTGCTTGCTGTATGCGTATGCTTTTCTTTGCCACCTAAATTCCAGCTAAATTCTTCAAGCATCAGGATTTCCATTGCCAGCAAAATATAGCAAGACGAAAAAAGGGTCTATATGGAAGTGGACCAATGCCCATTCTTGAAATGAACCATACTAACTGAGGAGTTACGCTTTGCTTAAATTGAACCAAACATTACAAGTGTGAACACATTTTTTTGAGTAGAGGTGGACCTATTTTATCTTAACGTGCTTTTTTTTCCATCTTGGTTATCAGGTATTGGGTACTATATTTTCCGAAAAGCTAACTCTCAGAAGTTTGCCTTCAGGAAAAACCCATCTGACCCAGCACTCTCATGTAAGGACCTCATCTCTACGTTCATGAAACCCATCAATCTGCTTGCTATCTTAAGTTTGGTTTATTTTAATACAACCTTAACTTGCAGATCTGAAAACCATTCCAACTGCAACCGGAAAGAGCCTCATTGTATCTGGTCTTTGGGGTTTCGTCCGTCATCCGAATTACCTGGGTGACATCATGATGGGTCTGGCCTGGTCTCTACCATGCGGTGAGGGTTTCAAAAGTAACTCTGCTGTGATTGATCAACTGTTTTGCTCAACTCAATTACTCATAGTGTTGTATGGGAAGATATAGTGGGCACTTTCGCGTTTGAGCTATAATCTGATTACAAATTGAGAAAACTATTATGTTTTCTAACAGTTGGGAAGCCAACTAGACTTATAAAATACCCAGAACAAGTCGTTTCAAGCATTTCTCACTAGTGTTGTGTGTTACCCAAAGTTCTGCCATTGCTAACTGTGTAGCAAGTAAGACACCAAGCCAAGGTCCGTTACTGATGGTCGAGTTTGTTCCTTTAGAAACCCATTTTCTCCATCTCAGTCTGCTTCCGTTATTAATAAAAAAAAATTAAGTAGCTTCTCCAATGAGCAATGGGTGGAGCTGAGAAAAAGCATTGTGATCTTGTTTTTATTATTATTTCAGAAGCAACAAACCTAAAACTGAGACATTTTGTTGGATATTAAGCACATCCCTACATTTCCTACGCCACAATCCCTTTAACAGTATTGATTACTTTGTTATTTTTTTTTTTTTGTAGGGTTCAACCATTTGATTCCATACTTCTACCTGATTTACTTGATCACTCTTCTGGTTCACCGAAATGCCCGTGACCAGCGGCAGTGCAGGAACAAGTATGGCTCTGCATGGGAAGAGTACTGCAAGGCTGTCCCATACCGCATCTTCCCTGGCATCTACTGAGAACTCTATGCTGCTAAGGACACTTGTGCTGAAGTAATCTTTACTCAGGATACACTGAAACACCAAAAGGAAGGAATCTTTAGGAGCTTACAATCATTTTAAGTATTTTTTTTTAAACGATGCACCAATTTTAAAACCAAGTGTTATTTTACCAATTGTGAACACTGCCCCAGATTTCTAGGATGTATATTGTTGTACATATGTTTTTTGTAACAGTTTGACACAATCCTCAAGGTGATTACACACATACATTTACTTGCTTGGTTGTTTACTTTTTTGTGTAATGCTTTTGTATATTGCGAATATTTTGTAAATGTATAATAAGAAAAGGTGTAATATTCTTTCTCAGGACCTTCAATTTGTTAAAAATGAAATGTGTACATAGGTAATGCAAAGTTTTTGGTTTGGTTTGGCATTATGCACTATATAAAAGGCTTTTTGTCACTCAAAGTTCATAAAAATTGGCATTGCTACCTCACATTTTTCCTGTTTGAATTAGATATTTTAAAATGACTGCTTTGGGCACTATATGGCATTTCTCAAAAAAATCACTGCATGCTGTAAACAAACCACGTAGCTTCCAATTTATTTTGTACAAAGTAGTGTTGCAGTTCAATATGGCTTTAGTTTAAAAGAAAGTAGACAATGCTTGACTGTAAATGTGTTTATTACTTGTGGGGACCTACCAGTTGTCCTAATGAGTTTGAACATGCGTTTTTGGTAAATGGATGCATTGTACATTTTATTTATCTGGTTAGATTTTAGTGTTAAGATTTATTTGAAAGAGAGGAAAATTTTACTGTGCAAATGGTATTTTTCAATATCCTTCAATATTAAACCACTTTAGAGAAACATTCTTCCATGCTTTGTGACTATTAAAATGTACAGAATGTTTTGTGAGAAATTTAGATTCTGAGTTGGGTTCCTTATTCTGTTTATCATGAAAATATATTTTGTTTAGTAATCCCGCTCTGATTGAATGGCATGTACTTGACATAAAGCAAGTTATAATCTGGTCACAAAATAAATAAATCCCTTTCCCCTGATAGTTGACTGTTTGCATCTAAATATTGTGAAGACATTGCATTTTTTTGTGGGGGAGGGGGGCGGCACTATGCACTAAAATGCATAGTGTTCTATTATGGCATACAGATATGAGATTTAATGTCTGTAAAAATACAATATTACATAAAAGCTATAAACCTTATTCTGAAAAGGGGAGCATTGATCACCACCATGGTCGTTTTTCACTGCCGAGGTAAGACTAAATGGACCTGGAATGACTTAAAATGAGGATGTGTTTATAAGCTGACTCCAGCCTTTCCTCCCTCCCTGTGAAGCTTCCCTAAAGTCTTGAACTTACCAGACTCCATAAATGAAACATTTCACTTCAATCAATTCCGTTCAATTTGTTAGGATAAGCTAACAAAATATAGTTTCAGATAAGCAAAGGTTCGTTTGAATGAGGATAAATTGCTCTTACAGAACCTCAATATGTCCAAGATATCTCAAGTCGACTGAGAAAGCCACGTGACTTGTGATTACGCCGTTAGCTGCAGGTGTGTACCGATTACTCATTTTCCTTCCCGATTATTCCCTTCCGAGTTCAAGGAGACACTTCAGCACACATCAATCGTGAAACTCGTTTGTCAAGAATTTGCGTTTCTTAAATTTATAACCACTATTTGCGGGATTTACCTTTTAATTCTCCTTCCAAACAACACAAAATATTAAGAGCATACACATTTCTTGAGTGTTTATTAAACGAAATTGTTTATACATACTTCCGAAAACATTATGTAAATGTTTTCTCGGTGGGGACTCTTAATAAGGGAGAACAAAGGAACCAGCTGCTTCAGCTTGTGACTTTGAGGTAAGAGAGATTTTGTGAGTCCTAGCAGGCCTCATGTTCATCCAGTAAAGATGTCTATCCTTGTTTTATCAGTTTCACCATATCAACAGCCTTTTGCAGTTTTTACAGTTAAGCACTAGATGTCAGCAATGGTTTATCCCCGTTAGAGAAATATAACCCGGAAAAGGGAAATATATTTTGGGCTTCTGTGGTTAAAGATCATAGGATCACTCAGAATCAGAATTTTATTTTATAGTGAAGTCCGACTAAGCAGTTTTTTTCCCTCAAGCTGTGAAATTCTCTTTGAGTATGTTTATTTGTTATTGTATTTCCTTTATTTTACACCTTTTCTTCTCTCTTGGATATATTTTGGAAAGCCTTGTCCTACATGAAATGTAATATTTTGAGTTCCTGATAATGGAGAACGCTTCTCTTCACTGGCTCCCCATTGCAGCTATGTCTTTTATAAGTAGGTTTGGAAAAATGAATAAAAAAAAAACATGCTCCGATAAATATGCAGGGAGAAAATCAATCTAGGTGTTGACCTCTGCTTTGTTTTATTATTTAAACATCGTATGTTGATATTTTTTCACAGACAACTTGCTCGATTGGAAACATAAGGCAACATGAGGCAACATGATCCAAACTGAAAATGTCCAAACTGGATTCATAAAATGGGCTAAAACAGGTACCACTTCAATCTAATTTGTGAATCGAACTTTTAGACATGAACTTCTTAAAAGCAGCCCATACCAATTATTATTATTATTTGTGCGTGCGTGCGTGGCGTTCAATATTGGCACAATGCTTTCTCTTCTTCAGTGTTTGCACTAATGTTCTTTATGAATCGTACAAAATATTCTTTCAAGATGAATCTCCTGGTTGTTCTTAACCCTCACACCCAGGCAGCTGTAAATGCCAGGTTTGGTATTGGTGGTTCTTACCCTTTAGATTTCCTGATATAAGTAATGAATGTGAAGGCAGGCACAACCTAGATGTTCTCTACGTTTTTTCAGGCAATACGAGGAAGATTGATGGGTTGTATTTGACCTGTGGGCCATCCGTTGAATAGCTCAAGTCTATAGAGTCCCAAGAGTTTCCCCAAACCGAGTACATTTGCCATTGTTCACTAGTGATTGCTATTAAAGATTATTCATTGTTTCCTTTTATTTGGAGCAAGATTAACATTGTGATAGAGCAGAGGAATTGGGGGTGGACATAATGTGTGACCTCTAGATGTTGGGTGTTTTGTTTTCAGTCTAGCTTTGTTTGCTTGTCAGTTTCAAGTCGTGGTTGATGGTTCATTTGTTCTTGTCAAAACAATCATTTTGTTATTCCTCTTTCACTTCGGGCGAAAAACTCACTAAATGCAGACTGTTTGAGCTACAACCAGCAAACTTTGCTAAGGCACCCTTACTGGACTGACTCAGTTTGCAAAATCTGTTCAGACTGGTACCACTGGTTTCCCAATTCAGGGAAATCACAGAGAATGCAGGAAATTTTCCATAGACTTGATGTAAAACTGAGAACCTCGTAGAAACTTCAGACCAACCACACTTTTGATGGTTACAAAATTCAATCAAATACTGTGCAAAGGTATGTAAACCCCAGACTGTGGAAGGGGTTGAATAATTGCCATTGATCCAATAAATGGGAAACAGCAACAAAAAGTCTTCAAGAATGGGGTTTTGTTTATGCTAATTGTGACATTAGCAGGCCTAGTGGATGGGGTGATTGACTGGTGATCAAAAGGTCGCTGGTTTGATCCCCAGCTTGACTAGGAGTTGATGGTGGGATGAGTGTTAACTCTCTCCTTCCTGAGACAACCATTACTGTGGTGACCTTGAGCAAGTCACCAGTTACCACAGCTCCCCGGGCACCGCAGCCATGGCTGCCCACTGCTTCCGGTGTGTGTTCATGGTGTGTTTATTCACTGCTGTGTGTGTGCACTTGGATGGGTTAAATGCAGAGCTCAAATTCCTTGTATGGGTCACTCCATACTTGGTCGTAACGTCACTTTCATAACTGACAGCCCCATAGCAACCAAACTATTTACCCTAGCAACCAATAGTACTTTACTGTTATAGGGTTGTTTACCCTCTCAAACTCTGGGCAAAGATATTAGGTCTAAATAACTTATAGTGACAAAGGGAACCATATATTGTCACTGACGCCTCTATAGCAACCCTACTATTTATCATAGCAACCATGACTATTTGACTATCTGAGCAAAGAAAAAGGCTAGAGACGTAGGGATTGGTTTATATTACTCAAATTGGTATGAGAAACTTTGACTACACTGATTACGCCATAGCAACCAAACGTTTTACCTTGGCAACCATTCTATTTTACTGATAAATGTCACTTTTACAAGCCACTGTCAAAGTTTGAGTGCAAAGTTTAGCCATCCTCTTTTATTTATGGAATGTCGTCTGGAATGTAATGCATTTTGTTTTGTGCATCCATCTTTGGCATGGAAGGGATCACGCATTTTGAAAGTGCTTTGATTCATGGGTGTTCTGGAAAATGCTTTGAAAGAGAGTGACTGCTCTTTAATCTTTTAATTGTCACGCTGATTGTTTTTGTTTGTTTGCAAGTTGCAGAAATGAATAATAGTTTAAAAACAGATGCAGCATTAACACATTCCTATTAATCAGAATGAGGCAGGCTGTGTCTTTTTTTTTCTCCTCTCAGCTTGGTGCTGGAGAAAGGATAATTATGCTCTTCCAGATGGCTTGCATATTGTGTTGCTGTTGGCGGGCCTTGAAAGAGCTTCAGCCTTTATCGTGCAATAAAATCATCTCTGTGAATAGCCCAGTCAAACTTAGACACGGCGATAATAACATCTAGATACGTTTCCTGCAGCCAGCCCTCTTCTTACACAGCACTCTGTAACTGAGACTGACACTGATGATGCTCGCGAGAAACCGACTGGTTCCTACTGTTAATCCTAGGGGGCAATGCTGAGAAGAACACAAAAGAAGGGGAAGTATGAGGTCCTTGTCCTTATCAGCCCAGTAGGACTTTCTGAGGACAGTGTGTCGTTCCGCTACCGATTCCTGGTGCTTTTATGTTGAGTGCTCAACGATGTATAATAGTGACATAAATCTGCCATGAACCAGACTCTACCTTCGCCAAGTTAAACAATAAAGTCATCCATGGCGCCCTCTGTATTCACACGCTCACTCTAAAACACTCTATGCATTTTTCTCTCTGGAGGGATGAAATCTTTCGACAGGGAAAGCAGTCATGATCTATGCTTGTCATTTTACTCATCTTCATGCTGTTTTGAGGTCGTACACTACCACAAGTTGGGTTCATCTAACCCAACACAGACCAGCAACTGGCTTTTCCTGAATTTGGAAGTTGGAGATCAATTATGCTAATCGCTACAAGGTAAGGTTCCAATAGTATTTTGCACTTTTACTAAGGCTTTTCCATTATTAGAAAAAGTTCTGCTTCAGTGATGCCCCTAATGGTCTTTTTAAAGCGATTATACCATTGAATCTGTGGCTGTTTTTTCAGGGTTATGAAGTTGGTGGCAGCTTTAATCGTGTGCTGGCTGTGTGTTGCTGAGGCTTTGGAAAACTGTCCCAGTGTTTGCAAATGCAGCCAGAAAGCCAGCATGGAAAAGACTGAAGTAAATTGTAAAAAAAGAGGGCTTCAGAGCATCCCTTCGAAACTCCCTCTGGATTCATGGATTTTAAAATTGGGTGAGTTGCATACTTTAACAGTTGGAATTTGCCAATGTATGTAACTTTATTCTTGATATTAGTGGGGTGCATTTTAGCCACATGAAACATATTTCTTTGTCCACCTTTAAATGATCAGAACTTGCAACGAAACATGATTCTGTGACAACCTGACCTATTAAAAAAGGCAACATTGTTTATTTAGAGCAGTGATATTCAACTAAAATTGAAGGAGGTCCTGTTTCATAATTTTTACATTTTTTAAAAACTTTTTACTGCAACATGTATTAAGTAGTCTGCATGTAATCAAGACAAATTAATTCAGTACAATTAAAAAACATTTGACAAATGTAACATCAAATTGCACATATATTTACAATGTTATCTAATTTATGAAATATTAAGCTGGAAAACAAATTTCCAAATAGATTTGTGGTGATGTGGGTGTTAAAAATCTTTTGTCTCATCAAGCAGTTCGACTTTAAATAAGAGCTAGTTTCTGTTTTAGGTAATTTTTAGTGCTCAAAAGTACAGGGCTCTCAAGATTTTGTCACACTTCTGCATGAGAACAACCCTCCCCATTTCATTAATCTGGGAAGTGTTATTAAAGAGAAATTTATTTGTATTAAGAAGCTTGCCGAACAGTAGCATTAATAACTGTGTTACGTTTCAAACTATGAATTAATGTGTTGCGTTAAATGCCATTTATTTCCTTCTTGCCACTTAATGACTAAAAGTAAACAATAGCAAATATAAAATGAAAATAAACAATTGAAATAAAACAAAATGCAGTCTTGACATCAAATAAAGTGCAACTGCAACATAGCAACCACGTTCGAGTCTAAACAAGCTAGTAAAAAGGGAATTTTTAGGTTGGGTTTAGTTCAAATCTGATTGGAAAATTTGAGAGGAGCGAAAGCCACTGTTTTCCCCACTGTGGCTAGTTGTGATTGAGTGACTGGTCTGGATCAAACCAGTGCTTCTAAAACACACAGCTGTCTTTCTGCTGTTATTAGATAGAGGTATAATGGCCAATAGCAGAATTTCTGTGCTTGAGAAATTGAACGTGTGGCATGTGAGAACAGTAAAATAACCACAGTCTGCCTGTCGGCGACCCCTGGCCTAAACCATACCTTTGAAAAGTTATTAGTATAAACATAAGAGCAACTTTGAACTGGTAGTGGTGCTATAGGGTTTGAGTTGGAGGGTCCAGATTAGGTCAGATTACTCATAATGGTCAATTGTGTTTTTGTACCAAATTTCATAACTTTTCTGCAAGCGGTTCATGGGGTTGTCGTTGATGCGTGGCAGAAGCGGAATAAAAATAGGAAAACCAATGGAAACAATAGGTGGCTTTGCTGCTAGGTACCTAATTAGAATCAACTTAAACCCAGTGGCCACTTTATGAATTACAGCTTCAGTCACTTCCTGTTACTCATCCAGAAGGAAACTGGTGGGATTAGAAGTGGGATCTGTGAACATTTTTTTTGTGTGTGTACCAGAAGTAGAATCTGCAGCACTGTACTTTAAATATTTAATCTTAGCTCTCCAAAAAAGTTATTAAATAAAAAGTTAAAACCAGCCCCTCCCAAAACTTTTTTTTTTATCTAAGTACCGTCTAAAGTGGTATTGTGAAATGCGTTTTCAATCCGATAAAACGTCACAATTCTGGTTTGATCCCAATTTAAGAAATGAGGTAAGGTAGCACATTCTTCCAGGCTTTCTGGATCCTGTTGACCCCAGTCATGTTTGAAAACCTCAGGTACAGGAAGAATTTCACATTTTTCCGCCAACTATTTGGTCAAAAACATGTCAAAATGATATTTGCAAAGTTTCCCCTTTTTAACCGCAATGCTTGATGTCAAACTAAAACTTATTACAAGCAGCATTAGTATCATTAAAGCAAGCATTGAAAATATCTAGCATTTATACTCATTAAACTCATGTTTCCCTTCTTTTATTTGTATCTTTACCGTAAAGGTGAAAATTCACTGCAGGACCTTCAAAGCAACATTCTTAGCTCTGTTCCAAAAATCGAGAGTGTAAAGTTGGAGCGAAACTCAATCAGATCAATACACCCTCAAGCATTTGCTGGCGCTCAGCGACTAATGCTTTTAAACCTGCAAGGAAACCGTATATCCAAACTCCCAGTGAAAGGCTTCAAAGATCTCCTAAACCTACGCTTTCTCATGCTTGGCCAGAATCAGATATCTGCTCTGAAACCCAACATGTTCATTGGAATGAGGAACCTCTCAGAGCTGGATCTGCCTTTGAACGCCCTCAATGCTCTCCCACCCAATGCTTTCAAACCTCTGATTGCCCTCAAAGTGCTGGACTTATCCTTGAACCGAATACAAAGAATCTCACCCAAAGCCTTTGTTGGATTAAGAGAGCTGCTTTTTCTCAACATGGACAACAACAAGCTGACCAGTATCCAAGCTGGCACCTTTGCGCCCCTGGTCGGGCTTGAGATGCTAGTGCTGGACAACAATCTGATCAGCACACTAACCGAGTCCACTCTAGAAGGTCTTTCCAACCTTCAGGAGCTCTATGTTCGAAAAAATGAAATTGAGAGTCTCCCTGCAGATGTGTTCCGGCACACACCAAAACTTACTCACGTGGGCTTGAGTGGCAACAGACTTCACGCCATTGATGGCAACATGCTAGCCAACATGCAAGGTAAGAGGTGACCACTTCCTGGTTAATTCTTTTTCTTTTCTTTTTTTTTAAGAAGTCTACACAGTTCCCCAGCAAGCAGTCACTAGCAACATAATTAAATAAAAAATGTATGATCCTTGTTGGGGTTATTTGGAGAAATGCATGCAAAGTTTTTGTCCCCATGTGTGCTGCACCGTGTTGACTCCCGACTAGACAATTTAGAGAGTTTTGGTGGTCCAAATGACAAGATTCAAATAGGGTTTTGCATTAATTTGGCCATCATGTGTTCAGTCATTTTTTTCCAGTATTTATCCAGGATTTGAGGTCTCACACTTCTGTTGTAACTAGAATTCCACATCTGGATTTAAAAGCATAATTGGTCCAAAAACATTTCACCACATTTTCGCAATTTGAATCTGACCCAACACTGGACTGATGTGGCCTGGAGATCAGCTGAACCCAAAGACTATAACCAGATTGAAAAAAATGAATGCACAGTGGCACCTTTAGAAGCATATTGGCAAAATGGTAACATCAATTGCTGAAAAAACAACAGTTTACAACCATTTCCAGATGTATTTAGTGTCAAAATGTTTTATGATTTCTTCATCTATTCGTACACATTTTAATCCCATTTCCCATCGTTCCAGGCTTGAAAGACGTGACTCTGCACGATAACCCATGGAAATGCGACTGCAGCATTAACTCACTGGTACATTACCTGGCAGAGAAGAAGACGACTCATTCTCCTCGTCAAAGACTTCGGTGCATAAGCCCCGAAGAGTTCCGTGATCGACCCATTCAAGAGCTAACACCCGAGGAACTTTCCTGCAGGGCCTAGAAAATCCTCACGTCTGAGATCACATCACAAATAACCTCTAAAAGTTTGCAGCCCAGCAATATGCCCGTGTGATGTTTTCTGCTATTGAATGGTGGTGCTTCCCAGGCACAATGACTTTGACAGGTTAATGATAGTGCTGCTGTTCTACAGATAATCATAATGTTCACCCACACCAGTCGACTATTTTCAGACCACCTGGAGAGCAGTGCATCCCATAAAACGTATGAATCTGTTCTTCATGCCTAGCTATAAATGTGTTAATGGCAAAAAATAAAGCACAGTATATTCTAAGCATTGTTTATCTGCCTAAATGGCTGCTTTTATTTTTTATTTTTTTTCAAAAAGAAAACACCCGTTTAGAGCAATACTATAGTCACAATAGACAGATTTACAGAGACTCTGAATGCACATGTGAAAATTATTATTATTTTTTTTTTTGATGAAGCAGTGAAGCTTAAAGGAAATAAATAGAGGTTTGAAAATCCGCTCTGCTCAGAGAGCAACTGCAGACGGTCACCACCTGAGACCGAATTCCTCACCGGATTGTTACCTCTTGAATAAGCTTGCTCTAAAATCATCGTTCTGCCTCCAAATTCCAACAAGGGTGCTGAAGCTGCAGTTTCTCATCTTCAGATTCTGGAATTTGTTAAAAAGCAGATTTACAAGAATACTTTTCACAGAAAATAAATCTAAATGGTTATATCAAGTTTCATCAAAAAGATTTTGGCATTGAACTACCTTTACTGCCACTTAACTTTTTTTAAGCTTTTATATTCCTTAAAAGTACAATATCTGCTATAATGGTTATGAGATCCAGATTGTTTAATAACTTTGAAACACTTTCTTAAATCTACTTATGAATATGGAAGATGAGGCTCACCTATCACCAAAGCTGGGGTTTTACAATCTGGGATTTCTGCTGGAGTGCACTGTTTTTGCTTTTAGTCGCCTCCAGGCAAAATAGCTGTGGGTATGATATCTGGTCGGTGTAAACCTCTATATTTCTGGATATGATGTACAAAAACTGACATCTTTTAACTTATTTTTAGAACAAGAGATTCTTGGAAATGAACTGCTTGTGCCTTCTTTTGGAGTCGCCTGTACCGAGACTGAAACCAAATATTTATAATGATGAAACAGTAAGAAACATACGGTTTTAAGCTTTGTGTTCAAATAGACACTAATATTATAAGCAGTCCCACATTTAACAGATTCTGTGCTCACTGAGACCATTTTGTGCTTGAGCCAGAGGATTCTGCAATAAATACTCAATCTTATTGATTAAACTGTTATTTATCTGTATGTGGCATCTGTGGCGTCTGGGGCAGTTTAAATGATACTTTTCCATCAGGTGTTTTAAATACAAGGCATCAAACATTAGTAAAAAACATGGGCAAATGAATAAAAAAAAAAATGTTATGTTTATATAGATAATTTTTTTTTTTTTTGGCTCGTTTTGCATGGGGAATATTATATATGGTCACTCCCTAGCCACTAGACTGTTTACCATAGCAACTAAATACGTCACAGCTCAGGAAAATTATTGAGGAATGGGGGATGGTATATGTCATGTTGTTTTAAACTGTACTCATCTAAGTTTTTGTGCAAAGTTTAGCCAGCTAGCTCTTTTTACTTCTCAAATAAAACTTCCCAGTTCTGGGAAATGTAAAAAAATGTTTCAACATTTCTATAGCATTAATTAGCAAAAAAAAAAAAACATTTATTTTCTAAAGTTCAGTCGATGAAACTGCAGTTTATTAACAAACACTAAAGTGTTTGATATGAACACCACAGGGCCTCCGTTTAAACATAACACACACACAAGCTGCAGTGCTATGTGCACTGATCACAGACATGCTTGCATTATTTTCACACTTGAGTGAATACAACTGTCCAACTTTAAAAATGAAACCAAATTACTGCTGCATTGTGCTGTTGTGCATAACAAGTCACTCCTTTAACAGCTAATTCCCCCATCGTTTCCATGGCAACCATTGCTAGTAGTAGGGAGCTCCTGCGGATGCCTTACCCCTCAATGCTTTCGGGCTCATCGTCCTCTCAGCAGCTCGATTCCTCTAGTAGATTTACAGTGACAAATTGGGACCATTCTGGCATCAACTAAACAGCTTTACAACATCCTGCATTAATCATTGCTGGAAAAGCCTAGATTTCACTGCGTGTATATGTGCGTTAGTGAGGGTGCCGGAGGGAAAGATAAACTATTCCTGCTTGGTTTTGTAATTCAGAGCACCTTACACATCGACTCCAATTGGGATGCCGATGACACAATCAGGAGATAAGTGTTTTATGACCATCCAGATTCATCACATTGTATGGATTTATTTATTTATTTTTGCCTCTAAAGAATATGTTGATTTTTCACCTTGAGCTCAGTAATAAATTCATAAGCTCAAAGCATGGCTCTGTTCAAGCTTTACTAAACCCTGATGAATAGCCAACAGTGTTCTTTGGCGTTTAACCTTTTCAAATGTGAATATGATTAAGAAACTAATTTCATCCTGTAATTGGAAGCATGCTATTTTAAAGCTACAGCCAATTAAGAACGAAACGCTACGCTTTCTTGCTGCTCTTTCAAAGATAAATTTTGGAAAACGTGCCCAGGAGCTTGACTAAATGATCCTGAATCTTAAAGTGTGTGATCTGTAATCTTGAAAAACAACCTTTATCCTATTTACTTGTGCTTGGCATTAAGTCTAAAGTTGTCTCGTCAAATCTTTTTTTTTTTTTTTTTTTACGTAGCTCATTAACTTTTGTGTTAAATTCAATGGCATTCTGAATGTTGGTTGTCTTGCTTTGAGCATTTTCGTTAACTGTCATTATGATTAATGACGTCACATGCAGAGATCCCACAGGAGCTCCATCTAAAATCACCGAAAACCACATTCATTACAAAATATTGATTGTTATGAAGTTCAGTGTGATGAAATCCTCATGCACCATTTATAGAAAAAAAAAACACTACGGATCATCTAAAAACACAAGTTTGTTTTCCATTTCCCCTGCAATTATAGTGGTTCAACTGTTCTCCAGATCCGGGGTGTAACTGTTAAGTGTTAAACTTGCCATTTTGTGTGAGATTGTGTTAAAATGACCAACCCAAAAAAGACATTGTTAAAGATGATTGGAATTACAGTTGTGCAAACTTCTGATTTTTGTTGGTCATTTTTAAATCCAAAGGCATATTTTCCCCACTCCATTAATTGTCATACAACAAGTTTATACTTTTTAAATCATAATTAACCCTGATCAAAATTTTATGACAGAATCTCTTGGGGTAGTTGTCAATGAGGTTCTTTATCTTCCCTGTTGGTAAACGCAGCCCACAAATGTATACTCCATTCCAACAAAATATAAACCAGCTCAGTGTGAGTAAAAGAGTCAGGCAGCTTTCATAATACCTTTTTATTTGGTTAAGAAAACAAAGGCAGGAGTAGAAAAAAATGCTGTAAATAAAAAATGGAAGTGGACAAGCAACCATAGATCTTTTGTGGGTGTGAACTTTCTCATATCTTTACGTCGTCATGTTACATTGAAAATGCCATTAATCCTGGTTCAAGGAACCTCCACCATGCTTCACGGTTCCCTGCAGAGGCTCATTTTTGCAACCCTTTGATAAACAAACTGCCTTCTGCTACAAACAAATATTTCTAAGTTTTAGCATGGAGAACATACTGCCCTTTTTCTGCCGCGTTCCTGTGTTTCTGTACAAGCTTGTCCCCACGTTGGCAGTGTATATATGTGTGTGCATGTGTTTTATTGTTTTTGGTTTTTTTTGCTCCATTTATTTCATGAGGACCACTTCCAGTCAGTTGTCTCGGATAGTCCTACTGGTTTCTGTTGCTTCTGAGCTGATCTTACGATTTCAAAAGCTAAATTTGTCTTATCTACTGCACCAAGTTTCTATGACGACTGCGTTTATGACAGTATGTTGTCCTTCCTTTGTGCTTCTTCAAAACAAACTTTGTAATTAAAACGCATGTCAAAATCATGCCTGATGTGTAAAGGGTCTTGTGAATGCAGTATAACTACCTTGTATCTTGTTGCTGCATCTCGTCACGATCAGAATCTGTCCAGCAACCTCAACTTGGATGCAGAGTTTTTCCCTAGTTTTAAAACTCACACAGAGCTGTTGCTGTTTCAGTTCATGACTGGGAATCAACCAATATGTGACATTGATGATTGTTAGCAGTTGCTCAGTTTTGTTGATCATACACCTAACTAGATTCCTATAATATCCTTGACTTGTTGCAAATGTACCTAGAAGAACTGATGCTGATTTTAAGGCAAACGTTGGTAGCAACAAATATTTAATATAGATTTTATTATTTTTTATTATTTTTTTTTTTTACAAATTTGACGTCCATTATTCAGAATATTCCTTTTTTACACAATTTTCTTCAACTCTTGCACAGTACTTTTCACACAACGTTTTAAAATATGCTGGGTTTCACACTGAACACTGTTCTTTGTGTATAAAGCAAAAACAAAGGGATGTTTTGAAGATGTACAGAAATCCTATGGGTGGGGGTGATCACAGCATTCCTTCGGATCCTTGTGAAAAACATACTAACGATGTTTCTTGTACCAGAAATAACTGTTGCCTCAGCAGTCTGCACAAGACACACTGCATGGAACATACAGTATACGTTTAAATGAGAAGTAAAGAGTATAGTACAGTGGAAATAATGATACATTTCAAGGCAAATATCTTCCCAAAAAGCGTTTTGTTTGACCTGGCTGAGGGAAACCTAATGAGCAACTGTCTTGCAGTAAATGCCACTTGACTGGCTTCATGATTCATTGACCGAAGCTATGCATATATCTGCTGGCTTGCTTACATGCTTTAACAGCTTTAGATCAGCTTAGCTTTTCTTATCTCTCCTCAACTTTGAAACGTGCCAAATATTGAATGATTGAGGTGTTGGGCTAATTTTATCAAAGACTTGGTGAATCTAGAAACTTGTGTGCTTGGCAGGTGCTTGGAACATTTTTATTTTTGGCTCTTGGTTTCGACTGAATTTAATCTATAATAAACCAAAAGGTTCTCTGTGAGGAGCTTATCATTTTAATATTAGCTCATACTTTTATTATTATCTTTTTTCTCCCATTGTTTCTTAACTTTTCACTCTTCATGAAATATTGATTCCAATTGCCTGGAGTTTTTATTGTTTCTTGAGATTTTGTGTATTGGAATAAAAAAAATAATAATTAAAGACCACTATCGATTAGCTTATACAGTCAAAATCTTTAGTTGAAATTTTCCTTTCATGTTTTTCAAACTGAACTGTAGCATACAAAAAAGCACAAAAACATTATTTTCGACTTGCTTTTATTTACAAATGAAGTGCACGCATCGCTCTTTCTGTACAAAAAAAAGAATAGATCATTTGTTTGTAGAAGTGTTAATTGTCTTTGTTCAGCTTTAAGTCTCAAACCTAAGTGTCTTGTTATATAATTAACTACTGCTTCGATTAAAAGTCAAAGTCGGTTTTATTGTCAATTCTTCCATCTGTGAGATACTTACAGAGAATCAAAATTTCTTTACTCTTAAAAACCCTCAGTGCAACAAAAAAATAAAATGTGCAAATTTAAGATATAAAGAAACAAATTTACAATATGACAAAACAAAAAGTAAATATAATAATGATTTAAAAACCTAAGACAATAGTAAACAATTAGTCCAATTTGGAAAATAATGTAGTTGGATTATGACAATGAGGCTAAATATTATGAAAGATGAACTAGTGGATCAGACTGAATGAAATGATGTGATGTCCTACCTTTTTAAAGTTGTGAGTAGATAATTGGAATAAATTGAAAACATCAGAAAATATTATTTCACTTTTATAAAACGTTTAACAAGATATGAAACTATTGCACAGACTTTTGTTTAAAGCTATGGACCGATCTTTGGTACATAGCAGCTCCTCGTCTAAATGAAGCGCTCTGTCATCATTTTAGTCTATAAAGCATTAAAGTTGACTCTGGGCAGCTGTTCTCTACTCGAGTCTGCCTTGTAAGGTTACTACAACAGAAGTCTGCAAGCGCTCATGTTTGCTGTTCCCAGACTTGTGTCGTTCCTGCTCAGAGGACGGCCATCTGCTTTGTTTTGTAACTTTGTAGAAGCATCTCCTTGTAAATCCCTTATCTTCTATCAATAGCTGCTACCAGAGGTGTGGAGTAACTATTTACGTTGATTTAGTTCCTGAGTCTTCAGTAGAGGGCGCTATAGTGCAAACCCACCACTTGCAGGCTCCTTCACGTAACCTTAAAAAAAACTTCACGTAGAAATGTGGAAAAAAAAGATTATTAGGCGAAATAAGGTTGTACACTTTTATTTTTTCAATTGAAATAATTGATTAGCGCCATCTTCCATAATTTATTTATTTGTATTATCGCTTCTGATTGGTCAGAAGTACATTCAAAAATGTATGCAAGCTCCCGGATGTCCAAATATATTTTTTGTCAAATTTGTCGTCACTTTTTAATATTTCCATTTTCTTTCGAAACTCAAAAGTGAGCTCAATTAATGGCCTCATGCCGAGTCTGCAGAAAACTTTGGGATTTCACATAGAGTCTTTGGCGAACTGACACTTTACTCAAACTTTCTCTACAGGAGCTCTGCGTTTAGTCACCAACTACCCCCATGAAATCTCAATATTGTCAAGCAAAGAAACTACAACTGTATAAAGCTTTTAAATCTTTCCATTGCTACTTCCCCAACAAAGAAAAAAGATGATATCGATCCACGTATTCTGAAATATACCATTTAATATACGTTTCTACAAGATTTGAAACCTATACGCTGCTTGTAAGCAGCTTTAGCTCACGAGGGGAGTGAGCGTTATTCATGTTTGTCTCAGTCGATGGAGTGCATTTCAGAGCAGGTCTGTGTAATCCTCATATACAATTCAAAAAGAGCATATTTAAACCTGCACCACCAAAGCCACCACCCCTCAGCTGCCTTCACTCCTGCAGGAGAGAAAGAGATCTGGAGGTGGATGATGACAGAAAAAAAGATGGTTAATAGAAGGAGACGTTTTCCAATCAGTGTATGGCCTGGTGTGAAATGAAATTAGTGTTTCTCTGCATGCTCTCATCGCCTGTGACTGACAGGCCTGACAGCACCTGTGAGGGGATACGGTGCACGCAAATCTTCTGAAATGTAAACACACCTGCCACCTTTCATGTAACGCCTCTGTAGCACATTACCATACCCCCACATCGGTCCATTTTTGTTGCAAGACAAACTTAATTCCAGTTTTCAGAAAGTAAACTTTGTAAAGCTGCGTGCAATTCGAAACGGAAAGCAGGAATTCCAAACAAATTCCGAACAAAAGATGAGGGAGAAATTTGGATAATGATGTAAATCGCTGAAAATATGTGTGTACACCCTGTGTATCATGGCCTTTGTGATCGTGATCAGCGTGTTGGGCATTCCTGGGCTAAGGGAACCAAAAGATCTTAAAGCGGATGAAGGGTTAATGGTGACTCAAGCATTCTGTGAGATGAAATCACCCGATGTTTTCAAGAATATGGGCTCAGGTTTCGTTTTTTTCATTTACGATCAGAAGTTGAATGTGCGCAGTGGACACGGACCCACTCTCTACTGGTTTACAGTTATTTTTGCATTCGTTTGTAAGGTGCTCCATGCTCATTAGGTGCAACGTTCAAATAGGAGTTCCTTGTTCTGTGGCTGTTCCTGTACTTCATGTACAAATTCTCATTTTCTACAGAGACCTAAAGATGTGAAATCTGAAACGTTATGTACATGATCTTTCCCCAATAATGAAGCATAGTGTGACTCCAAAAGCCTTAGTTTGTCAGTGATTTGCATATTTTGCCACTTTCAGAAGGACCTTTCAGATTCTCAGTTACACATGGCCTCCTGCTACGTTGCCAGATTGCAGCTTTCATTTTATTGTTGGGATGTACTGACTTTGGTTCCCTGAGGAGACTGATCGGTCCACAAAATAGTGCACACACACACACACGCATCACTCATGAAAAACGACCCTCAAAGAGAGAGGAAAGACTCAAAGCGGAGACACTTGTACCTTGATTAAATGTTTCTGATAATCTTGAATTCAATGCTTTTTGTTGTTGCAATACAATTTACATGTAAGTGAAGCTGGACCGTCAAATTAACATTACTGAGGTGAAAACTAACATTATCAACATTTTTTTGGGTTTATTTATTCAATATAACGTTGCGATTGTTCTTAAATGAAAGCTGATTTGTGATCTGTAAGGTGTTTTAACAAGTAAACATTGGAAGATGGAAATGAAGCAATACAATGCACCGAACATGTGCTTCTTCAGTACAGAACGGCAATCGGCGTGCATGACGCTGCTATCTAGCGCCGCGTGCCTCATCTGAGAAAGCTCATCAGCTCTTTGAAGTGGATCAGTGTAAAATCCCTGCGGTCTCCCTCTGGTTATCAGCCTGCTGCTGGAGAGAGAAGTTTCGCATCTCTCAAAGAACTATAAACGCACTCAAGTCTATAGGAAAAGCTTCATTAGGTTGCTTAATTAGCTACCTATTATCATAACTCACTGGAAGCTAATTAGCGAGGAGGTAGATTCACAATGGGAGTATACTGGTCCGGATCCAGGCGTAAGGCTCTTTTCTTTTGACAGATTCAGATCTGGCCTGCCTCAGCATATAACGCTCCACGTTGGAGGAGGGGGCCTGTCAAGAAGTAACATGCGAGTTTGTTAGCCCATGATTTTGCTGCCGCTGACGGTTCGTGTCCCTGTTATGCGAAAGTAAAAGTTGTTCACTTGTTTTGTAGGTCTTCTTTCAGTCAGTCGTTCCAGATCATTGTGTACAGCTTCACGGTGTCTAGTAGTTCGTTTGGAGAGCTCTAGCATGCTTACTGCTGATTTGTTAGTAAAAACGTGGCTTATTGTTTGGAAAAACTACATGAAACTGGAAGCTTACTATAGTTAAAATATTATTTTAAGAAAGGGTTTGTGATTGTTTATTGTAACTGTAGTCATGAGGGTGTGCAGGTTCATCACAGTGAGGAGGAGGGCTTTTTTTGGCCGGCACACGCTTTTATTTTGTAGTTCATTAATTTTCTAACCCGCTTATTATTCTCTTTCGGGGTCATGGGGGTCTGCTGGTGCCAGTCCATCTCAGCTATTTTATTTTTGTGTCATAGAAAACATCACGGCCTGCATTATAAATAGTATTGACTTGACTGAATGGCAAAACAAGTAGTTTAAAAGGCTGTGTTTAATATGGAAAAGTGCGGTTATTCTGATGATTACACGCTTGAGTTAAAAAAAGAATTGTGATTCCCAAGACTTAACAGATGTCCAGCTTTCCGTGGACAGAGATTAGGCCAGAAATTAGATTTCCTGGCATTATGTTTCTGAAACTCCACAGTTACAACCCTGATTATGTTAAAGGCTAGGGGTTGAGGGTGTAACAAATATGTTATTTAAATTAAATTAGTGACTGATCTTTTTGTTAATTAAGAAAGAAGTGTTGGAGAGCAGCAAAGGATATTTATTTACAACACTGAATAAAGAAATATACCAACTACTTATATGCCCAATTTGCAAAAGAAGCCAGTGACTCACAAAAACCTAAACAAACTAACACGGGGGAAGGTTCTCCGTTCCCCTCCCGCCTCAAGCAACATATAAAGGCATACAAATTTCTCAATGCATCGTCATAGTTTTGAATTGATGAAGACATCTATAGACATTCTGGTTGTATGTACTAACTAGTGAAGTTTATTCAGATTATTGCAGATTATTAGAGATGGCTGATGGTGTAAAATTCACATCAGCTGCACAAAATAATATGCCAAATAATATATAATTCTAAATACTATTAAAAAGTTTAACCACTATGGAGACGGCTAGCCCTAATGCTATTTGCACATTGAGATGTCAAACATTGAATTTTCAAATAGCAAATATCTCGATTTATTCAGCCACAAATCCAGGTTTCAGCACCTGATTCAACTGATTTCTTTGTGTTTCAGCGATACATTTTGTATTTTGGCAGTTTGTAGAACGCCTGAAGTCTTTGAAAATTGGATCAAGCAGTCAGTTGCACAGCAGCTTTTAATACATTTTTTTTCAGCATTTACCAGGGTTTCACCACTCACCTTGTGACTTCCAGCTATTGTGATGTCACGTGCACGCCTCTTTTCACTCCTGAGTGCAGAGCACACATGCAACATGTAATGCATCATCTTAAGATCTTGAAATGAAGTCTTAACGTGAGCCTATGAATCTGCTCACATCAGCATAGCTCTCTTCCTCTCCACTCTGACTCCAGGTGGAGTAGATCATGCAAGCCTAGCACTCTGGGCTTGTTTTTATTTTTCTTTGGATTAAACTTTTCCTGGAGGGGCTGAGTCTCATAATTCCTTTATCATCAAAATGCAAGACTTCAAAGGGGTTTTCTCCTTCCACTCGTTCCGTCAGCGGTTTCAACATCTCGCATTTTTGGATTCTAAATCATTTAGCTGTTTTCGAAACACTGAGCATTTTCATATGTTACACTTCCTCTTCATGTTAAGATGTGTGCTCTACTTGGTCCTTGTGATTCACAGATTAAAGAAAGCAAGCCAGAAGATTGAACTTGTGTTTATTTAGTCATGTGTGACTTGAATTTTCCTTGCTCTGTTTCACCCTGTTTGCCTGCTCCCACAGATGCACTTAATACACATGAGACCTTCTACACATTAACCCCTGCCTTTGCATCCACTGGCAGTTGTACAAACCATTTTTCTCTACAACTGCCAAGTTACGCAACAAATAAGTGTGATTCTAGTCACTTCTGAAACTTCTTAACCTTGTCTTCTTGTTTTATGTAATATTTACTAGGAGACAATTATCCTTTACTCAGATTTTAAACTAGAAAGATTATAAAATTAGCTCTCTCCATCACTTCGAGTGAAAAAATGACTTAATGCAAACATTAACACTGCCACCTAGTGGTTGGGTGGTACAAAATGCTCTCATACAAATCACACTAGATTAAATCAAACATAACTTTTTAAATTCCATTTTTTCCAATGATGGTTCATTATATAAACTGTTAGTTAGTAGTATGGTAAAATATCTTGATTCATATCGTAGACGTAATATCGCGGTAACAGAGTGTTTTGTTACACCCCTATTAACAAATCTAACAATATTTTTTGTGAAACACTTTATTATAGATATCACTAATCCATGTACCAGCAAAAATGATGTGCATTCCTATTCTTTGTTGAGTAGAGCGATGTTTAGATGAGGAGGTAGTTGCTAGTATTTAAAGCCTTGATGATACCTTAATATTTATTTTTCATAATGAACCGATTACACCCAATGCGGTTTTTTTAATATATCCTCCTTCTTTGGAGGAAATGCACATTCACATCTTTGCATTAAATTATTTTTCTCCATTAATCTTATCTGCAGGTCATCAGAAAGCCGTGATTGCTGTATTATGCAACGTCTGAATTGTTTAATTGCCCAAAGTGACAATAGCCCCGCAGTGTGCGGAATCGAACATGAAACCTTTGGTGGAGGCCACAGATGTGAGTTTCTTTAATAAATATTCTGACCTACTTTAATTCCATTATCTTTAGCTTAGTCTCTGTGTTTCAAAGCGTTTCATCATAGTTACAGTTATTACTACAAAGCTGTAAGATGGCTCTGAGCTTTCTGGGAGAACGCTCCCTGCAGAGTCTGCAGTAGAGAGCAGACCGGTGAAGATCCAGCCGCTAATACATTCGGACATTACACTAGCCAGACCTTTATGAAGCTGACCGGCACATTTTTGACAGATCTCAAGCTGTTTTATTATTTTAGGACTAATTACGCTTCTGTGACTTAAGGCTACTCTGTAAAAATACAGTGTAACGGTGAAAAAACGCATCAGAAACCATTCAGATCCATTTGTGATGCATATAAAGCACGAGGCTTTTTACTCATTGACTTCCTTGGAGCAGAAATCTGTGCTTGTTTGTTAACCTTAGCTGTCAGGAAGGCAGATTCTGTCCTGCTGTTGACCATCAGTCAGTCCTGCCTCAGAGACACATATGAACACAGCCGCCAGTGTCATCTTACACACTCGGACGCATTCACTGAAGCACTCTTGATGCCACACACGCTGAGCGACAGCTGCCATTAACACAACCTCACATCACTCCTCTCAGATTGATCACGCTGAAGCACATTCAATTGATAGAATTCAAGGGATGCGTAAAAGGAAGTTAATGAAAGGCTTTCTAGAGACTGGTTACCGTCTGTGGTAAAGTGCCCAACAGCAGAAAACAACAGGTTAAACCCTGTGTTTAATAATTTAATTATTATTTGTCGCTTGTATTGAACATATTTATGACCTGAAGAGAAGCGGCTAGAAAGAGGGAGAAGGATGGGACTCAAACTCGTGTCGCCCGGCAAACCGTCCACTACACCACAGGGCCAGACCACTGAGTAGCTTTTAACACTGTGGAGCAAAATTAACAAGAATCCTGACTTGCATATATCCCGGGATGATCCAGTCCAAGCTCCTTTAAATCAAGATTCTCCTGATTGGTTCTTCTATCAAATGGTGCTAGTTCAAGCGGTTAAACACAATTTGTCATCAAATATCTGTGTTTTTATGACTTGACCCTGATGAAATGTTTTTTGAAATGTATTTTGCATTCACCCCTTAGCCTCAATCATAGCCTGAAGTCTCTTGAGGTAGTTGTCTATGAGGTTCTTTATTTTCACCCTTTCTTCTGGGCAAAAAAAATCCTAAATTTGTCTAAGCTGACAACTGTCTCTTTGATTTAATTTATTTATTTCGTAGAGGGAAAGCCAGTTTAGGATACATTGCATTATTTCGTACGTAAAAACATTTCAAATGTAAAGTGGGTTCATATTTATTAATAAACACATGTTAAATACGATTTTAACGTTTTACTCCATGCTACTTCTGTTGTTGATTTTATCAATCTTTAGGATAAAATTGTGAAATTCTGTTTAAAATCCAGCATGCATCCCCCTTATGTAACATGAACATGAGTTTTGCGAGTGCTGTAATTCACTTCCTCTGTGTTTAATAGTTCACATGCATGGAAGCACTTGATTGCAACCCATTCGTGCACAATTTATTAAAGCTACTCGTAGCTATTTCAGCAGTGAGCAAAGTAACCCAATGAAGGACAAGTTTAAAACGAAGAAGAGAATCTTAATGTGGGGTGGCTCCATTAAAAGCTGATTAGCACCGTCTTGCCTGCAGCATATGCTCGTTCTTTCTTCCCGACGCCGGCTCCATGCGGCTCTGGCGTCCCCCTGCAGTTCCTCGGTGCACTAATATGTAGTTAGTCAGTGTTCTAGTGTGCAGTTATTCACTGTATTAATGCACTCTCTATCTCCATGAGACTGAAATGATGCCAGTCTGCTTCTGCTCTGCCTTTGGGCAGGCAGCTGAATGCAGAGTGCCTTAGCCGTCTGACTTTAAAGCTGGCGTTCCCAGGCTACTGCCACTCTCCATCTCACGGATTATAAGATGATGTCTGTGATCAAACTGTTCATTTCACTGAACTCTCAGAAAAATGCATGTGGAAGTCCTGTGTATTCACATGGGAGGTTGAGATTTGCTAAAAACGATTGAATAATTCTCATTAATAAATGCAAGCTTTGAATGTTGGGAACTGTTAGTTTGCTGAGGGATTGTTGTACATAATGGAATGCAGCTAAAGTGAAATTAAGCGTAATATTATTAATAAAAATCTACTTGATTTGGTGAGTAGAGGTTCATGGTGAGTACAATTGATAACATATAAGCCATTGTACACAAGATCCCCATTAAAGAACAGCAAAAGCTCCTCCACGATCAATGGGAATGTGAGCAAAGAGAGAGAGAGAGAGAGAGCTCTGGAACACTTCTCCGGTGATCAATGTGACCTGAGAATAGTGGAGAAATCAATACCTGATGCGTTCTGATCCATCAGGGAAACAACGGGAGTCATTCCACCCTCCTCCAGCACACCAACCAATTCCTAAACAGGCTTTGATCCCTGAGCAGATCCGGCTGGATCAGAGTTCCTTAAAATGATCTATGTAATGGCCATTATTTTCAAATAGATGCAATAGATGGCACTGCTTTCATTTGTATTTATTATAATTTTATTTGACTTTTGTGCTTCTCCACACATTTAAGCTACACAAAGCTTTGTCAAGACATCCAATCTGGTTTGACTGGTTCCTGTATGTTTTCAGACTGGTAACACTAAAGGAATTGTGGTGAATTTTCCATTAATACGGGGTCAAACTTTGTAAAAATGTTACTTAAACTGAGAACCTCTTAGAAACCTCAAACGTATCACACTTGTGAAGGTTCTCGATCGAGAACATGGCAGCCATTTTTTTTAAACCCCAGGCTATAGGAGGGGTCAAAGATTTGACCATTGAAAATAAATGGGAAAATAAACGAAGATGTCTTCGCCATGAAACATTATAGAGAATTTTTTTTATGACCACTGACCGTTTCCTAGCAACCAAACGGTTTACCCTAGCAACCACATTTTCAGAACTGTTTTTTTTTTCTTTTCACTTTGGTAAATGAAACTTGGTGACAAGGCAACATTATATTGTCAGGTCATGTCCATAGCAACCAGACTGTTTATCCTAGCAACACCTTTGGCAGAACCATAGCTCAAATTGGGACATTATAAAGACAGGGGGGTTTGTCCCAGGAAGGTCATCTGTTCAAGCCAGCAAAGTTCTCACTGACAGGCCAAAGTACTACTTGCTGCGCCACCCCTTAAATGGGTAATAATTTGATGCATCTTCCCTTAAGCCTCCTACAGAGTTGTTTCTATTTTAGTTCATGACAGGGTTTCCAACCTAAATGTGCTTTAATAATCTTAGCACTTGTTTGGGTTCATTGCTTGATAAAACGACTATAATTCTGAGAAAATTTCTTACACTGTGCAAGCGTAACTTTCCTGTGTTCTACTGCCCACCTGAAAGCGTCCTACACAGCTGTTTCTAGTTCAGTTAATGACTGTGTTTCAACCCATGATGATTAGCACCCGTCTGCTGTAATTAGTTGATCAAACAATCTGTGACCTCGTGTAAGTGTTTGAAGGCAAACCACCAAATATTGATTTGATTTGCATTTTTCTTTCATTCGCTTTAATTCTTTTTTGCTTTCGAAGCTTTTATTTATAAAAGTATCTTTAACAGTATTTTTTCACACCTGTCTGAAACTTCCGGGTTAGAAAATATGAACTATGCTTCTATGAAGATGGCGTGAGTAGAGTTGACTTTCCTGAAAGTCCAGCCTCGTGCACCTTTACATATGTTCTTTGGGTTATTTGAAGGCTCCGCTGTGTGCCCCGGGAGAACATTGGCTTTCTGCTTCACCAGGCCCAGTCATTACAGCAAAAATATATCCTGTGGATTGAATACACTCGGCTGCTCCGATCAAATTAAATCCCTTTGTCCAAACACGCTGCATACTGTTGTATGTGCTGCGCCGTCATTCTCGATCAGCAGACGCTGCAATGTCACAGCCTCATTTAAAGACGGTCTGGAAATTAGGGCAGTCTCTGAAGAGTATAGAGTGTATGTGTGTGTCTGTGCAGGGTGGGAAGGGATCAAATAATGCATCCGACCCAAAAAAAAACTAAAAAATAAAATAAATAAAAATCAAACACTTTTCATAGTCTCTGAGTTGGATGTCAGATGGATGAGTCATGCTTGAGGGAAACTGTTTGCAGCTTCCTTCCTGATGGACACAAAAGAGCGTGTGTTGGGATGCCAGATAGAGATGATAAACACAGTAAAATAATCATGTTCACATACTAATGATGATTGCCTAAAGCACAGCAGCGGGTAATTAATATGTGGTAAAAATTGAAGCTGATGGTATTAATAACAGAATTGGGTTAGAGATTGCTCATTCAAATCTATTTCTACGGTTTCCTGTATAAGCTGCGTTTAGATCCTCTGCTAAACCTACACACAAGCATATTGTTGCTGTAAATGTAATGCAATAGAGGAGGATTCCGCAGCTATGGCGTAGTGTTTTAGAAGATGAACATATGTTATACAGTATATTTACAGTTTTTCTTTTTTTTTTTGCTAATCTAAGCTGTATTTTCTCTGTCAACCTCCAGACAAAAGGAATCATTGAGGGTAAATACGTGTTTTTTTTTAATTTTTATTTTTTTTCTTTATTTAAAAGAATCCAATGTTTAAAGAAGTTCTAAGAATGATTTTATATATTTCCTTTTTTTTTTTACTTGTGAACCTTTCCCCTTCACCCTCCCCCAATCCCTTATCCACTCCCCCTTTGTCCAACGCCGTCTTGTCCTGACACAACTGATATAAACTGACTCGCGGGAACCACAACATACATTCAATGCTCCAATCCAGAGGAGAAAACACCACACCAGGTGTTTTACTCCCCTGGAGAAAATAAAACTGTCCAACTCAGCAAAGCTCTCCCATGTGATGGCTTTTAAACGGGACAGGACAAGGTAAAAAAAAAAAAAAAAGAATGATTTAATATATACAGTTGCGCAAAATGTTAGAGGTTGGGTGAAGCCATTTATTATCAAACAACTGTGTTTACTCTTTAAAAGACAGTACTGGGAGCGGATGAAGCACTTTGGTGACAGACTTTGACTAAGGAATTTTAAAATGACCAAAACAACATTGAAATCAGTCCGTTGGTTATTACGTAAATACCACCGTTTGCAACCTGTTTAATGCATATGCTGGGATTTATTTGCTAAAATCCATTACCATCGTAGTTTATGCACATTTTTTCTTATCGGATAAAAAGTTAATCCTACTTAGGTGTGCGGACGTTTTTTTAATACGTATTTTTATGTATATTTTTATACGATATTCTAAAATGCAGATGGAATGAATATGCAACTATTGATGTTTGGGGGGGGGGGGGTGTTGTCAATGGTGTTGACAATGACTGATATTTGCCATGTGGTGCAATGTTAACCTATGGTGAGAGACACTGTTAGTTTAACACTGGTTTGCATGGAGTGAGTGTGCCGTAAAGAAAAAACACTCTTGAATGCGTTTGTGTTAAGTGTATAAGTTAGTCACTCATATACCCCATATTGCTGAGCTAAAATCACAGAATATCCTAAAATATTCTTCGGTGAAGGGCACAGAATGAGTGCATCGCATCTGTAATTCTCTCAGTGACCAGGCCATTGTATCAGTTGTAGCTAGTGCAGTAATTCTATCTCAAGGCAATACCAGACCGTGGTCTGCAGCTCAAAATGCATCAATGACAAATTATCTGTAGAGTAAAGCGAACATTGTTTTATCCATGACCCTTTCAAAAAGACTGCATTCATCAACTTGTCATGTGACGAGCTGTTGCCCTATTCCCTGGCGAGTACATGAATATTTAGACGCAGTCCGGGATCAGGCTCCAAGGCAGTAATAAGGTCATTTCCCCAGCATGATTCCACCCCCTTGAGTGTGTTTGTCTGGTAATGAGGTTGAATACTGACTCTGAGATGGTCTACAATGTTTTCAAGGGAACATATACTGTACTGTGGAAAAAAAAAATGCTGCAAACAAAGAAAACGTAAGTGTTAATCTTTAATTTTATTCAACGGAGAGATCGAAACCGAACCAATTTTTGGTGCGACGACCCTTCAAACAACTCTTACAATAAATGTCAAAACGAAGATACCGTCAAGATAAAACATCACTGAGAAATGGGGTGAACGTCACTGAAATCTCCCTAGCAACCAAATTATTTACCCTAGCAACAACTTTGGTAAATGATTGAATCTCAGGGGTTGTTTTATATACAGTATAGTGACGGACAACATTATAGCATGCCAGTGACTTCCCCCATAGCAACCTGTTTGTTTATCCTAGCAACCAATTTGCCAGAATCATAGCTCGATTATAAAAACATAGGGATTGTTTTATAATGTACATTGTATTCCGTCACCGACCTTTCCATAATAACCAGACCATTTACCATAGCTACACGTTTGCATACACATACATCAGGTTATGAAAATCATAAGAGTGACGTGGGGGTTGGTTTATGTTGCTCATACTGGCATAGGGAATGATTGTAAAAAGATGTTTTAACAGCACTTTCACAAGCCGTCTAGTTTGAGTTACTGTTGACTTTCTATCAGCTTGGCATTTGCGAAGAAAAATGCAACTCATTGGATATTTTCTTACAATTTCCTGTAAACTCGAGTGAAAATCCCTGTAGAGCAGCAGTTTCTTAAAAACTTAAACCAGCCCATGCTTAAACCACCTTTCTTTCCCATTTTGTTTGAACAGCAGCAGATGATCTTAGCCATGTCTTCATGGCTGAATTAGTTGATTAGAAATTTGGGTTAATGAGCAGTTGAACAGGTGTACCTAATAAAGTGGCCGGTGAGTGTATTAAAACTATATAAAACATTGACCTCAGCTCTTTTGCCATTAAACCAACACTCAACTTTATTTTCATGAAATGTGAAGAAAAAATAATGGTGGAATGACAAATGAAGATGTGTATTGATTACCATAGTGGCCAGTTGCTTAACCCACCATAACCAATACAATATTACATTAATGTTTTTAATATAAATATTGATCTGAAATGGTAGTTGATATTCAAATGCTGTCTAAATGTCCATAAAATTCCTATGGGGCATAAGTCAAATGCATTTTCCCCTTTGCTTTAGGAGTGTCATCAATCAGCAAAGGCCTTTGTTGGTCTGTATGGGGGTGATGGCATGTGTCATGCCCCTACAGATCAATCCCATGGATCAATATTGTCACTGCACAGCTATAGATCTCAATTTTTCTGACAGCAAATGGTAAATTAAGAGAGGCAATCCCTGTGAGGAATGCTGAAATACTGCCTTTGTACCATGCACTGGTCATTAGAATTTAGCGGCCACTATTTAGCAGAGCTGCATTACATTTTGGGTCTTAAATGAGTCACGGCGAAATAAATGAGATTACTCTGCTGCACAGAAAAAGCTATTTATTAAAAGCGTTTCAAAGGCTTTCTTTTGGAAGGCTGAAAAAAATGGAAGGGATCGTATAGAAAAACTCCTGCTCACTTCCAGGCAGCTGACTTCACTGAAGCTGTGAATTAATCGTCCTTTTCTGACTCGCATTTAGCGACAACTTCCAAAATCTATTCAAATCTCTTTTTATCAGATTTCATTTGAAGAGTGTTGCAGAGTGGGAGATGTTTGAAATGAATCACACAGATTCTCTGAAGCAAGCCGCACGCTGTGACTTTGTGGAGGGAAAGATACCGAGTTATATGTTCAGGGCCCTATTATCAGTTTTATCATCCTCACTTTTAAAAAGAGGGAGATGGTATGCTCCATTTCAAATCTGAATCCAAAAGGTTTTGTAAGGTTTTAGGTGGAAATTCAAAACAGTACTAAAACTTACATCACCGGCCACTTTATTAGGTACACCTATTCAACTGCTCATTAACACATTTCTAATCAACCAATCACACGACAGCATCACAATGCATTTAGATGCGGTGGTTTGTGTTGGTGAGTTTTTCAGAAACTGATGATCTACTATCCAGTGAGTGGTAGTTCTGTGAGCGTTGTTGATGTCAGAGGACGATGGCCTCTGGTATTAGACTGGTTCAAGTTGTTCGAAAAAGCTGAGGTTTGCCTAAATTGGACAATAACAGCAACTGTTTGATGTCAATATGGACCAAACTCTCTGAGGAATGTTTCAAGTACCTGGTTGAATCTGTGCCAGACAGAATTAAGGCTGTTTTGAAGGTGTAAAGGTGGTCTAACCCAATAGTAGAAAGGTGTACCTAATAAAGTGGCCATTTTAAACACACCTTTCTTTTTTAAATCCTGAAAATAATTGCTATTTACGACAGTAGCCGATTGTGAATGTAACAGGAAGCATTTTATTCAATTCCTTAAATTTCTGACAATAATTTTTATGCAAACCAGATTGTTTTTTGTTGTAGTATATTCAGATTTGCAGAAAAACCACATGAGTTTATGTAAAATAAGACCTGTTTAGTATCACATCCCTTGCTCTTTTATTCATCCCTAAGTGTTTCTAAATAAACCTCTCTTTTGACTAATCCGGCACCACCAAATGCTTTCCATATCTCTCAAGACTTGCAGTGAAAGCTCAGAGCCTCCTCCCAAATGCGTTTCCCAGTTGATGAAGAGTGAGCAAACGTTCAAATGTGATGCAGCCGTCTGCCCTGCTTTTAATCCAGACGAGAGGCAGAAAGCTATCGGTGACATCATCATCTACACAAACAACTTTTGAATAACCTCACTCATCACAAATGATGCAGAGATACAGATTGAAGTATTTGGGAACTGGTTCTACTGGTTCTAGTTTCCAGATAAAATACTGTTTCTCTCCGAGAGGGAATCCCATCTGTGATTGCGGCTTTGCTTGTTCAAGCTGAATTTTTAAGGTTTTTTGGGTTTGTTGCGGACATGAGGGAGTCTAGATCCACATGCTTCCAGCTATTTTAGGATCTCTTAGACTGTTTGCGGAAAACTTCCATTTATTAGTTCTGTTTATAAGCTCAATGTGTGGTTTTAGAACGTGGGATGATTTAATTTTTAAAAAACTAAAGGACACTCACTGGCCACTTTATTAGGTACACCTGTACAACTGCTTGTTATCGCAGATTTCTAATCAACCAATCACAAGGCTGAACAAGGCATGTAGATAATTGAATTGTTGGGATCATGACTTGCATTTTTACCTGAACAGAAACATATGCCAACTGCAGCATTAGAAATCAATATAAAAAAATGAGTCTTTTCTCACTTCCACCTTGTTACGATCAAATTCGTACAGCCGACCCGATCCCCATACTGCTTCCAACCTCTCCTTTATTTTTTGAAAGCATGCGACTAATTTCTTGTTTTGTCATGAACACATTTTAGTTAACATAAATATATAAAAATAAACTTTTTTTCCACTTAGAGCAGCTGCTGTACAGTCATGTGAAAAAAAACGACCTTTGACGATTTGTGAATTTTTTTTTATTTATTTATTTTTTATTATACAAGCATTTTGAACTCAATGATTATAACAAAATCATCTACTTAATTCTTAAAAAGCAATCTTAAATAATCTGATTTTCACATGACATGCTGTGTTTTTTTTGGGAGCATTTTCTCTGTATTATTTTACAAATTTTATAATTTTTAAGTTTTGGCTCTTCTTGGCGCTCTTAGCACAACAGCAGCCGTGAAAACCAATTGTAATCCAAGCACAGGTTTGATAAGGAACAATCCAGGAGCACCAGAGCCTAGATATCAGACTGGCAGTGTCACCGAAGGGCACAAACCAATACACCGTAGAAAAAAAGAAGGGCGCTGTTTCTTTCAGTAAGAGACACGAGTGCCGTCGGTTTAAGTGTTTCCTTTCTGACGCGGTGCAGAGATATGTCGAGGATTGTCAAAGGATGAGGCTGAAGGTTAAGATCAAGGCGAATTGAGAATAATAAGCAAGTAATGGAGGCTCAGTCAGGCGTCCTCCAAACAGGGTCCTGAGCCAAGAATCTTCTCGAGGAGCACTTCTGGTAACACTGCTAATTGGTATTAATAGCGCAGAAGCAATGTGTTGCGATCCAGTCGAATGCCAGAGAAATTTCTCTCAGCTGTTCATTTATTGATTTTTCTTACCAAGTCCAGGCAGAACAATTTTTCAATTCACTAGAAATCTCTTTTACAGCTCATTTTAGTAAATAATGTTGGTGTTAAAGTATTACTAAATCTAATTAAAGCCAGGTTGACAGGAGCTGCTGCAGTTTTTGAATGCTTAACTTTCGAGAATTCCAGCGAATTAAATAAAAAATGTAGGTTTTTGGAAATTAGTGCTGTAGATTCTTGAGTCATCTTCTGTGTTTCTTCATTTTTCCATCTCTTTATTGTGAGATTTTAGATTGCGTGAAAGACGCCAGTGCTGCCCACTGTGATTTCATGGCATTACTAAGTACAACGAGGCAATGCTGTAACAATTTGGTAGAACAATAATGTGGCAGGGGGTGTTAACATTGCAGGAACCCCTTACTATACCCATATCTCGCCGTTCAAAACAAAATCGTGACATTAATGTTTACGTTCTTTTTCCGACTTTGTCGTGTTCGACAGTAAAGCTAAAATGTCTTTAACTTCCATCACTTCTTGTTCTGCTGTCATTTCTTCCTTCCAGATCACTTTGGTGTCTGCAGACCTCAATCTGTTTACGTCACTTTAAGGAACATTATTGTTTTGTCTCTTCTGTATTGTGAATAAAGCCAGCCTTGGCTCTTTGGAACCAGATGAGTGTTACTCAAAGACTGCACTTTACCTGTTTTGACAGCGAGCATTTGAGCTTCATCCCTTCCCGTCCCCCCAAAATTCTCTCAGGAGCTCTGTAATAATGCTTTAGTTTCGGGTAGATATACTGCTGGAACTTTGCACAGCCACTATATTGAACTAAATATGTTAGTTTAGTCTCAGGGTTACTTTCCTTTTTGCTGCTGGGAGGAAATAAATGTTCTGTGTAAACAATAGATCGGCCAGTGCGGTGCTTTCCAGCCGATGGGGTTGTTATTGGCTTTCTACGTCCCGGCTGGTGTGTTCAGAAATGGATTTTAGCTTGAGACGCTGAGCGCTGGGGAATCACTGCTGAGGATGACATCCTCTGATGTCTGCTCGCACTCTCTCAGCATCAGTTTTTACTTTACCCAGTGGACCAATTTATGCATCATCTGCAGGCTTTGCTGTTGTTTTCTAACTAGGAAGAAGCAGCGTTTGCTCTCTGTTGCAGGGATCAGCTTTTATTTTCATGCATTTCTCTCAAATGGGGCTTATCTTTCAAAGCAAGAGTTCACAGCTGACCATTGCTGAAGTTGCTAAAACTCTGCACCCAAAATCAGCGGATGAACGGGAACCACTGCGTGGTTAACTGCGCGGCGCTGCTGTCTCAGCTCAGAGCACAATCTTACGTGTTAAAAATATTTTAAGGAAGGGTTTTAATTTTAACTAGACTGCTAAAGAAAATGTTGTCAACGTAATATAAACCAACTCCCATGTGTCTATGACCTTCCTAAGCTGAGATAGTGGTATGGTAAGATGGTTGCTATGGAGGGGTCAGTGACGTCATATAATGTCCCCTATGTCACTGATTTTCCTACGCTGAACTAGAAATAAGAAACATTGGTTGCTGTGGAGTTGTCAGTGATGTCACCATGGACCATGTTTAATAATAACGATGTTTTATCTTGAATATATTTTCGATTGCTGTAAATATTTAACCGTTCTAGAGGCTAGGGTCTAATGGTTCTCATTAATTGCAAAAGGCGTCAAAGACTTTTCGGTTGAAGGTTAGCGTCGTAATTACGTAGAATCTACACCACAGTAATAGTCAGAACTCTCAGGCTAATGTCCCTGACCTGAGGGTGATGGCAGCACTGTTTGGATTGTCTATACATTGCTCCATGGATGTGCCGTACTAATGACTTTTATGGTACCTAAGAGGATATATCAGTAACAGATTCTTCCAGAATGGATGAACATTTGGTAAATATTCAGTTTGGTTGCCAGAACGTAGGCTATGTGCCAGTTACTGCAGACTGTGCAGGTTGTGAAAAATGCTAACATAAACCAGACTGCACCAGTGCTTGTATGTGTTGCCAGCAAGCTATAGGTGAAAAAAAAAACACCATGAAATCGCTGAAAGACAAGGCAGGTAAAATCTGTGCTCCTGCGGGGCTCCTGGGTAATCTGTGCTGACAGGCTGGGCATCGCAAAATCCAGGCGAGCTGACAGCTTGCCCATCCAGCACTGTGTGGGGGACATGCACACTTGTCAAAGCATATAATGTGGAAAGCTCTTTGCTCGAGGGTGAGGATTTTTTTCAGAGAGCGAAACACATGGAACCGTTAAGAGCAAAGATTAGCCGCTACCCCATGAGAAGGATTCATTTCATTAAGCCTGGAACAGTCTTTTATTGTCATTCATTGACTTATGCCTCTCAGATTTTTGCATGTGAATCACTTTGAGGATGGAGGAAAATCTGTTCTGTGACCAGTGCCTCAAACAATTCATGGTGACTCCCCAGCATCAATGATATTCAGTTTCCACCTATAACTGGCAAACATTTAGATGGTTGGCATCATTTCCGAACTGTAATTCCGAAGCATTTGGCTATGATTTAGGTAGAGCAGGACGACAGCTTGTCACCGTCTGCCAGTAACCAGCACAGAGGTCACAGTGCCGGAAAACACAGATAATGGTCAACGTATGAGCAGTATTCCCTCAAGAGGAGGTATGTGAGATATGCGTAAGGTGGAGAGACTCCAGGGTCAGGATTTAAATGAGATGTGTGAAATGATTTGTGGGTAATTGAGTGAAGCAACTACACATGAGCAGTTATGTGTTACGAAATTACACTGACATTGGGTTTGTTGCACTTTGGCACATTTTTGATGCATCAGTATGAAAGTGACATTATGACCAAGTATGGAATCAGTGCTCTGCATTTAACCCATCTAAGTGCGCACAAACACACTTGGAGCAATGGACAGTCTCCTCTTCTAGTTGTCAAGGGCGATACAAAAGGAGTTTCCTGGGTAGCCGAGAGTGATGGTCCTTACAGCTTCCTAGATGTCTTCTTTCAATGGAACCTGTCTAATTCACCATTCATCCTTTCAAAATGAAACCCATGCCGAAGCAGTCCTCTTAAAGTGAAGGAGCTTTACTTTGAGATCTTCCAGAGTAAATAGATTTCCCTGCCATCGCTTTATCTGTAAATGACATGCTCCACCACTTGTGAACACCCCTACATACGTAATCCCACCATTGACGCAAGATCTCTCCCAAGCAACCATTTTCATGGCCTTGGATTTGTGGGTGCTGATTTTCAACCCAGGTGCAATCTCTGCCAGCCCTAGCTGAAGGTCCTGGCTCGGCGGAGCCGACAGAACAGTTCAAGACCAATATGAACTGGGAAATGGTCTACAGGCAGCAAGAATGTGTTGGAAGCACATGATGATGGTCCTTAGGGTCTTCCTCTGGGCCGTCTTTCATCGGAACAGTTCCAATTCATCCTTCATAGTGTGGCATTAAACAGAAATATGCAACTGATGCCCAAGCCACCTCTACTGGCTCCTCTAAATGTAAAGCAGCTAGGGCTCTACTTAGAATCTTCCAGAGTGGCGGAGCAATGATAAATCAACCAATTTTTCTGCAGTCACTTTATCTGTACATAGCATGCTCCATCATTTACAACACCTGTATCCGTAATCCCATGGAAGATGCAAGATCTCTCACTCAACCTGGTTTGTTCGAGCAACAATTTTCATGGCCTTGGAATTGCAGGTGTTGAACCGCCCACCCCCAGGAAGAGAGTTTTGGAAAATATGTTCCATGTGAATGGTTGGAGATGCAGCTCACTGCACTGCATAAATAACCTCTCTACGGTTCACCCAGAAGATGCCTGTTATTGCCTCCAAGCAATCAGGCACAAATGTTCTCGTTAAATCCCTTTTCAGTGGTTGCTTGAAGGGTAGAACATTGAGGATTCAGATAACTTTTTGAGGGTTTTGTGTGAATTGGACAGCAGAGACAGACAAGAAGTAAATGGGAGAGTGAAGGGAGGGTTAGAAATCCTGCAAGGACCCAAACTTGGGTCAAGATGTTGCTGAGTGGTTATTTCTTTGAAGTTAAGTGCATTGGCCAAGCGTAACACATTACATAAAATATAGGGTTATAAACTCATCTTAACAGATTGTTTAATGCGCACCTGCTCCACGGTTTCTATGTTTTTGTGCATACTTGAGTAGTTTGTCATGAAGGTATGGCTTTTTGGCCGCAACTCTTCTATGTAGACCATTTCTGCCTAGGCTTCTCTACCTGGGTGCTACTGGTTTTATTTGCAGAATGTTCACATTGGTATAAAGTGCGACACAAAAAAACTAGTAGATGCTGCATGCATCTGTAAGAAATCACCAAGAACAAATTTTAAAATGGTCTTTTTTTTTAATTCCATATACAGGATTCTTTTATTGATTGGCAATAAGGATGTACATAAGTGTTTTGTCACCATTGTGTGTACTGTAACTACATAAGGCTTATACAAGACCGCTGGCTACATGGTGACAGGAGAACAGGAGGAGACTGATAGTATGGTCCCCTCCATGCCAGTGAATTTGATGTAGTAGTGTTCTGTGTGTTTGCTTCTATTTTCAGAAGTCTGCATTACATTTCATACGGTGCTCAGCCAAAGCCTCACGTTGATTCCTTGAGGGCATTCTGCTTATATGCATTGTGCAGTTACTCGAGACTCACAGCTTGACTGATACAACTATTATTTTAAAGCTAGATGAAGAAGAAGAAATGGCAGATGATCATTTTCATATGATTGACTAATCACAGTAAAATCGTTATTGTAAGTACACAAACTTTAATGTTCGCTTGTAAAAGTGTTTTATGTAATATAAACCAACCCGCATGTTACCAATGCTTTGGAGACATGGTAAATAGTCTGGTTGCTACGAAGGGGTCAGTGATGCCCCATGTCACTTTGAGTGAAATAAATCAACCCCCATATCACTACGATTTTCCTAAGCTTAGATGGAAATATGTAAAATTGGTTGCTAGGGTACACAATCTTGCTGCTGGGTGTCAGGCATTGTAAAAAAAGTTAAAACAATGCTTAATATAAACAAACCCTGTTTTTGCTATGATGATTCATCTTTTTTTTGTTGCTTTTTCTCCATGTATATTCAATGGACATTTTAAGTCTTAAATTTTAAAGTATTAAATATTCCTTTGCACAGTTCTTGGTATGTCATTGCACATACTGGTAATCTCAAGTGTGGTCTATTGGCTTCTCAGTTTGAGTTAAAGTTTCCCAGAATTCCTTCGGTGGTACCAGTTTAAAAAAACAGCATTACGAGTCAGACATGTTAGGATGTATTTGCAAAGTTTGGTGTCTGTAGCTTGATGAGAGATATGTTTGAGCAAACATAATAATGAGTGACGATACGTGATATTGATAGATGTTGTTTTAATCTCTTTCTCTGGAATGAGAATGAAAGTTTAAAACACTATAATAAACTGGAAGACTTGTACTGGGTATATAAATATGATAGTTTTTCCACCACAACCAAAACTGTATCTATTGTGCAAACTCATACTCAACTTTGTGCAAAGATTGTGGAAAGGTGGCTCTTTTTTTTCTAAAACGAAACAGCGTTATGTAAATATAAACTCCAAAACATCTTAATCAACTGACAACACGTAAAGCATTACGCAGTTCTCTATGTACATTGGACAGATATGCATCTCAGATAAAAACATTTAGTTAAGGAGTGCACAAATACACATCAAAAATCACAAAGGCTTCTCAAACATATACGGTTATCAAACTCGGTGGCCTAACGTGTGTAAAAACGTCACATTCACTGATCACCGTTTGTTCGCTACATGTTCAGTGAGTGTAAATGTTGGCAGGTTTTGCTCCTCAATGTGGTAAAGCCTGAGACGGTCTGTGCAAATGTTACCATGAGCTTGTGAGAAGTGCATTCCGCCAGCTCTTTAATTTCAGACATCTAGTGGTGTCAGACCTGCAAAAAAACCCGCTGGCTTCTTCTGGTTCTCAATGAGTGGCCACTCTTTTTCTCTAGGTTCAGACCCAGTGTCTACCGCTGCTGTTTCCTCCGAATATAGATGGCACTTTCTCAAAACAGTGTCTGATGAGCGTCGAACGTCTTGTGCAGTGCTGGGGAATGTGTTATGATGTCACTAGAGTGTAGATCATACTGCAAAACAATATCCAAAGCATAACGGTATAAATAACGGGAAGCGTCTCGAACACAAACTTTCACAATTGTAAATGTCGTTAGTTATTAACACTTCAGATTAGCAACCAAATGGTTCTGAAGGATCAGCAAATGCAGAGCATCTGGTCGTTTGTACATTTTTAAAAGTGTGTCATACATATTTCTAAATGTAGTATATCGGCTACATAGTGAATCATTAATGATGGACTAAATTTTTCATTTAAAAGTAGCATTTTTTTTTTATTATTCAGACCTATGTATGTATGTATGTATGTATGTAGGTGTGTGTATGTATGTATGTATGTATGTAGGTGTGTGTGTATATATATGTATGTATATAGGTGTGTGTATATATATATATGTATGTATATAGGTGTGTGTATATATATATATATATGTATATAGGTGTGTGTGTATATATATATATATATATATATATATATAGGTGTGTG
>SRMA01026626.1:0-14051 GCA_007224835.1 Danionella cerebrum | reverse complement strand
TGTGATGACGACTGACTTCAAGAAAAAAAGGGAGTAAAATGGCCTTGAATCTTAATTCCAGAAGCGCACAGCGTCAAATAATGCAGAATGCGGCTGATGCACAATATTTGCCTTTGTTCTGACTAAAGGTCACAAGGCCTGAATTTATATTTATAGAATATGTATGTTTTTATGGCTATTTTAGTATTTAATGACATGATACAGTGCTGAGGAGAAAAAGAGTCTGGAATCTTACCTAAAGGCATGTTGCTGGCACCATACAAGTGCGCGGAGACCTTGTCAGTTCAGATGCTTGTTTGGCTATACAGTGCTAAGAGTAGCTCATTCTAAAGCAAAGGTGCACATGTCAACAGACGACTAGAGACTGGATCTACTCACCAGTAGAGATAGTAGAAGAACGACAGGACGAAGAAGGACATCTTGCACCAGGCTTCTTTTTGGCAGAATTTTAAAGTGTCTCCATTCATGACGGACGCTGGGTCATAGAGAAGCTCTTTAGTGTCGGTTGGGCTATGAAAGTACCTGCCGAATACGGGGAAAAACACAAGGCGGGTAGTGCTTCTTGAAACAATAGGAGAACAGAACAGAACAGAACAGTGGATGGAACACTACCCGTCATTTTTGGAAGTCTGTACATGGATCCGTGAAAAAGTCAAGGAAAACTAATAGATTTAGCTAGAAGATAAAATCAGTAATCAAATTCTACTATTAACAATGTATTCACTCAGTAACGGAGAAAACAACCAAACCCAGTGAAATGATGTTAAACAGCCAGGAGTTAAAAGCAAAGATAAGATCCAGAGTGATAAAACTTAAGCCTGCTATTTTTAATCTAGTAAAATAAAACTACATGCATTAGTTTTTCATCAGAAGTATGTAAATAGTAACGGGTTAGCAGTGAAAATAATGCACAATATAAAAAATATTTTTAAAACCAGTGCGTTAATTCCATTTGCGTCTAGCACAAAATATTTCAACACCAATAAATCTTAAATCCCAATTTCTGTCTCAATTACCTGCCTACTCACTGACTTGTGTTTCAGTTACTATGGCAATTTTTCAATAAGAACAAAGTTAAAATTATAGTGATTTCACATTGGTAAAGAGATTCGTTGATGAAGAATGCCAATATGTAAATCTCCATACATTATACAAGTTCATGTTTGTATACTCAATAAAAATGCCTCAAGGTGGAATGATTTCTGCATTTAGAGGTGCATAACACACATAAAGGTACTACTGAAATAAAGAAAAACATTTTTCTTTGAAACAAGTTGATGATTGGTAATCAATGAATTGAATTTGGTTCACATAATTACTTTGCCATAAAGGTACAGCCACAGAGACAAGCCTTCTCCCTTTTTGTTCATAGGTACATAAAAGGGAGCACATAACATTTCTTAAATATAATTTCCAGAATATTTTTTTCAATAAACACTGTCCCAGTCTCCGCTAAACTGAGTGTCAATGTGGGGGAAACGGAACACGTTTGAGGTTTATCCACAAGTGATGCCAACTCTCACAGAGTTTCTAGCTCCTAACACAACATAAACCCTGTGATTTCTCAGGAAAGTTTCATTGAAACAGATAGTGTTGTAGCTACAGCTGGTGCAGATGCTCACCTCCACGTGTTGTAGAAGAGCAGAGGGATGTTCAGGCCCACGGTCAGCCACTCCTGAGCACACAGGAACATGATGCAGAACAGAACATGGATGGAGTATTCTGGAAGCACCAACTGCAGAAAGCAAAAAATAAACAATGAATATTAATGCTGTTTTGGCAAATGCTAATAATACAAACCCTAATAGATTTTGCTGAAAATAAAAACCATTTTATTGACCGGGTTTGGGTGAGCAAATGAAATCCTTCTAGTGAATCGAAAAATACAAAAATCAATATAAGCATCACACGCATTTAGCTCAGGAGCCCCAACTCCTCTGGAAAAAGGCCAATATTTTACTGCTATTCTATAAAAAACACTGCTGTTTCCTCTTTTATTTAATGAGAGAATAGCCCTGAAGAAGACAGACACAAGAGAAGATGTATTGCTACAGCAGCAATTAAAGATTATTCCTATGGTTGATTAATCAGCGACAATTTTTTGATTTGTCGATAAATAAGTGTAGTATAGTAACACAACTGTGCAGAGAAGACATCGATTTCAATAAGGTTACTTTGTAAAATATACATTCATAACTACATCAATTAATATATGGGGACTTCTGGGATAGAGTAAATTATAAATGGAACTTGAAATTTTCAAGGGTACCGATGAGGGTTTTACCAGGAAATTTGGCCTAGTGACAGCCTACCGTTACTTGGAGATTGCACCTAAAAGTTCCCTTCTTTCTCCAGCAGAACTGTTACCACCTGATCATTTCTCAAGAATTATTCTATATGGTGGTCAGGTACTGTGACAAATAGGTACCAAACAGCACTTTGATAGCCTTTGTCAAGGCTGGAGGGAGGAATGGAGGGTTCTGAAATTTCATTGGACTAGCTAAATGTACTTTAAGACAATTAACCTCTTAAGCCAGAGAATCCCCAGTACCGGGGACTTGCCCCCTTGTGCGTTACATTTTCACTCATAGCTCACTAACCCTGAGAATAACCCACACATATTAAATACTGTTGTGTTCAGCGGAAACTCCTCTAAAAACGTATCTAATTCAATTTCATATTCGTGAACCACAGCTCGAACGCCATGCAAATAAACAACAACATGTCCGGAGTATAATTCATGACCAAGTTTTTGTTTATGTGCGATATGTATCCACAATATAAACGGAAACACCAAAACCATGGCATCAAATGAAAGGTAACAACCAGCTGAATCCAGCGATATGCAACTCATTTACATTGCATGAAGTATTTCAGAGCAGGGAGCGAAAGTTCCCCGAAAAAACGCCAGCAAAAACCAAGTAAGCATGTAAATCTTGTCTTACCTTTGCCGTTTTTTCAACAAAAAGTTATTTCCATAGCGATAAAAGTCCGATTGTTGTTATGTCCGGTCGATAGCTTCGCGAAAACTCCATTTTGGATTTTTTCTGTTGCTCCGTGGCCTCATGACGTCACCAAATATGGAATGACTCCCCGTGCGTAAAAGGTGGTCTCTCCACGCTGCGCGTCGTGTGATTCGTCGGCGATGCTGTCCGTCTCAAAATGGTTGAGCTTATTGGCTTCTTCAGATTCAGAGCTTTCCAGCGATATATGGAGCTCCCGGATTGGACAGATGGTAGGAACACGCAGAAGGAACACGCAGGGTAGGAACACGCAGAAGCTCGACGTCAAAGCGTTTGTGAATGAAAGGTTCCCAAAAGCGAAGCAAGATGGGGTAAATGAGCTTCCAACCCCCTTTTACAGCGTTTCTTTAGGAGTTTTTTTTTTTTTGCTGAAATCATGTCCCATAAGCAAGAAAAGAAGACTATGAACGTAGCTGAAGCTTTGGACAAGATTTTTTCCATATTTCAATTATTGTGCCAAATTGTGCCAAACTGTGCCAACATGGATTACGCCTGAACTTTGTTCAATCAAAACCTGTACAGAATATTAGTTTCTTGTAGTATGAACACCAAACTTGCTACAGATGTCCTTGACATGTAGTGGTTACAATTGATTGTGTTTATTTGCTTCGTTATAAGTAAAATAAGGAGATATTGGAGGAAACATGTGTTTTTTTTTTAGGAGGAGTTCATTTTTTGGCCATTCCAACATCAATTACTCTTACCCAGTGTTCTTGACTGTCAAATTAACTCATCCACACCACTCCCCAAGAACCTATCTTCATTTTGCTACCAAGATTTGCAGTTTAGGCCTTGTAAAAGCTGAGAAATGCCTTAAAAAGTATAGGATTTTCGGAAAATAGGCCTCAGGGCTTAAGAGGTTAACCAATGGGCTGCATTTTGTGTCTAATACACGCATGTAGAAATAGGCCTTAAAAAAAAAAAAAAAAAAAAAAAAAACTTAAAAATAATTAAATTATCATTCCAGCCCAGAAATGTTTGTCGACCCACATTGTCCAGTACACATGCTGGTTTTATTACTACGGTCTTCATTTCTTTGTGACTGTGTCCTAAAGTCAATAAATACATTATTGTTATTATTATTATTAGTAGAATTGTATCGTTAGTTTGTTTATTGCCAAGCTTATCGCAAATATTTGACACCAAATATACTCCGCACACACACACACACAACTTCCAAGCGAAACTGTAACATTTCTGAAGGAAAGTGGCCAACAATAAGGATTAAAATCAATCATCTGATCGCTGAAGATCACAGCTTGGATTTGAGGACATGTTTCTAGGTTGTACTTGTTCACCTTCAGCTGAAGAGGAACAGGGTAGAATTTTTGGCAACAATCCTGTTCCATTTTGAGCTAAATTACCAAGAAATATGGTGTGTAGTTTGAACAGTGCTTAAGACAAATGTTGCTTTTCTTAATAAAATCCTCAGTAATAAGAATCAAAGTGACACAAACATTTACAGAACAACTAATGCATTTACACTATTACGTCTTATTTATATCAGAGATTCAGCTTTAGTGAATCACAACATCCTGAGGCACAAATCCTTCCTGTGGAGGCTACTTCTCAGCAAGCTAAAGAAATAGTGGTTTAGGTCAACTTATGTAAAAAGGGCTCATTAAAAATCAGCCTGTCCTAACTATTTAATCTTAATTGCAAGAAAAGGCCAAAAATACTTCAGCAGAGACGTAAAAATACCCTTCATAAAAATGTAAAACCCTTAAAAAGGCCTTCTTGTCCCTGCTCGTGTTCGCAATTATGTGAACACTTTATTTCTATATTCCTGCATTGACAATTCTCTGTATTTCTTATTTTATCATGTTGCAACAATACACAGAAGCGTTTCAATATACTGTAGAAATCAAATGGCTGCTGATGGAGGACGAAGACACATCGACCTCACCCTGGAGCTTGGCTGTAGTATATAGGCTCTGATGTAAGTCAATGGGACTTTCACAAATCTTTAAAAATGGATTTCTCATCATAGATTGTAATACAGTTGGACATCTTGATGGTTTTTTGGTTCAGGTTTGATTTAAGGCTTTGACATTAAATTCTCCAATGGCACGAGGCGGTGATGTGTTGTCATATGTAAAAAAAGAAATGATCATTTAATTTGAGTAATGCACCAATAAACCCTGATTTAACTAACCTCTGTTTGTATTTGCCTTTTCTTATCTAAAGAGGTAGCATCATTCATTTAAAGAGCTCAAATCTGTCTGTGTGAGTAACTGAGCAGCGGATGGGCTGATAACATCGGATAATGTTGTAAATATGGACTGGCAGCTGCACTTGGAAGGGCCCATCTGGAAGATCAGGCTTTATCCGTTCGACTTCAGGCCTCTGAACATCTGAGTAACTTGAGGCACAATATCTTGTCCTTCCCTTCAGTTTTGCACTGATTTTAAGCCTGATAACTATATGACGTTGGATTGGCCAGCTGCGATATTTAATAACAGGCAGCATCAAACCGAACAGAAATTAAGCTTCATTGAGGTTTGTCTATTATACGAACATTTATTGAAAGTTTATAATAATTTGGGATTTTTCATTGTTCTTTAGTTTTGACTTTCTCCCTCTTATTATTAGCCAATAAATTGAGTTTTAAAGTGTGTTCATTTTTATTCACTGCTTTGTTTACTATTTATATAGATTCAGATATTTCCTGTAACAGTGTGAAATATATAGTACAAAGATTCCCGTCTTTCTCCAACCATCAGCACAGAGCCTCAGCTTCCTATGACTAGTGCAGATTATATTGATAGACATCGCCAACACATTAATTACTAGTCAAATAGCAGTTTTAGATATAGAAAAACCAATAAAAAAAAAAGTTGCTAGTATGGGAAAAGTATTAAATGTAAAATGGCTTTCCATTACAGGAAGCTTCAACCTCCAGCTTCAAACAGACCTTGTTAAAAAAAAAAGTCATCCACAATGATATTAGTTTTTCAGAAGCTACCATACAAGCAAACCATAATGTTTACATCAATATTACTCATCAACATATTCTGACAAATATTCTCTATAAAAGTTGCATGCACTGATTATTTTCGAATCTGTATTATGTGGCTGAAAACAATAGTTTCAAGTAAGGAGTGATGATAACTAATTTAAGTAATCTGAGAATTTTTGGGGGAATAGCTTATTGTTAATTTCTTACATTTTACTAATGTATTCTGCACTTCATGAACGTGTACACCTGGAATAGCTTTAATAATCACCTTCTAGAATTAACACAATTCCACCATTTTAAAAAAATCCTCCATTAGAAGCTGCTCTGCAACTGATGTTTCTGTGCTCCTGATCCTTTGGAATTGGGAGCACAAGGGCTGTACCCAGTTAAAAGTTATTTTTGAGCACATCAGCCATTCAAAATAACCAGTAGAAATGACTTTACCCAGAACCAATAAATATACTTTAACAGAATTAACAGTCTGTGAATTAGTTCAAAGAAGACTCTTGTACACGATTGTTATTTAGGCCTATTAATCATGATGCTCAGACCGCAGGAGAGTTTAACATGTACCTTTCCATAAGGATTAATGAGAATGTTCTTTTTTTTCTCTGTTTTTTACAGTGTAGAGTCCCCCTTACTCTATTGAACCTTCACCACAATGAACCTGCAGAAGTCTCCAATTAACACTATTTACTCCTGATGACACTATTTACTCCTGGCCCATTGGCTTTAATGGGACAGTTGATTATATATAAATTACTGAAAGAACAACCAAAAGATCCACAGCTGTTTGTAACTGTGTGTTATCCAGAACTGGATGTAGAGTTCATCTAAAGCGACCATAAATAAATTGACTGAAAAAACATTCTGTACTATCAGATTAGCAACCACACAATGTTCTCAAGCTCAGCAGATCAGAGGAGCCGCTGGTCTCCAATTACTGCCTGTCTCTCTCAGCAGCAGCAGCCACTAATTAACTGCAGCAAGGAATTATACATATTTGCTCTTTAAAGAGCACCTATCCTCGTGACACAGACTTGCATATGAACTAGCTCTCCATTTAGCCATTCAGACTGTGATTATCACTAGTTTGAACATTAGGGTATGAATTTTGTCCATAATACACGCCTCCAGCTGTATAAAACAATTAGCATACAGCAAGAAAAGCACAGTGAAAATTAACACGTTTGCTTTAGAACAGCAACCTAGTGGTGAAATATTCCAGTGCAATGCAAAGTATCAGAAGAAGTGGGGTAAAAGCACACCCAAAATTGGTTGATTGTGACCTCATCGTTTTGAATATCGCGAGAACAACCCAACATTCAATTTGGCCACAAGAAGAATTGTAGACTTTCCAACCACAAAGGACCGGATCCAGCGTGATTAACACAAAAGTCCTGTCACACAGTTTACCACACACTAAATCCAATGGAAAACCAAGGGGTCGGTACTGCACCCAGAGAGTCTGAACCAAAACAATCCTGTCCTATGCTGAGGAAATGTTATGAGATTAATTCCAGGAAATGGAATGCTTTATAACAAATTAACTTAACAGTTGTGTCTAGGTTTGCAAGAACAGACTGGGCTCTACAACCCGATTGAACATCTTTGGAATGAACTGGAGCCAGATCCTCAAGTGGACTTCAGGAAGATTGCTAAAAAGGTCCCAATAGCACAATCATAAGCCATGGAGAAAGCCTTCCTAAAATAGTTAAAGCTATTATAGCTGCAAACTCCTTATAGACTAAGAATGGGATTTCATTTAAATGTTTTAATGTACATGGAAACATAGCATGTCTACACAAACTAACTAAAGTGCTATGAACCAATTTAAAAAAAAAAATGATACCACAGAGCCCCACGTCTACTGAAAAACACAGACAGAAGCTCTTAGAGCCTGTGACAGGCTAATGGGCCCCTGCAGTACACCCCGACCTCCTCCCAACATACACATACAACCAAAGCCCAGACCTAACAAGATGCAGACAGAGACAAGATACTGTCGGATTAGCAGGCAGATGCTGTTATTTTTAAAAAGCACAAAGGAGATTGCTCCATTCTCCAGCTGCGAGAGGATAGCTAAAAGAGCTTTGATAACAAAAGGTTATTTTTAACCTAGCTTTAGCATGCACGTCATGAGATAATAAATGGGAAACTGTTTGAGATTGTTTCCCATCTAGGCAGCTCATCCTAATTTATTTATTTCAGCAGGTGTAGTTTAGTTTTGCACTAAACTGTGTGAGGAGCACTGCTGTTTTTAGCTTGGTACGAGAGCAACAGTGCAGCAAAGCTCCTACTTCATTCTTTTCCATGCCTTTGAAGACAAGAGGAGATTTTCCTCCAGGCGGAGGCAGGATTTGATACTCCAACCACCAAGTATATCAGCGGAAAGAAAACAAACAAAAAAGAATACATTCCCTCCTCTAATGAGAAAACCAAGGCTTGTTCAGAAGGTTGTTCAGCAAAGGTGTCAAACACATTCATGTCTAGGGGTCACAGAGAGTGTTTAACAGAGAAGTGTTCACTATTCACATATATTAAACGGGAATCTCTCAAAATAAAGGCTGCACACAGAACTCCCTACAGCAAATGATATTTTTTGGAGGGTTTTTTGTATGTTTTTTTTTTTCACAGAAATCCCACATCATTGTTTGCTATTTGGTAAAGTGGCCCTAAATACAGAGATCATCCATTTCTGATCAGCTGCCAAGTTCCCAGTGATACAAAACAGTGACCGTAAGAGGAAAACTGTACAGTATTTCTCTTCATTTCAAGGCTTGAAATGTCACACAAGGGAAGAAGGGTCAAGACGCTACAGGAAAAGGTTAAGAGGCTAGACCCACATTACGGGATTGACCAAAGCATAGATTCAACAAGAATCCTTCATTATAATTCGTCATAATCATAATTGTTTTCTGAGTAATGTCAAGTTTTAAAGATTCCCAAGCAAAAGTAAGACACCCCCGGCTACGCATACCTGGCACCGTAGCCACTAGCCATTCACTTTGCTCATGTTCCTGGAGGTCAGAAGAGAAGCACTGCTGGTGCATTAGAGATGGACTTGATTGAGTTATATATTGGGACAAATACTGGACCACATATTTAGTTCAGAAGCAATCTAGTCAATAAACTCTATAAATTTGCCTTTTGAGGATCTTCAAAGTTATTTGGAGACGTGTTGGAAACGTATAGAAAAATGCAGGGATAGCAGTTACTTCCGTTTACAGATTTGTTGCCTATATTCTTTAGCATCTGTTTACATGTTCTTCCAATTTGTGTGTTTACACTTGCTATAGCATCACACATGGCTAATGATAGAGGGGCATTGCACCACACAGTAACTAAGATGAAAGAAAACAAAATATGCTTAATGCCATCTCTTTGATGCATGCAAAATTAATTAAAACATGATTTGATGGAGAGAACAAAAAGGGTCATTATAGGAGTATTTGCTTCCATTTCTCTGGCATTGACCATACAGAGGAACTGGGTGCTGGAGGGATCTCAAAATTAGAGAGTATATTAGCTAATTGTCTTATATTGGTGCAAATTATTAGTACAAGAAAACAAAACTTTGATCTACTGCATTAACATTTGCTCTTGCCACAGCAGCATATTTAGGGAAGAAGTGACCCAATGGATGAGGAGACTGACTGGGCATCAGAAGATTGCTGGTTTGAGCCCAGCTTCATCAGGAGTGATGAAACAACTCGCTCCCAGCAATGAAAACAAATACAAATAATCTACAGTTTTTATGATTTTTCCATGCACAACACTTAAAAATAATTGAGAAAAGTTTTATATAAAGCAATAGGTAACAATAAAGGCAGCCAACAAATTTATTGTGCATCCATATATGAACCAGGTCCTCCCAGCAGAGCACTGCCCTGAGCATAACACTCATTCCATGGACTTGTTTTTGTCCTAATGCACCCCAGAGCCTTCACTAAATGACCCAGAAGTATCCGGCTCTCCGTGTTATATAAAAGAAAATGGGACTCCTGGGACTAGACAACCTTCTTGCACAGGTCCAAGGTCCTATTCTGATGCTTGTGTGACCTTTGTAGGCATGTTCCGCATCTACAGGTATGACAGGCACTCAATATGCAGCAGAATGAAGTTGACCTTGTTTTTACTGTGGCCAGTGGCTTTGTTTGCATCAAACAACCAGTTATCGTTGATTCTCAGTACAACTAATACTAATAACTAAGTACATTATTAAAAAAACAAACAGCGATGAAAACAAAATTTTATTTATGGCTGCTGATAACTTTTTATCTTTCAGGAAGCCATGCTCTTGATCAATGGAAATGTGATGATTTTAAACACTGTTTTTAAGAGTTACATTTTTTTGATGTGAAAATCCAAGCTTCTATTGTTAAGCTTCTATTCTAACTTTTCTGGTGTTAAATTGAAGTATGAAATTCTTAGTTGAAGTTTGATAATTTCCTGTCATAATAGAAACGTGTTGAATTTAAGACAGGTGTTAAATCTACAGTCACAGTATTAAATCTTCACTACTGGTGTCAATGGTAAAGATCCGCATGAACATTTGCAGTTTGAGTTAGCATTCTAGTCATTGTTAAAGGTGACCTCACATTTACACTATGGCAGTGTTTATTCAACTCACATGGTGTTACAAAAACGAACCGGGGTTGTGTTTATTCAACTCATATAGTACTGTATTATATTTAATACAGAGGCAATGTTTGATAAACTCACAAGGTTTTATATTTAACTTTGAAACTGCATTTAAGTTTGGGTAGTGTTTATTCAATTCGCAGTGTTGCATTTAACACTGTGCCAGTGTTTATTCAACTCACATAGTGTTACAGTGTTCAAAAAAACTGACATCAGCAGTATTTATTAAACAATGTTTTCACTGCAACAATTTGTCAGTTGTATAAAACATTTGACACAATCCAGAGTAAAATTATTAAAGTTTTACTCATATTTTAACTACACCAGGTTTCCAACATTGAAGAAAGCTGACTAAAATAGTGTGATCAAGTCATTTATACAAGCATATCTCAAAATCTCCATCCCTATCCACCTAAATATAATGTTTCCAAAGAGAAGGGATCTGCTGGTAATTCATAGGGGTCTTTTATGAACAATACTTTGCCTTTTAGCACCATCTTGTCATTTTCCTTTATCTCAAATTCAGAGCAAATGCCTTTGGTGATGAATGTGAGAGTATAGTGGAGTGATGAGAGGACCGAGTCGTTTGTTCTGCAACATCAAAAAGGAGCTTCCCGTTTGAAGAACAAACACACAGCATTGGCAACCACAGGGGATTACGCTGCTCTCCCCGGGTGGAGGCTTCTGATTGGATGATGGAGTATTGACCTTGACCTTCAGCGTTATTAGAGAAAAGCTGAACTAAAGAGGAATACAGGGTCAAAACAATGAAGCTAAACTACTGGGATCGAACTTCACGGATAAAATAAATGTTTTGTTATTCACGATTTGTTTCTGATGATGCAACAGTAATCCTCATCAAGTATAGTTGTTTCAAACTAAACGGAAAAGTTGTCTGCTCAAGATCATTTGCTTTTGTTCTTTTATTACTGCCAGGAACAAAACATCATTTGTTAGAGGGAACAGCTCTTGCCTAAAGATTCCAACAGGTTCTCCGACTCACGTCAAGCGAAAGATAGTTCACCAGTTCATCGCAGGGCCATACTCCCTCCTAAGGGGAATTTAGAGTTTTCAATTCACCTGTATTTGGATTGTGTGACACCTGCACAAGAAGATCAGACAAATGTTTGGTTGTATACCGGCGACCTTGAAACTGGGAAACGGCAACATAGTACCATATCCACAAGAACAAACTAAAAATGCTTCAACGCGAAGATGTCAAAACTCCACATGAAACCAAACACCAAACCAAAAGGTGGCATTCAACACTGAAGTCATATTGGATAACCAGAAGCATCGTCTTTGTAGACAAAGAAGACTCTGAACAGTGATGCCAAGCCCAGAACCCTGTTTTCTCTCTCCACACAACACTGTACCCTGCAATCTCAGTGCATGATTACATGAAAACAGTGGATGAACAGCGTAACCGCACAAAAAAAAATGACAGTGTTCAAAATAAACAGGTAAATGTGGACCAGGCCTAAGACTGGCAGGGCGCTAGACTAACTTTTTGCACTGGTTGCAGTGGTGCGCCTAAATTTTTTTCTTAGGTGCACCAGCACAAAAGTTAGGTGCACCCAAATTTTCAACCGCATCACATTTAACACCCCATTTTCACAAGTTCACTTATTTTAGTTATCTATTCATTTACTTTTTTTTAAATCACTGTCCATATAGACAATATTGACTTGTAAATGATTACCTAACAACCTGGTCAAAATAAAGTTCTTTATTTGAAGCACAATTCTACAAGAAAGGTAACTAAAACTTACTGAAAAAGTGTTTAAAGTCCTTTAATGAGCTAAAATTTAAACTTTAAACTGATTTTGGTCCCCAAGAGCAGCAAATACAAATAAAAACGATAATACCGTTTACTACCCAGATCAAGAGTTTATAATGCAGCCTATTTATTTATTTTTTCATTTTTAAGTGTCAGAATATTATGGTTAATGCAGTAACGAGACGGTAGGCATATTATTGACATAGGCTCCATGACATGACATGGCTTACCTTGGGCATGAGCATGCTCGACCTCAATGTGTTCAATAATATATTCATCGGTCTTCCTTTCCGCAAGATACGACTGTACACAATGATGCATTTCTTTGTGGCAATATATGTGTCTCCGTCGATCAGGAATTCCATGTACGCACTGTTCACAATTTGCACAGACGTCTTTTTTTTTTCAATGTATCTGCGATGACTCCTATAAATTGGGAGCGCGCGACATCATTGCTGTACGTCGGGTTAGCGTTCAAGCCATTTTTCTTCATAATAATTATTTCGGACTTGAATTTAGTGAAGGGGAGTTCTTCTTTTGTAATATTGTAGGCAACGTAAAACTTAATTCTCATCTCGGCCTCGTCTGATGATCTGTTTGCAGCTGCCTGCCGCTGAAAGGCAGCGGGGAGAGGGGACACTTGAGCGGTGCATTTATCGCGGCATGTTATGTGTTTTATAGAAAAATTCTAAAGTTTATAGTTTCAATTCTAAATGTATTAGAGCCAGTCACAGGGGAGGTTGATGGCTCCGTGTCAGAGCATTGGTTATGATTTTCACGATCAGGCCCTAACTTATCTTTCTTAATGAAAAATCTGTCAATCGTTCTTTTCATCTTCTCTCGTAATCCGCGGTTACATCCACTGTTTACCTGATGTACTCACCTCTCTCTGTCTGACTGCATCACATGCATTTTCAAACGTACGTTCACACACATACAGGAATATCTGGACCACGGCCAATCAGAGGGGGGGTGGGGCGGGATACGCTTTTTACCATCTCTGATTGGTTTAGACCACGATATGGGCCTAATGAGTGTCTGTTGTTGAACAACAGGGAGACTCACGGAGTTTCGTTTTTTTCTCCTCGAACGACGGGTCGCACCGGTGCAACCTTTGATTTTTTTTAGTCGCACCGTTGAGAAATTAGGTCGCATATGCGACCAAATTGTTCGCACTCTAGAGCCCTGACTGGGACATGTTAACAGCCTAAGCTATGTGTTTACAACCAGGATTACTAATAATTACTCATAATAGATCATTATCTGTTTAGCTTGAAACATAACAACCACATGGAATTGAAACATTCGTAAATGTTTGCAAAATTGCAGGCGGTTCATGAAGCTCAATATTTAGATAAGTGTGTGTCAGGCAGGGTTTTCTTCTACGTTTGTTCTCAGGTGAAACAGTGACAGCAGAAAGCTCTTCTGCTACAGTAAACACACACACAGACGCGCACACACACACACACACACACATACAGCAGCTGTGACTTTAAACCAGCCTCATACGACTAGACATATTACTCATAAAGTCATTCTGCTGAGGTTGGCATAAATGGAACATAACAAGGTCCAGCCTTCTGTAGCAACACAATGTGTTCCAGTTTCACACTTGTTACAAAACCTGGCATGCATTGCACTAGTT
>SRMA01026625.1:24732-46641 GCA_007224835.1 Danionella cerebrum | reverse complement strand
ATTAAAATAATCCTTTTCAAGGAATGTGCATCATTTAAAAAAAGTAAGTAACTTTTACATTTTTTAAATAAAAACACAACTATAAAAACTCTAAAATGATTAAACTCTTTGACAAGACTTTGAATCCTTTAAAAACTTAAAGTTTTTGTCTTTTTTAAATAAAAATACAAAAAGCAAAACTCTAGAATTAAAATAATTCTTTTCAAGGAATGTGCATCATTTAAAAAAAGTAAGTAACTTTTACATTTTTTAAATAAAAACACAACTAGAAAAACTCTAAAATGGTAAAACTCTTTGCCAAGACTTTGAATCCTTTGAAAACTTATAGTTTTTGTCTTCTTTAAATAAAAACACAAAAGCAAAACTCTAGAATTAAAATAGTCCTTTTCAAGGAATGTGCATCATTTAAAAAAGTAAGTAACTTTTTACATTTTTTAAATAAAAACACAACTAGAAAAACTCTAAAATGATAAAACTCTTTGACAAGACTTTGAATCCTTTAAAAAATGATAGTTTTTGTCTTTTTTTAAATAAAAACACAAAAAGCAAAACTCTAGAATTAAAATATTCCTTTTCAAGGAATGTGCATCATTTAAAAAAAGTAAGTAACTTTTACATTTAAAAAAAAACAACTAGAAAAACTCTAAAATGATAAAACTCTTTGCCAAGACTTTGAATCCTTTGAAAATTATAGTTTTTGTCTTTTTTTAAATAAAAACACAAAAAGCAAAACTCTAGAATTAAAATAATCCTTTTCGAGGAACGTGCATCATTTAAAAAAAGTAAGTAACTTTTACATTTTTTAAATAAAAACACAACTAGAAAAACTCTACAATGATAAAAATCATTGCCAAGACTTTGAATCCTTTAAAAATGATAGTTTTTGTCTTTTTTTAAATAAAAACACAAAAAGCAAAACTCTAGAATTAAAATAATTATTTTCAAGGAATGTGCATCATTTAAAAAAAGTAAGTAACTTTTACATTTTTTAAATAAAAACACAACTAGAAAAACTTTAAAATGGTAAAACTCTTTGCCAAGACTTTGAATCCTTTGAAAACTTATAGTTTTTGTCTTCTTTAAATAAAAACACAAAAAGCAAAACTCTAGAATTAAAATGGTCCTTTTCAAGGAATGTGCATCATTTAAAAAAAGTAAGTAACTTTTACATTTTTTAAATAAAAACACAACTAGAAAAACTCTACAATGATGAAACTCTTTGCCAAGACTTTGAATCCTTTAAAAAATGATAGTTTTTGTCTTTTTTTAAATAAAAACACAACTAGAAAAACTCTAAAATGATAAAACTCTTTGACAAGACTTTGAATCCTTTAAAAACTTATAGTTTTTGTCTTTTTTTAAATAAAAACACAAAAAGCAAAACTCTAGAATTAAAAAAATACTTTGCAAGGAATGTGCATCATTTAAAAAAAGTAAGTAACTTTTACATTTTTTAAATAAAAACACAACTAGAAAAACTCTAAAATGATAAAACTCTTTGACAAGACATTGAATCCTTTAAAAAATGATAGTTTTTGTCTTTTTTTAAATAAAAACACAAAAAGCAAAACTCTAGAATTAAAATAATCCTTTTCAAGGAATGTGCATCATTTAAAAAAATTAAGTAACTTTTGCATTTTTTAAATAAAAACACAACTAGAAAAATTATAAAATGATAAACTCTTTTCCAAGACTTTGAATGTCAAGTTCTTCAAGGACTTTGACCAAACTGGCCGAACTTGAAAAGGGCCTTCACATCTCGAGAATTAAAAAAGTTTCAACTCAAAGCTCTGGTTTCCACAAGAATTAGTTTTTTTTGTTACTGGGACATGCCAGGGCTTAGGTTATAAACCTAAACAAACAAACATGACAATAAATTTTACAAACAAACAAAGAAACAAAGAGCATCCACATATTTAAAAGTCTCTTTCCTACCAGTGGTCCTCCTCAAGCTGTGAGCTTTGGTCTCTCCTCTATTTGCTGCTGGATTTCTTTCTGCATTGTTTGGTTTCTTTTTTACAGACCAAAACCCTGATGCTCGTTAATGAGACACCTGGTCATGCAGAGGTGTCACATGGGCACCAATAGCCAATCAGCTTCTTCCTTTTTTTTTTTTTTTTTAAATAAACCCAGATTGGTTTTACATTTAATCCTTTAATAACTTAAAGTTTTTTAAATAAAAACACAACTAGAAAAACTCTACAATGATAAAAATCATTGCCAAGACTTTGAATCCTTTAAAACTTATAGTTTTTGTCTTTTTTTAAATAAAAACACAAAAAGCAAAACTCTAGAATTAAAAATCCTTTTCAAGGAATGTGCATCATTTAAAAAAAGTAAGTAACTTTTACATTTTTTAAATAAAAACACAACTAGAAAAACTCTAAAATGATAAAACTCTTTGACAAGAGTTTGAATCCTTTAAAAAATGATAGTTTTTGTCTTTTTTTAAATAAAAACACAAAAAGCAAAACTCTAGAATTAAAATAATCCTTTTCAAAGGAATGTGCATCATTTAAAAAAAGTAAGTAACTTTTACATTTTTTAAATAAAAACACAACTAGAAAAACTCTACAATGATAAAACTTTTTGCCAAGACTTTGAATCCTTTAAAAACTTAAAGTTTTTGTCTTTTTTTAAATAAAAACACAAAAAGCAAAACTCTAGAATTAAAATAATCCTTTCAAGGAATGTGCATCATTTAAAAAAAGTAAGTAACTTTTACATTTTTTAAATAAAAACACAACTATAAAAACTCAAAAATGATAAAACTCTTTGCCAAGACTTTAAATCCTTTAAAAACTTAAAGTTTTTGTCTTTTTTTAAATAAAAACACAAAAGCAAAACTCTAGAATTAAAATAATCCTTTTCAAGGAATGTGCATCATTTAAAAAAAGTAAGTAACTTTTACATTTTTTCAAATAAAAACACAACTAGAAAAACTCAAAAATGATAAAACTCTTTGCCAAGACTTTGAATCCTTTAAAAAATGATAGTTTTTGTCTTTTTTTAAAATAAAAACACAAAAAGCAAAACTGTAGAATTAAAATAATCCTTTTCATTGAATGTGCATCATTTAAAAAAAGTAAGTAACTTTTACATTTTTTAAATAAAACCACAACTAGAAAAACTCTAAAATGATAAAACTCTTTGACAAGACTTTGAATCCTTTAAAAACTTATAGTTTTTGTCTTTTTTTAAATAAAAACACAAAAAGCAAAACTCTAGAATTAAAATAATCCTTTTCAAGGAATGTGCATCATTTAAAAAAAGTAAGTAACTTTTACATTTTTCAAATAAAAACACAACTAGAAAAACTCTACAATGATAAAAATCATTGCCAAGACTTTGAATCCTTTAAAATGATAGTTTTTGTCTTTTTTTAAATAAAAACACAAAAAGCAAAACTCTAGAATTAAAATAATCCTTTTCAAGGAATGTGCATCATTTAAAAAAAGTAAGTAACTTTACATTTTTTAAATAAAAACACAACTAGAAAAACTCTACAATGATAAAACTCTTTGCCAAGACTTTGAATCCTTTAAAAACTTATAGTTTTTGTCTTTTTTTAAATAAAAACTCAAAAGCAAAACTCTAGAATTAAAATAATCCTTTTCAAGGAATGTGCATCATTTAAAAAAAGTAAGTAACTTTTACATTTTTTAAATAAAAACACAACAAGAAAAACTCTACAATGATAAAAATCATTGCTAAGACTTTGAATCCTTTAAAAAATGATAGTTTTTGTCTTTTTTTTAAATAAAAACACAAAAAGAAAAACCCTAGAATAAAAAAATCATTTTCAAGGAATGTGCATCATTTAAAAAAAGTAAGTAACTTTTACATTTTTTAAATAAAAACACAACTAGAAAAACTCTACAATGATGAAACTCTTTGCCAAGACTTTGAATCCTTTAAAAAATGATAGTTTTTGTCTTTTTTTAAATAAAAACACAACTAGAAAAACTCTAAAATGATAAAACTCTTTGACAAGACTTTGAATCCTTTAAAAAAAATTGTGTTTTTTTTTTATTTAAAAAAAAAAACACAAAAAGAAAAACCCTAGAATTAAAAAAATCCTTTGCAAGGAATGTGCAGATTTTAAAAAAGTAATTCACTTTTACAATTTTTAAAAAAAAACACAACTAGAAAAACTCTAAAATTATAAAACTCTTTGCCAAGACTTTGAATCCTTTAAAAACTTATAGTTTTTGTCTTTTTTTAAATAAAAACACAAAAAGCAAAACTCTAGAATTAAAAAAATCCTTTTCAAAGAATGTGCATCATTTAAAAAAAGTAAGTAACTTTTACATTTTTTAAATAAAAACACAACTTGAAAAACTATAAAATGATAAACTCTTTGCCAAGACTTTGAATGTCAAGTTCTTCAAGGACTTTGACCAAACTGGCCGAACTTGAAAAGGGCCTTCACATCTCGAGAATTTAAAAAGTTTCAACTCAAAGCTCTGGTTTCCACAAGAATTAGTTTTTTTGTTACTGGGACATGCCAGGGCTTAGGTTATAAACCTAAACAAACAAACATGACAATAAATTTTACAAACAAACAAAGAAACAAAGAGCATCCACATATTTAAAAGTCTCTTTCCTACCAGTGGTCCTCCTCAAGCTGTGAGCTTTGGTCTCTCCTCTATTTGCTGCTGGATTTCTTTCTGCATTGTTTGGTTTCTTTTTTACAGACCAAAACCCTGATGCTCGTTAATGAGACACCTGGTCATGCAGAGGTGTCACATGGGCACCAATAGCCAATCAGCTTCTTCCTTTTTTTTTTTAAATAAACCCAGATTGGTTTTACATTGAATCCTTTAAAAACTTAAAGTTTTTTTCTTTTTTTAAAATAAAAACACAAAAAGCAAAACTCTAGAATTAAAATAATCCTTTTCAAGGAATGTGCATCATTTAAAAAAGTAAGTAACTTTACATTTTTAAAATAAAAACACAACTAGAAAAACTCTACAATGATAAAACTCTTTGCCAAGACTTTGAATCCTTTGAAACTTAAAGTTTTTGTCTTTTTTTTTAAAATAAAAACACAAAAAGCAAAACTCTAGAATTAAAATAATCCTTTTCAAAGGATGTGCATCATTTAAAAAAAGTAAGTAACTTTTACATTTTTTAAATAAAAACACAACTAGAAAAACTCTAAAATGATAAAACTCTTTGCCAAGACTTTGAATCCTTTGAAACTTAAAGTTTTTGTCTTTTTTTAAAAAATAAAAACACAAAAAGCAAAACTCTAGAATTAAAATAATCCTTTTCAAGGAATGTGCATCATTTAAAAAAAGTAAGTAACTTTTACATTTTTCAAATAAAAACACAACTAGAAAAACTCTACAATGATAAAAATCATTGCCAAGACTTTGAATCCTTTAAAATGATAGTTTTTGTCTTTTTTTAAATAAAAACACAAAAAGCAAAACTCTAGAATTAAAATAATCCTTTTCAAAGAATGTGCATCATTTAAAAAAAAGTAAGTAACTTTTACATTTTTTAAATAAAACACAACTAGAAAAACTCTAAAATGATAAAACTCTTTGCCAAGACTTTGAATCCTTTAAAAACTTAAAGTTTTTGTCTTTTTTTAAATAAAAACACAAAAAGCAAAACTCTAGAATTAAAATAATCCTTTTCAAGGAATGTGCATCATTTAAAAAAGTAAATAACTTTTACATTTTTTAAATAAAAACACAACTAGAAAAACTCTAAAATGATAAAACTCTTTGACAAGACTTTGAATCCTTTAAAAACTTATAGTTTTTGTCTTTTTTTAAATAAAAACACAAAAAGCAAAACTCTAGAATTAAAATAATCCTTTTCAAGGAATGTGCATCATTTAAAAAAAAGTAAGTAACTTTTACATTTTTTAAATAAAAACACAACTAGAAAAACTCTAAAATGATAAAACTCTTTGCCAAGACTTTGAATCCTTTAAAAACTTAAAGTTTTTGTCTTTTTTTAAATAAAAACACAAAAAGCAAAACTCTAGAATTAAAATAATCCTTTTCAAAGACTGTGCATCATTTAAAAAAAGTAAGTAACTTTTACATTTTTTAAATAAACACAACTAGAAAAACTCTACAATGATAAACCTCTTTGACAAGACTTTGAATCCTTTAAAAATGATAGTTTTTGTCTTTTTTTAAATAAAAACACAAAAAGCAAAACTCTAGAATTAAAAAAATCCTTTTCAAGGAATGTGCATCGTTTGAAAAAAAGTAAGTAACTTTTACATTTTTTAAATAAAAACACAACTAGAAAAACTCTACAATGATAAAAATCATTGCCAAGACTTTGAATCCTTTAAAACTTATAGTTTTTGTCTTTTTTTAAATAAAAACACAAAAAGCAAAACTCTAGAATTAAAATAATCCTTTTCAAGGAATGTGCATCATTTAAAAAAAGTAAGTAACTTTTACATTTTTCAAATAAAAACACAACTAGAAAAACTCTACAATGATAAAAATCATTGCCAAGACTTTGAATCCTTTAAAAACTTATAGTTTTGTCTTTTTTTTAAATAAAAACACAAAAAGCAAAACTCTAGAATTAAAATAATCCTTTTCAAGGAATGTAAATCATTTAAAAAAAGTAAGTAACTTTTACTTTTAAATAAAAACACAACTAGAAAAACTCTACAATGATAAAACTCTTTGCCAAGACTTTGAATACTTTAAAAAAAATGATAGTTTTTGTCTTTTTTTAAATAAAAACACAAAAAGCAAAACTCTAGAATTAAAATAATCCTTTTCAAGGAATGTGCATCATTTAAAAAAAGTAAGTAACTTTTACATTTTTTAAATAAAAACACAACTAGAAAAACTCTACAATGATAAAACTCTTTGCGAAGACTTTGAAACCTTTAAAAACTTATAGTTTTTGTCTTTTTTAAAATAAAAACACAAAGAGCAAAACTCTAGAATTAAAAAAATCCTTTTCAAGGAATGTGCATCATTTAAAAAATTAAGTAACTTTTACATTTTTTAAATAAAAACACGACTAGAAAAACTCTAAAATGATAAAACTCTTTGCCAAGACTTTGAATCCTTTAAAAACTTAAAGTTTTTGTCTTTTTTTAAATAAAAACACAAAAAGCAAAACTCTAGAATTAAAATAATTCTTTTCAAGGAATGTGCATCATTTAAAAAAAGTAAGTAACTTTTACATTTTTTAAATAAAAACACAACTAGAAAAACTCTAAAATGATCAAACTCTTTGACAAGACTTTGAATCCTTTAAAAAATGATAGTTTTTGTCTTTTTTTTTTTAAATAAAAACACAAAAAGCAAAACTCTAGAATTAAAATAATCCTTTTCAAGGAATGTGCATCATTTAAAAAAAGTAAGTAACTTTTACGATTTTTAAATAAAAACACAACTAGAAAAACTCTAAAATGATAAAACTCTTTGCCAAGACTTTGAATCCTTTAAAAACTTAAAGTTTTTGTCTTTTTTTAAATAAAACACAAAAAGCAAAACTCTAGAATTAAAATAATCCTTTTCAAGGAATGTGCATCGTTTAAAAAAAGTAAGTAACTTTTAAATTTTTTAAATAAAAACACAACTAGAAAAACTCTCTAATGATAAAAATCATTGCCAAGACTTTGAATCCTTTAAAAAATGATAGTTTTTGTCTTTTTTAAAATAAAAACACAAAAAGCCAAACTCTAGAATTTAAATAATCCTTTTCAAGGAATGTGCATCATTTAAAAAAAGTTAGTAACTTTTACATTTTTCAAATAAAAACACAACTAGAAAAACTCTACAATGATAAAAATCATTGCCAAGACTTTGAATCCTTTAAAAAATGATAGTTTTTGTCTTTTTTTAAATAAAAACACAAAGAGCAAAACTCTAGAATTAAAATAATCCTTTTCAAGGAATGTGCATCATTTAAAAAAAGTAATTCACTTTTACATTTTTTAAATAAAAACACAACTAGAAAAACTCTAAAATGATAAAACTCTTTGACAAGACTTTGAATCCTTTAAAAACTTATAGTTTTTGTCTTTTTTTAAATAAAAACCTAAAAAGCAAAACTCAAGAATTAAAATAATCCTTTTCAAGGAATGTGCATCATTTAAAAAAAGTAAGTAACTTTTACATTTTTTAAATAAAAACACAACTAGAAAAACTCTAAAATGATAAAACTCTTTGCCAAGACTTTGAATCCTTTGAAAACTTATAGTTTTTGTCTTTTTTTAAACAAAAACAAAAAAAACAAAACTCTAGAATTAAAATAATCCTTTTCAAGGAATGTGCATCATTTAAAAAAAGTAAGTAACTTTTACATTTTTTAAATAAAAACACAACCAGAAAAACTCTAAAATGATAAAACTCTTTGACAAGACTTTGAATCCTTTAAAAACTTATAGTTTTTGTCTTTTTTTAAATAAAAACACAAAAAGCAAAACTCTCGAATTAAAATAATCCCTTTTCAAGGAATGTGCATCATTTAAAAAAAGTAAGTAACTTTTACATTTTTTAATAAAAACACAACTAGAAAAACTCTAAAATGATAAAACTCTTTGCCAAGACTTTGAATCCTTTAAAAACTTATAAGTTTTGTCTTTTTTTAAACAAAAACACAAAAAGCAAAACTCTAGAATTAAAATAATCCTTTTCAAGGAATGTGCATCATTTAAAAAAAGTAAGTAACTTTTACATTTTTCAAATAAAAACACAACTAGAAAAACTCTACAATGATAAAAATCATTGCCAAGACTTTGAATCCTTTAAAAAATGATAGTTTTTGTCTTTTTTTAAATAAAACACAAAAGCAAAACTCTAGAATTAAAATAATCCTTTTCAAGGAATGTGCATCATTTAAAAAAGTAAGTAACTTTTACATTTTTTAAATAAAAACACAACTAGAAAAACTCTAAAATGATAAAACTCTTTGCCAAGACTTTGAATCCTTTGAAAACTTATAGTTTTGTCTTCTTTAAATAAAAACACAAAAAGCAAAACTCTAGAATTAAAATAGTCCTTTTCAAGGAATGTGCATCATTTAAAAAAGTAAGTAACTTTTACATTTAAAAAAAAAACAACTAGAAAAACTCTAAAATGATAAAACTCTTTGCCAAGACTTTGAATCCTTTGAAAACTTATAGTTTTTGTCTTTTTTTAAATAAAAACACAAAAAGCAAAACTCTAGAATTAAAATAATCCTTTTCAAGGAATGTGCATCATTTAAAAAAAGTAAGTAACTTTTACGATTTTTAAATAAAAACACAACTAGAAAAACTCTAAAATGATAAAACTCTTTGCCAAGACTTTGAATCCTTTGAAACTTTAAAGTTTTTGTCTTTTTTTTTTAAATAAAAACACAAAAAGCAAAACTCTAGAATTAAAATAATCCTTTTCAAGGAATGTGCATCATTTAAAAAAAGTAAGTAACTTTTACATTTTTCAAATAAAAACACAACTAGAAAAACTCTACAATGATAAAAATCATTGCCAAGACTTTGAATCCTTTAAAAAATGATAGTTTTTGTCTTTTTTTAAAATAAAAACACAAAAAGCAAAACTGTAGAATTAAAATAATCCTTTTCAAGGAATGTGCATCATTTAAAAAAAGTAAGTAACTTTTACATTTTTTAAATAAAAACACAACTAGAAAAACTCTAAAATGATTAAACTCTTTGACAAGACTTTGAATCCTTTAAAAACCTATAGTTTTTGTCTTTTTTTAAATAAAAACACAAAAAGCAAAACTCTAGAATGAAAAAAAGTCCATTTCATTGAATGTGCATCATTTCAAAAAAAGTAAGTAACTTTTACATTTTTAAATAAAAACACAACAAGAAAAACTCTACAATGATAAAAAACATTGCCAAGACTTTGAATCCTTTAAAAAATGATAGTTTTTGTCTTTTTTTAAATAAAAACACAAAAAGCAAAACTCTAGAATTAAAATAATCCTTTTCAAGGAATGTGCATCATTTAAAAAGTAAGTAACTTTTACATTTTTCAAATAAAAACACAACTAGAAAAACTCTACAATGATAAAAATCATTGCCAAGACTTTGAATCCTTTAAAAAATGATAGTTTTTGTCTTTTTTTAAATAAAACACAAAAGCAAAACTCTAGAATTAAAATAATCCTTTTCAAGGAATGTGCATCATTTAAAAAAAGTAAGAAACTTTTACATTTTTTAAATAAAAACACAACTAGAAAAACTCTACAATGATAAAACTCTTTGCCAAGACTTTAAATCCTTTAAAAACTTATAGTTTTTGTCTTTTTTTAAATGAAAACTCAAAGAGCAAAACTCTAGAATTAAAAAAATCCTTTTCAAGGAATGTGCATCATTTAAAAAAAGTAAGTAACTTTTACATTTTTTAAATAAAAAACACAACTAGAAAAACTCTAAAATGATAAAACTCTTTGCCAAGACTTTGAATCCTTTGAAACTTAAAGTTTTTGTCTTTTTTTTTAAAATAAAACACAAAAAGCAAAACTCTAGAATTAAAATAATCCTTTTCAAGGAATGTGCATCATTTAAAAAAAGTAAGTAACTTTTACATTTTTTAAATAAAAACAACTAGAAAAACTCTAAAATTATTAAACTCTTTGACAAGACTTTGAATCCTTTAAACACCTATAGTTTTTGTCTTTTTTTAAATAAAAACACAAAAAGCAAAACTCTAGAATTAAAATAATCCTTTTCAAGGAATGTGCATCATTTAAAAATTAAGTAACTTTTACATTTTTTAAATAAAAACACAACTAGAAAAACTCTAAAATGATAAAACTCTTTGACAAGACTTTGAATCCTTTAAAAAATGATAGTTTTTGTCTTTTTTTTAAATAAAAACACAAAAAGCAAAACTGTAGAATTAAAATAATCCTTTTCAAGGAATGTGCATCATTAAAAAAAAGTAAGTAACTTTTACATTTTTAAATAAAAACACAACTAGAAAAACTCTAAAATGATAAAACTCTTTGACAAGACTTTGAATCCTTTAAAAAATGATAGTTTTTGTCTTTTTTTAAATAAAAACACAAAAAGCAAAACTCTAGAATTAAAAAAAGTCCATTTCATTGAATGTGCATCATTTAAAAAAAGTAAGTAACTTTTACATTTTTAAATAAAAACACAACAAGAAAAACTCTACAATGATAAAAAACATTGCCAAGACTTTGAATCCTTTAAAAAATGATAGTTTTTGTCTTTTTTTAAATAAAAACACAAAAAGCAAAACTCTAGAATTAAAATAATCCTTTTCAAGGAATGTGCATCATTTAAAAAAGTAAGTAACTTTTACATTTTTTAAATAAAAACACAACTAGAAAAACTCTACAATGATAAAAATCATTGCCAAGACTTTGAATCCTTTAAAAAATGATAGTTTTTGTCTTTTTTTAAATAAAAACACAAAAGGCAAAACTCTAGAATTTAAATAATCCTTTTCAAGGAATGTGCATCATTTAAAAAAAGTAAGTAACTTTTACATTTTTTAAATAAAAACACAACTAGAAAAACTCTAAAATGATAAAACTCTTTGCCAAGACTTTGAATCCTTTAAAAACTTAAAGTTTTTGTCTTTTTTTAAATAAAAACACAAAAAGCAAAACTCTAGAATTAAAATAATCCTTTTCAAGGAATGTGCATCATTTAAAAAAAGTAAGTAACTTACATTTTTTAAATAAAAACACAACTAGAAAAACTCTACAATGATAAAACTCTTTGCCAAGACTTTGAATCCTTTAAAAACTTAAAGTTTTTGTCTTTTTTTAAATAAAAACACAAAAGCAAAACTCTAGAATTAAAATAATCCTTTTCAAGGAATGTGCATCATTTAAAAAAAGTAAGTAACTTTTACATTTTTCAAATAAAAACACAACTAGAAAAACTCTAAAATGATAAAACTCTTTGCCAAGACTTTGAATCCTTTGAAAACTTATAGTTTTTGTCTTTTTTCAAATAAAAACACAAAAAGCAAAACTCTAGAATTAAAATAATCCTTTTCAAGGAATGTGCATCATTTAAAAAAAGTAAGTAACTTTTACATTTTTTAAATAAAAACACAACAAGAAAAACTCTACAATGATAAAAATCTTTGCTAAGACTTTGAATCCTTTAAAAAATGATAGTTTTTGTCTTTTTTAAAATAAAACACAAAAAGCAAAACTCTAGAATTAAAATAATCCTTTTCAAGGAATGTGCATCATTTAAAAAAAAGTAAGTAACTTTTACATTTTTTAAATAAAAACACAACTAGAAAAACTCTAAAATGATAAAACTCTTTGACAAGACTTTGAATCCTTTAAAAACTTATAGTTTTTGTCTTTTTTAAAATAAAAACTCAAAGAGCAAAACTCTAGAATTAAAATAATCCTTTTCAAGGAATGTGCATCATTTAAAAAAAGTAAGTAACTTTTTACATTTTTTAAATAAAAACACAACTAGAAAAACTCTACAATGATAAACTCTTTGCCAAGACTTTGAATCCTTTAAAAAATGATAGTTTTTGTCTTTTTTTAAATAAAAACACAAAAAGCAAAACTCTAGAATTAAATAATCCTTTTCAAGGAATGTGCATCATTTAAAAAAAGTAAGTAACTTTTACATTTTTTAATAAAAAACACAACTAGAAAAACTCTACAATGATAAAACTCTTTGCCAAGACTTTGAATCCTTTAAAAAATGATAGTTTTTGTCTTTTTTTAAATAAAAACACAAAAAGCAAAACTCTAGAATTTAAATAATCATTTTCAAGGAATGTGCATCATTTAAAAAAAGTAAGTAACTTTTACATTTTTTAAATAAAAACACAACTAGAAAAACTCTAAATGATAAAACTCTTTGCCAAGACTTTGAATCCTTTAAAAACTTATAGTTTTTGTCTTTTTTTAAATAAAAACTCAAAAAGCAAAACTCTAGAATTAAAGTAATCCTTTGCAAGGAATGTGCATCATTTAAAAAAGTAAGTAACTTTTACATTTTTTAAATAAAAACACAACTATAAAAACTCAAAAATGATAAAACTCTTTGCCAAGACTTTGAATCCTTTAAAAACTTATAGTTTTTGTATTTTTTTAAATAAAAACTCAAAAAGCAAAACTCTAGAATTAAAACAATCCTTTTCAAGGAATGTGCATCTTTTAAAAAAAGTAAGTAACTTTTACATTTTTTAAATAAAAACACAACTAGAAAAACTCTAAAATGATAAAACTCTTTGACAAGACTTTGAATCCTTTAAAAACTTATAGTTTTTGTCTTTTTTAAAATAAAAACACAAAAAGCAAAACTCTAGAATTAAAATAATCCTTTTCAAGGAATGTGCATCATTTAAAAAAAGTAAGTAACTTTTACATTTTTTAAATAAAAACACAACTAGAAAAACTCTACAATGATAAAACTCTTTGCCAAGACTTTGAATCCTTTAAAAACTTATAGTTTTTGTCTTTTTTTAAATAAATACTCAAAGAGCAAAACTCTAGAATTAAAAAAATCCTTTTTCAAGGAATGTGCAGATTTTAAAAAAAGTAATTCACTTTTACATTTTTTAAATAAAAACACAACTAGAAAAACTCTAAAATGATAAAAGTCTTTGACAAGACTTTGAATCCTTTAAAAACTTATAGTTTTTGTCTTTTTTAAAATAAAAACACAAAGAGCAAAACTCTAGAATTAAAATAATCTTTTTCAAGGAATGTGCATCATTTAGAAAAAGTAAGTAACTTTTACATTTCCAAATAAAAACACAACTAGAAAAACTCTACAATGATAAAACTCTTTGCCAAGACTTTGAATCCTTTAAAAACTTATAGTTTTTGTCTTTTTTTAAATAAAAACTCAAAGAGCAAAACTCTAGAATTAAAAAAATCCTTTTCAAGGAATGTGCATCTTTTAAAAAAGTAAGTAACTTTTACATTTTTTAAATAAAAACACAACTAGAAAAACTCTAAAATGATAAAACTCTTTGACAAGACTTTGAATCCTTTAAAAACTTATAGTTTTTGTCTTTTTTAAAATAAAAACACAAAAAGCAAACCTCTCGCATTAAAATAATCCTTTTCAAGGAATGTGCATCATTTAAAAAAAGTAAGTAACCTTTACATTTTTTAAATAAAAACACAACTAGAAAAACTCTACAATGATAAAACTATTTGCCAAGACTTTGAATCCTTTAAAAACTTATAGTTTTTGTCTTTTTTAAAATAAAAACACAAAAAGCAAAACTCTAGAATTAAAATAATCCTTTTCAAGGAATGTGCATCATTTAAAAAAAACTAAGTAACTTTTACATTTTTTTAATAAAAACACAACTAGAAAAACTCTACAATGATAAAACTCTTTGCCAAGACTTTGAATCCTTAAAAACTTATAGTTTTTTGTCTTTTTTTAAATAAAAACTCAAAGAGCAAAACTCTAGAATTAAAAAAATCCATTTCAAGGAATGTGCATCATGTAAAAAAAGTAAGTAACTTTTACATTTTTTAAATAAAAACACAACTAGAAAAACTCTAAAATGATTAAACTCTTTGACAAGACTTTGAATCCTTTAAAATATGATAGTTTTTGTCTTTTTTAAAATAAAAACACAAAAAGAAAAACTCTAGAAAAAAAAATCATTTTCAAGGAATGTGCAGATTTAAAAAAAAGTAATTCACTTTTACATTTTTTAAATAAAAACACAACTAGAAAAACTCTAAAATGATAAAACTCTTTGCCAAGACTTTGAATCCTTTAAAAACTTATAGTTTTTGTCTTTTTTTAAATAAAAACTCAAAAAGCAAAACTCTAGAATTAAAATAATCCTTTTTAAAGGAATGTGCATCATTTAAAAAAAGTAAGTAACTTTTACATTTTTTAAATAAAAACACAACTAGAAAAACTCTACAATGATAAAACTCTTTGCCAAGACTTTGAATCCTTTAAAAAATGATAGTTTTTGTCTTTTTTTAAATAAAAACACAAAAGGCAAAACTCTAGATTTAAATAATCCTTTTCAAGGAATGTGCATCATTTAAAAAAAGTAAGTAACTTGCACATTTTTAAAATAAAAACACAACTAGAAAAACTCTAAAATTATTAAACTCTTTGACAAGACTTTGAATCCTTTAAAAACCTATAGTTTTTGTCTTTTTTTAAATAAAAACATAAAAAGCAAAACTCTAGAATTAAAATAATCCTTTTCAAGGACTGTGCATCATTTAAAAAAAGTAAGTAACTTTTACATTTTTTAAATAAAAACACAACTAGAAAAACTCTAAAATGATAAAACTCTTTGACAAGACTTTGAATCCTTTAAAAACTTATAGTTTTTGTCTTTTTTAAAATAAAAACACAAAAAGCAAAACTCTAGAATTAAAATAATCCTTTTCAAGGAATGTGCATCATTTAAAAAAAGTAAGTAACTTTTACATTTTTTAAATAAAAACACAACTAGAAAAACTCTACAATGATAAAACTCTTTGCCAAGACTTTGAATCCTTTAAAAACTTAAAGTTTTTGTCTTTTTTTAAATAAAAACACAAAAAGCAAAACTCTAGAATTAAAATAATTCTTTTCAAGGAATGTGCATCATTTAAAAAAAGTAAGTAACTTTTCCTTTTTTTAAATAAAAACACAACTAGAAAAACTCTACAATGATAAAAATCATTGCCAAGACTTTGAATCCTTTAAAAATGATAGTTTTTGTCTTTTTTTAAATAAAAACACAAAAAGCAAAACTCTAGAATTAAAATAATCCTTTTCAAGGACTGTGCATCATTTAAAAAAAGTAAGTAACTTTTACATTTTTTAAATAAAAACACAACTAGAAAAACTCTAAAATGATAAAACTCTTTGCCAAGACTTTGAATCCTTTAAAAACTTAAAGTTTTTGTCTTTTTTTAAAGAAAAACACAAAAAAGCAAAACTCTAGAATTAAAATAATTCTTTTCAAGGAATGTGCATCATTTAAAAAAAGTAAGTAACTTTTACATTTTTTAAATAAAAACACAACTAGAAAAACTCTAAAATGATTAAACTCTTTGACAAGACTTTGAATCCTTTAAAACCTATAGTTTTTGTCTTTTTTTAAATAAAAACTCAAAGAGCAAAACTCTAGAATTAAAAAAATCCTTTTCAAGGAATGTGCATCATTTAAAAAAACTAAGTAACTTTTACATCTTTTTAATAAAAACACAACTAGAAAAACTCTACAATGATAAAACTCTTTGCCAAGACTTTGAATCCTTTAAAAAAATGATAGTTTTTGTCTTTTTTTAAATAAAAACACAAAAGGCAAAACTCTAGAATTAAAATAATCCTTTTCAAGGAATGTGCATCATTTAAAAAAAGTAAGTAACTTTTACATTTTCAAATAAAAACACAACTAGAAAAACTCTAAAATGATAAAACTCTTTGACAAGACTTTGAATCCTTTAAAAAATGATAGTTTTTGTCTTTTTAAAATAAAAACACAAAGAGCAAAACTCTAGAATTAAAAAAAATCCTTTTCAAGGAATGTGCAGATTTTAAAAAAAGTAATTCACTTTTACATTTTTTAAATAAAAACACAACTAGAAAAACTCTAAACTGGTAAAACTCTTTGCCAAGACTTTGAATCCTTTGAAAACTTATAGTTTTTGTCTTCTTTAAATAAAAACACAAAAAGCAAAACTCTAGAATTAAAATAGTCCTTTTCAAGGAATGTGCATCATTTAAAAAAAGTAAGTAACTTTTCCTTTTTTTAAATAAAAACACAACTAGAAAAACTCTACAATGATAAAAATCATTGCCAAGACTTTGAATCCTTTAAAAAATGATAGTTTTTGTCTTTTTTTAAATAAAACACAACTAGAAAAACTCTAAAATGATAAAACTCTTTGACAAGACTTTGAATCCTTTAAAAAATTGTGTTTTTTTCTATTTTTTAAAAAAAAACACAAAAAGAAAAACCCTAGAATTAAAAAAATCCTTTGCAAGGAATGTGCAGATTTTAAAAAAGTAATTCACTTTTACAATTTTTAAATAAAAACACAACTAGAAAAACTCTAAAATTATAAAACTCTTTGCCAAGACTTTGAATCCTTTAAAAACTTATAGTTTTTGTCTTTTTAAAATAAAAACACAAAAAGCAAAACTCTAGAATTAAAATAATCCTTTTTCAAGGAATGTGCATCATTTAAAAAAATTAAGTAACTTTTACATTTTTTAAATAAAAACACAACTAGAAAAACTATAAAATGATAAACTCTTTGCCAAGACTTTGAATGTCAAGTTCTTCAAGGACTTTGACCAAACTGGCCGAACTTGAAAAGGGCCTTCACATCTCGAGAATTTAAAAAGTTTCAACTCAAAGCTCTGGTTTCCACAAGAATTAGTTTTTTTGTTACTGGGACATGCCAGGGCTTAGGTTATAAACCTAAACAAACAAACATGACAATAAATTTTACAAACAAACAAAGAAACAAAGAGCATCCACATATTTAAAAGTCTCTTTCCTACCAGTGGTCCTCCTCAAGCTGTGAGCTTTGGTCTCTCCTCTATTTGCTGCTGGATTTCTTTCTGCATTGTTTGGTTTCTTTTTTACAGACCAAAACCCTGATGCTCGTTAATGAGACACCTGGGGGGTATTCCAGAAAGCAGGTTATGTGACATACCTGGGTATGTTTAAGGATAAGTTCGTGGATAACCTCAACTTTCGGTTCCAAAAACGGAGGTAACTTTCTGGGTATGTATGTAACCATAGCAACTGACTCTCTGAAGATAACCTGCTCGGGAGCAGCTTATGTTTCAGTGTAACTTCGTTTCAGAAGGTTGGTGAGCATGGCGTGCCCTTTTGATGAGGATCCTGTGGACGTAGAAGCACAAATTATACGAGGTTTTTTTTTCGTCGGGAGAAGGTTATAAGACCACGTATTGATGTGTTTGCATACCCTAATGAATATTTGAAAGAGCGTTATCGTTTTTCAAAAGATTCGTTAGTTTATTAAACACGTCTTTTAAAACCGCATATCGCGAATGTGACAAACCGCGGTTCTGCGCTTAGCACAGAAACCATTCTGTGCATAGCACTTAGGTTTTTTGCGTCTGGACATTTTTTGTACAGTGTGGGCGATTCAGAGCTTGTGGGAAAGGCAACTGTGTGTAGAGCCGTTCGTACAGTATGTCTGGCACTTAAACAGTTCTTACCCACGTTTGTACAGTTCCCTGGCCATAAACCTCTGCATGTTATTAAAGACGAATTCCACAGAATGGCAGGTTTGTCCTTTTAGTAAAATCTATGACGCATATTTAATATTTAGTCATATTATGTATATCTATACATGTATTAATTATTTTCGTAGTGATATAACATATTCAAAAGGCTGTATAAGTCATACTTCATTATTTTGTATTATAATAAAACGGGAGCCAATACCAAATTTGTAATTTAATACACTCACGCATTTACTCTGTCCGTTATTTTTTGCCAAGCCAACTCTCTTGCTTTAGCTGATGCAGCTGTATTGCTTCTTTTTAATATTATTGGCTTAAACTCCTCATAAGTGTGCATTAAAACCTCCAACTCCGCCTCAGTGAAATACGCCGCTCTCTTTTTTTCGCTTTGACTTTCCATGGTGACTCGTGAAATCGGCGATCCATTGAAAATGTCTTTATATATGCACCGTGCACGCGCATTACCTCTGGGTAACCAGTTGGAGGTTGATTAAACTAACTCTTCTCAGGTGTTTTGGAACCGACATACTCATGGTATGCCTGTTTAGGGTAAATCAACCCAGAGGTCTAGATTTATCATATGGTAAGTTAACCAAGCTTTCTGGAATACCCCCCTGTGCCATTTCACTTACTTACACATAACTTCATCTATGGACATAAATGTTTGGATTTCTTTCTATATGTGCATCACTAGGGTTGATGCCGACATCTGGTGAAAATTTCATGTCAATAGCTCGATTAGAAATATGTTTTTTGAGAGAAATGTTGACGTGTTCAATACTTATTTTCCCCGCTCTATATATAGCTATTTGTTTACTTGTTTAAATTGCATTCTCACACATTGTTTGAATTACGTTGAAAAAGACGAGTCATAATGCTTGTAATGTTAGTTTAAAAGCAAAAATATCAAAACTTTTTTAAAACCTACACATTATTTTTTTAATCAAAATTAAACAGGCGGGTCACGTCATTCTAAACTGCTGGTGTTTGCTTAGGGTTTAGAAGCTATTTCACACACAAAAAAAACTCTCTCCTCTCAGCGCCAAACATGCTGCTTTTTTCAATTATTCTGTTTCACTTTCTTCCTTCCATCTCCGCCTCTCTTTCTCTTTCCCTCCCGTTTCCCTGGTGAGGTGATGGAGCAATTAATTTTGAAAATATTTGGTAGATTTAGAAAATTAGCGTATAAATACATTAATTTGAAAAGGATGATTTAATTCAGCAATTCCTTACAAAAAGTGAAACTTCTATACCTCTCGGAGGTCCATTCCAATCAGCGCTCTCTCTCTCTCTTTCTCTCTCTCTCTCACTCTCTCGAGCACACGAGCACACGAGCACATCCAAGACTGCACCGCACTTGAGCACCTTAAACTCACGTATTTGTTCAATAAATCCACCGTCTGGGGATATTCCTGTTTACAACCTTGTTGTGTGCTCCCTCTCCTGCGACTTTTAATATATATATATGTACACACGCATGATTTCAGACAGACTGATCTATTTCAAGTTTTTACTTGCTTTAAGTTTGATAGTTATAAGTTTTGAATATATATTTGGAAAGTACCTAAAACATTTATGAATTCATTACCAGGAAGCTGTTCACGTCTTGTGCAAGAGAGAGGAGCCAGTGATCTCGACTCTCTGAACAACAAACACATTCTTTCACATTGGTTTACTGACACAAATACCCACTAGAAGAGAAACAGTTTCTCTGTTCAGGTCGCATGAGGCTGTAGCAGGACTGTGATTTATTTCAATCATTTGAGTAATGTGAAATAGCTGTTTTTACAGCTATTTCTGAGGCATATGCTATTATAGTGACATGCTCACAGCTGGTAATACTCTGCATTTCCGGCTCATTGGCTCATGTAAACCATGTATGCATCTCATTATGGGACTAACTGTCTTCATGGGTGGGGTGGCTTTAGTGCCTTCCCGTTCCTCGCTGTATGTTGACAGCTCTGTTCATATCTTCCCAATGAAAGCCAGAAATCCTAAATGTATTTTTCCAATTGTCTTTTTCACTTGTGAACCTTTCCCCCTCACCCTTCCCCAATCACTTATCCACTCCCCCTTTCAGTCCAACACGTCTTGTCCTGACACAACTGATGTAAAATGACTTGTGGGAACCACAACTAATAAATATTTACATACATTCAATGCTCTAATCCAGAGGAGAAAACACCACACCTGGGGGGTATTCCAGAAAGCAGGTTATGTGACATACCTGGGTATGTTTAAGGATAAGTTCGTGGATAACCTCAACTTTCGGTTCCAAAAAAGGAGGTAACTTTCTGGGTATGTATGTAACCATAGCAACTGACTCTCTGAAGATAACCTGCTCGGGAGCAGGTTATGTTTCAGTGTAGCTTCGTTTCAGAAGGTTGGTGAGCATGGCGTGCCCTTTTGATGAGGATCCTGTGGACGTAGAAGCACAAATTATACGAGGTTTTTTCGTCGGGAGAGGGTTATAAGACCGCGTATTGATGTGTTTGCATACCCTAATGAATATTTGAAAGAGCGTTATCGTTTTTCATAAGATTCGTTAGTTTATTTAACACGTCTTTTAAAACCGCATATCGCGAATGTGACAAACCGCGGTTCTGCGCTTAACACAGAAAACATTCTGTGCATAGCACTTAGGTTTTTTGCGTCTGGACTTTTTTTTTGTACAGTGTGGGCGATTCAGAGCATGTGGGAAAGGCAACTGTGTGTAGAGCCGTTCGTACAGTATGTCTGGCACTTAAACAATTCTTACCCACGTTTGTACAGTTCCCTGGCCATAAACCTCTGCTTGTTATTAAAGACGAATTCCACAGAGTGGCATGTTTGTCCTTTGTAATAAAATCTATGACGCATATTTAATATTTAGTCATATTATGTATATCTATACATGTATTAATTATTTTTGTAGTGATATAACATATTCAAAAGGCTGTATAAGTCATACTTCATTATTTTGTATTATAATAAAACAGGAGCCAATACCAAATTTGTAATTTAATACACTCACGCATTTACTCTGTCCGTTATTTTTTGCCAAACCAACTCTCTTGCTTTAGCTGATGCAGCTGTATTGCTTCTTTTTAATATTATTGGCTTAAACTCCTCATACGCGTGCATTAAAACCTCCAACTCCGCCTCTGTGAAATACGCCGCTCTCTTTTTTTCGCTTTTACTTTCCATGGTGACTCGTGAAATCGGCGTTCCATTGAAAATGCCTTTATATATGCACCGTGCACGCGCATTAACTCTGGATAACCAGTTGGAGGTTGATTAAACTAACTCTTCTCAGGTGATTTGGAACCGACATACTCATGGTATGCCTGTTTAGGGTAAATCAACCCAGAGGTTATGATTTATCATATGGTAAGTTAACCAAGCTTTCTGGAATACCCCCCAGGTGTTTCACTCTCCTGGAGAAAGCAAAACTGTCCAACTCAGCAAAAAAAAAATCTGCGTTAAGATCGATTAAAGTCATTGCAACAGCCATTACAATATCATAGTGATTGTAATAGTTACATTTGCTAATATCATTTTATTCAGTGAGTAATTGTAATGATTAATTTTGCTTTTTTTATTTTGTTCAGTCATCAAAAAAAAAAAACAAGCTCAACCACCGTTATGTTTTTTCTTTTGTTACTATGAATACTTAATTGTATTTAATGGCAAAATAACACAATAGCGATTGTGCCAATTTATTTATGTTGGCTGTGGGAAGAATCAAAAGGTTT
>SRMA01026625.1:0-19470 GCA_007224835.1 Danionella cerebrum | reverse complement strand
TGACCTACAATCTGACCAAATTTGAAGTCTCCAAACCAAACCATCTAGCGCCACCAATAGGCCAAACTTACACCCACGTTTATGCTAATAACTTTTGAACCGTAAGTCGCATAAACAAAATTCCACTTCCCACTGCTTCCTTGGCTCAAGACGAATCGACCTGACCCTATGACGTCATTTTCCGTCATGCAAATTTTTCCGCCATTTTGAATTTTATGAAAAAACTACTTTTGCTAACTCCTCCGTGGCCGTTTGTCCAAACTTCACGAAATTCGCTCCACATCATCTACTGACTATGCCGAACAAAAATTATTGCTTGGATTTTTGAATCGTCCAACCGTTATTGAATTATTCGCAAATGATCCTTACGCAAAACTCGAAAAAATGATTGTAAGGCAATAACTTCGCAACGCTTTAGCCTATGTACACCAAACTTTGTCTATGTTGTAACACCTATGATCTGAGGCTGCATGCAGTGTTTCGTCGCTCTGCCCCTAGTGGTCCGGAGATATAAAAAATTGGCAATTCGGCCTGTATTTCCCAAACCGTTTGTCCAAAATTCATAAAATTGGTATCAGCGCGTTTGGATCATCAAGCCGAGTCGGACCATGTCCATTTTTACTGTTTCGGCCATTTTGGCGTCGGCCATTTTGATTTATGCCAAAAAATGCTGTATTTCAAACATACTTTACTTTGAAATTCTGAAAGTTGTTGTGCATGTTTGACACCATGCCCTGAAGAGACTCAACAAATTTTACGCCAGCGCCACCTTTTGGTCAAAAGATATAAACGATTTTAGAAAAATGCTAATAACTTTAGCTAGTTTAGCCTATTGTCAAAAATCTCATCCAGATTTGTTCCTTAGGTCGAGCTGAAAACATAGATATAAAATTTACCATAATTGATTGAACTTCCTGTCTGTCATGTTGAATTGGCTGAAAACCTTACTTTTTCTAACCCCACCCAGGCCGTTTGACTGATTCTCACCAAATTTGAATCGGAACATCCTTAGACCTTGCTGGCAAAAAGTTATTCGTAGCCTGTTGATTGCTTTTACCGTTTTCGATAAGAGCCATGACGATTGTGATGCCGTCGGGGCATGTGGTTTCCGAAGCTCTATCTCTGCAATTGTTTGCCATATTGACACCAAATTTGTTGTGAGTCATCCGTACCAAAGACTGACCCCAGAACAAAAGTTACTAGGAGCGCCATCTAATGGTCAAAATTCATAAAATTTTAGATAGTGCTCAATTCAACTTGTTTTTTATGCTACCATGCCTTGAGGTGATTTCATATGTCTTTGGTTTACATTTTGATGGTGCTTCTGCTCACGTTTCGCCTACTGGATGCTTGGCCCCGCATTACTGCTTGCAGTTATATTCTTCCTTCTTCTTCTTCTTCTTCTTCTTCTTCTTCCGTAATGAAGTCAATGGGAGCCGTATGAACCGTTTGCGGGAAAGTTATGAAATTTGGCCCACTTACTGCCAAGCCTCTGACCTACAATCTGACCAAATTTGAAGTCTTCAAACCAAACCGTTTAGCGCCACCAATAGGCCAAAGTTACACCTACGTTTATGCTAATAACTTTTGAACCGTAAGTCGAATAAACGAAATTCCACTTCCCACTGATTCCTTGGCTAAAGACGAGTTGACCTGGCCCTATGACGTCATTTTCCGTCTTGCAAATTTTTCCGCCATTTTGAATTTTATGAAAAACCTACTTTTGCTAACTCCTCCGTGGCCGTTTGTCCAAACTTCACGAAATTCGCTCCACATCATCTACTGACTATGCCGAACAAAAGTTATTGCTTGGATTTTTGAATCGTCCAACCGCTATTGAATTATTCGCAAATGATCCTTACGCAAAACTCGCAAAAATGATTGTAAGGGGATAACTTCGCAACGCTTTAGCCTATATACACCAAACTTTGTCTATGTTGTAACACCTATGATCTGAGGCTGCATGCAGTGTTTCGTCGCTCTGCCCCCTAGTGGTCCGGAGATATAAAAAATTGGCAATTCGGCCTGTATTTCCTAAACCGTTTGTCCAAAATTCATAAAATTGGTATCAGCGCGTTTGGAGCATCAAGCCGAGTCGAACCATGTCCATTTTTACTGTATTCGCCATTTTGGGCGTCAGCCATTTTGAATTATGCTAAAAAATGCTGTATTTCAAACATACTTTACTTTGAAATTCTGAAAGTTGTTGTGAATGTTTGACACCATGCCCTGAAGGCACTCAACAAATTTTACGCTAGTGCCACCTTGTGGCCAAAAGATATAAACGATTTTAGAAAAATGCTAATAACTTTTGCTAGTTTAGCCTATTGTGAAAAATCTCATCCAGTTTTGTTCCTTAGGTGGAACTGAAAACATTGATATAAAATTTACCATAATTGATTGAACTTTCTGTCTGCCATGTTGAATTGGCTGAAAACCTTACTTTTTCTAACTCCACCAAGACCGTTAATCCGATTCTCACCAAATTAGAATAGAATAATCCTTAGACCTTGCTGGCAAAAAGTTATTCGTATTGTGTTGATTGCAGTTTTGGATTTCGATAAGAACCATGACGAATGTGATGCCGTCGGGTCAAGTGGTTTCCTAACTGTATCTCTGCAACTGTTTTCCATATTGACACCAAATTTGTTGTGAGTCATCAGTACCAAAGGCTGTCCCCAAAACAAAAGTTCTAAGAGCGCCACCTAATGGTCGAAATTCAGAAAATTTTAAATAGTGCTCAATTCAACTTGTTTTTTATGCTACCATGCCTTGAGGTGATTTCATATGTCTTTGGTTTACATTTTGATGGTTCTTCTGCTCATGTTTTGCCTACTGGATGCTTGGCCCCGCATTACTGCTTGCAGTTATATTTATTATTCTTCCTTCTTCTTCCGTAATGAAGTCAATGGGAGCCTTATGAACCGCTTGCGGGAAAGTTATGAAATTTGGCCCACTGACTGCCAAGCCTCTGACCTACAGTCTGACCAAATTTGAAGTCTCCAAACCAAACCGTCTAGCGCCACCAATAGGCCAAAGTTACACCCACGTTTATGCTAATAACTTTTGAACCGTAAGTCGTATAAACAAAATTCCACTTCCCACTGATTCCTTGGCTCAAGACGAATCGATCTCACCCTATCACGTCATTTTCCGCCATGCAAATTTTTCCGCCATTTTGAATTTTATGAAAAACCTACTTTTGCTAACTCCTCCGTGGCCGTTTGTCCAAACTTCATGAAATTCGCTCCACATCATCTATTGACTATGCCGAACAAAAGTTATTACTTGGATTTTCGATTCGTTAAACCGTTTTTGAATTATTAGCGAATAAACCTTACGCAAAACTCGCCAAAATGATTGTCAGGCTATAACTTCGCAACGCTTTAACCTATGTACACCAAGCTTTGTCTATGTTGTAACACCTATGATCAGAAGATGCTTGCAGTGTTTCGTCGCTCTGCCCTCTAGTGGTCCGGAGATATAAAAAATTGGCAATTCGGCCTGTATTTCCCAAACCGTTTGACCAAAATTCATCAAATTGGTATCAGCGCGTTTGGACCATCAAGCCGAGTCGAACCATGACCATTTTTACTGTGTCGGCCATTTTGGGCGTCGGCCATTTTGAGTTATACCAAGAAATGCTTTATTTCAAATATGCTTTACTTTAAAATTCTGAAAGTTGTTGTGCATGTTTGACTTCATGCCCTGAAGGGACTCAACAAATTTTACGCCAGTGCCATCTAGTGGTCAAAAGATATAAACGATTTTAGAAAAATGTTAATAACTTTTGCTAGCTTTAGCCTATTGCCAAAAATCTCATCCAGTTTTGTTCCTTAGGTTGAGCTGAAAACATACATATAAAATTTACCATAATTGATTGAATTTCCTGTCTGCCATGTTGAAATGGCTGAAAACCTTACCTTTTCTGACTCCACCTAGACCGTTTGTCCGTTTCTCACCAAATTTGAATCGGAAGATCCTTAGACCTTGCTGGCAAAAAGTTATTTGTAGCGTATTGATTGCTTTTACAGTTTTGAATAAAGCCATGACGATTGTGATGCTGTCGGGTGAAGTGGTTTCCGAAGCTGTATCTCTGCAACCGTTTGCCATATTGACACGAAATTTCTTGTGAGTCATCAGTACCAAAGGCTGACCCCAAAACAAAAGTTACAAAGAGCGCCACCTAATGGTCAAAATTCATAAAATTTTGAATAGCGCTCGATTTCGATTTTTTGAGTCGATTTCATGTCTTTGGTTTACATTTCGATGGTACTTCTGCTCACGTTTTGCCTACCGGATGCTTGGCCCCGCATTACTGCTTGCAGTTATTAGGGGCCAAGCAGCAAAGCTGCGAAGGCACCTATTGTGTTTGTTCCGTTTCTTCCTATTATTATTATTATTATTATTATTATTATTATTATTATTATTATTCTTCTTCCATTTCCGTCTCGAAGTCAATGGCAGCCGTATGACCCGCTTGCGGGAAAGTTATGAAATTTGGCCCACTTACTGCGAAGCCACTGACCTATAAACTGACCAAATTTGAAGTCTCTAAACCAAACCGTCTAGCGCCACCAATAGGCCAAAGTTTCAACCACGTTTATGCTAATAACTTTTGAACCGTAAGTCGTATAAACAAAATTCCACTTCCCACTGATTCCTTGGCTCAAGACGAATCGACCTGACCATATGACGTCATTTTCCGCCATGCAAATTTTTCCGCCATTTTGAATTTTATGAAAAACCTACTTTTGCTAACTCCTCCGTGGCCGTTTGTCCAAACTTCATGAAATTCGCTCCACATCATCTAATGACTATGCCGAACAAAAGTTATTACTTGGATTTTCGATTCGTTAAACTGTTTTTGAATTATTAGCGAATAAACCTTATGCAAAACTCGCCAAAATGATTGTCAGGCTATAACTTCGCAACGCTTTAACCTATGTACACCAAACTTTGTCTATGTTGTAACACCTATGATCAGAGGATGCTTGCAGTGTTTCGTCGCTCTGCCCTCTAGTGGTCCGGAGATATAAAAAATTGGCAATTCGGCCTGTATTTCCCAAACCGTTTGTCCAAAATTCATCAAATTGGTATCAGCGCGTTTGGACCATCAAGCCGAGTCGAACCATGACCATTTTTACTGTGTCGGCCATTTTGGGCGTCGGCCATTTTGAGTTATACCAAGAAATGCTTTATTTCAAACATGCTTTACTTTAAAATTCTGAAAGTTGTTGTGCATGTTTGACTCCATGCCCTGAAGGGACTCAACAAATTTTACGCCAGCGCCATCTAGTGGTCAAAAGATATAAACGATTTTAGAAAAATGCTAATAACTTTTGCTAGTTTAGCCTATTGTGAAAAATCTCATCCAGTTTTGTTCCTTAGGTGGAACTGAAATCATAGATATAAAATTTACCATAATTGATTGAACTTCCTGTCTGCCATGTTGAATTGGCTGAAAACCTTACTTTTTCTAACTCCACCCAGACCGTTAATCCGATTCTCACCAAATTAGAATAGGATCATCCTTAGACCTTGCTGGCAAAAAGTTATTCGTATTGTGTTGATTGCAGTTTTGGATTTCGATAAGAACCATGACGAATGTGATGCCGTCGGGTCAAGTGGTTTCCTAAGCTGTATCTCTGCAACTGTTTTCCATATTGACACCAAATTTGTTGTGAGTCATCAGTACCAAAGGCTGTCCCCAAAACAAAAGTTCTAAGAGTGCCACCTAATGGTCGAAATTCATAAAATTTTAAATAGTGCTCAATTCAACTTGTTTTTTATGCTACCATGCCTTGAGGTGATTTCATATGTCTTTGGTTTACATTTTGATGGTTCTTCTGCTCACGTTTTGCCTACTGGAGGCTTGGCCCCGCATTACTGCTTGCAGTTATATTTATTCTTCCTTCTTCTTCCTCTTCCGTAATGAAGTCAATGGGAGCCGTATGAACCGTTTGCGGGAAAGTTATGAAATTTGGCCCACTGACTGTTAAGCCTCTGACCTACAATCTGACCAAATTTGAAGTCACCAAACCAAACCGTCTAGCGCCACCAATAGGCCAAAGTTACACCTACGTTTATGCTAATAACTTTTGAACCGTAAGTCGAATAAACAAAATTCCACTTCCCACTGATTCCTTGGCTTAAGACGAATCGAACTGACCCTATGACGTCATTTTCCGCCATGCAAATTTTCCCGCCATTTTGAATTTTATGAAAAACCTACTTTTGCTATCTCCTCCGTGGCCGTTTGTTCAAACTTCACGAAATTCGCTCCACATCATCTACTGACTATGCCAAACAAAAGTTATTTCTTCGATTTTTGAATAGTCAAACCGTTATCGAATTATTCACGAATGATCCTTACGCAAAACTCGCAAAAATTATTGTAAGGCTATAACTTCGCAACGCTTTAGCCAATGTACACCAAACTTTGTCAATGTTGTAACGCCTATGATCTGAGGCTGCATGCAGTGTTTCATCGCTCTGCCCCCTAGTGGTCCGGAGATATAAAAAAATGGCAATTTGGCCTGTATTTCCCAAACCGTTTGTCCAAAATTCATAAAATTGGTATCAGCTCGTTTGGAGCATCAAGCCGAGTCGAACCATGTCCATTTTTACTGTGTCGGCCATTTTGGGCGTCGGCCATTTTGAATTATGCCAAAAAATGCTGTATTTCAAACAGGCTTTACTTTAAAATTCTTAAAGTTGTTGTGCATGTTTGACACCATGCCCTGAAGGGACTCAACAAATTTTACGCCAGCGCCACCTTGTGGTCAAAAGATATAAACGATTTTAGAAAAATGCTAATAACTTTTGCTAGCTTTAGCCTAGTGTCAAAAATCTCATCCAGTTTTGTTCCTTAGGTTGAGCTGAAAACATAGATATAAAATTTACCATAATTGATTGAACTTCCTGTCTGCCATGTTGAATTGGCTGAAAACCATACTTTTTCTAACTTCACCCAGACCGTTTGTCCGATTCTCACCAAATTTGAATTGGAACATCCTTAGACCTTGCTGGCAAAAAGTTATTCGTAGCGTGTTGATTGCTTTCACTGTTTTCGATAAGAGCCATGACGATTGTGATGCCGTCGGGTCATGTGGTTTCCGAAGCTCTATCTCTGCAATTGTTTGCCATATTGACACCAAATTTGTTGTGAGTCATCAGTACCAAAGGCTGACCCCAAAACAAAAGTAAGTAAGAGCACCACCTAATGGTCAAAATTATAAAATTTTAAATTTAAAATTTTAGATTTAAATTTTTTGAGTCAATTTCATGTCTTTGGTTTACATTTTGATGGCGCTTCTGCTCATGTTTTGCCTACTGGATGCTTGGCCCCGCATTACTGCTTGCAGTTATATTTATTATTCTTCTTCTTCCATTTCCGTCTCGAAGTCAATGGCAGCCGTATGAACCGTTTGCGGGAAAGTTATGAAATTTGGCCCACTGACTGCCAAGCCTCTGACCTACAGTCTGACCAAATTTGAAGTCTCCAAACCAAACCGTCTAGCGCCACCAATAGGCCAAAGTTACACCCACGTTTATGCTAATAACTTTTGAACCGTAAGTCGTATAAACAAAATTCCACTTCCCACTGATTCCTTGGCTCAAGACGAATCGACATGACCCTATGACGTCATTTTCCGCCATGCAAATTTTTCCGCCATTTTGAATTTTATGAAAAACCTACTTTTGCTAACTCTTCCGTGGCCGTTTGTCCAAACTTCATGAAATTCGCTCCACATCATCTACTGACTATGCCGATTAAAAGTTATTACTTGGATTTTTGATTCGTTAAACCGTTTTTGAATTATTAGCGAATAAACCTTACGCAAAACTCGCCAAAATGATTGTCAGGCTATAACTTCGCAACGCCTTAACCTATGTACACCAAACTTTGTCTATGTTGTAACACCTATGATCAGAGGATGCTTGCAGTGTTTCGTCGCTCTGCCCTCTAGTGGTCCGGAGATATAAAAAATTGGCAATTCGGCCTGTATTTCCCAAACCGTTTGTCCAAAATTCATCAAATTGGTATCAGCGCGTTTGGACCATCAAGCCGAGTCGAACCATAACCATTTTTACAGTGTCAGCAATTTTGGGCGTCGGCCATTTTGAATTATGCCAAAAAATGCTGTATTTCAAACATGCTTTACTTTAAAATTCTGAAAGTTGTTGAGCATGTTTGCCACCATGCCCTGAAAGGACTCAACAAATTTTATGCCAGCGCCACCTTGTGGTCCAAAGATATTAACGATTTTAGAAAAATGCTAATAACTTTTGCTAGCTTTAGCCTATTGTCAAAAATCTCATCCAGGTTTGTTCCTTAGGTCGAGCTGAGAACATAGATATAAAATTTACTATAGTTATTTGAACTTCCTGTCTTCCATGTTGAATTGGCTGAAAACCGTACTTTTTCCAACTTCACCCAGACCGTTTGTCTGATTCATACCAAATTTGAATTGGAACATCCTTAGACCTTGCTGGCAAAAAGTTATTCGAATCGTGTTGATTGCGGTTTCGAATTTCAATAAGAGCCATGACAATTGTGATGCTGTCGGGTCATGTGGTTTCCGAAGCTGTATCTCTGCAAACTTTTGCCATATTGACACCAAATTTTTTGTAAGTCATCAGTACAAAAGGCTGACCCCAAAACAAAAGTTACTAAGAGCGCCACCTAATGATCAAAAATCAAAAAATTTTAAATAGCGCTCAATTCGATTGGTTTTATTTTACCATGCCTTAAATCCATTTCATATGTTTTTTGCTTTTCTATTTCAAACTCAATGGGAGTACTTTGAAGTACTTGTGGGAAAGTATGTCTACCAATATTGGTCTATGTTGAAACACCTATGATCTGAGGGTGCTTGTTGAGTTTTGTCATTCTGTCCTCTAGTGGTCCAGAGATTCTAAAAAAAACGACATTTCAGCATCTCCCCATCCATTTGCCCGAAAATCATACAACTGGTCTCTGCACGTTTTGAACAATTTTGATAGCATCGTGCCAAGTGAAGTCCGAAGTTGTATTTCAACAATCTTACCTGCAGCCTTATTAGCACTAAACTTGGTTTGCATCATCAGTACCTAAGGCTGGCCCCAAAACATAAGTTACTTAGAGTACCACCTAATCGTCAAAGATCATTAAATTATAGATAACACTTAATTTGATTATCTGCCATATTTAGATAAAAACCTACTTTTTTTAATCCATGCAGTTAACCCAATTCACGTTTCACTGAATTTAGTGGTTTGGCTTCAAAACCTGTAAACTAACAAGAGCACTTGGGTTTGCTGTTCATCTTGATAATGACCATTTTTTGCAAAGTGAAGTTATTTAAATTGTTCTGTAATATTTACATTTGTCAATTGATGTAAAAAGTACAAAATAAAGAACTATCACTAATACAAAAAATGAATTGCAAAACCTGCAGTAATTCAGTCAGTTTCGTTTATCTTGAAAGAAGTCGCTGATGTTCTGTGTGTGTCCATGCATATAATCGCACTGGCAAGCCCTGGTGTTTCTTTACTTGTTTGCTTTCTGTATTGTTTATGATTGTAGTGGTCTCATCTATGTTTTCCCTGTTGTGATTCATTTTGTCTTTGTCTGTGTTAGTCTCTCTGTTTAATTATTCTTTTCTTTTCCTAAGTGTGACTCATTATTTCTTTCAGCTGCCTCATTAGGGATCACCTGCCGCTAATGGACTCTAATTAACCTGCCTATTTAGAGGCGCTTCTCTCTAACCACTTTGTCGGATTATTACTCTCTATATTCAGTACATAGCGGGCGGCTTCTTACCTGTCTCTCTGGTTTCAGTCATCCTTACGCCATTCCGGTCCTGTCTAGTCCTGTGAGGGTTGCGGTCTTCCCTTTTGGATTCCTTTCTACTCTCTCCAAGGTCGGTGGTTGTTCGGACGCAGAGGGGTCTCGCCACGTTCCCCCCTGAGCTTCAGTTTTCTCATTTTTGGTTTTGAACTGTTTTATTGCTCCAGGACATTTCTGTTTGTTTTTTCTGGCTTGCCTGGCCTGTGGCTTATTTTTCCTTAATGAACTCTGGACAATAAATATCTATTTTTGTTACATTTCTCCTTGCATCTGGGTCCTCAATCCTCACACCACCTAACAGAATAATCCGACCAAATTATGGACCCAGCAAGTGAGAACCCATTCCAAAACGCCCTCGAATGCCAAGGTGCTCTTCTTGGACGTCATGATGAGGAGATTTCTTCCACGCGTCGCAACGTGGAGAGCCTTCTGGCCCAGGTGGCTGATCTTACTGCGCAGCTTAACATGCTGCGGCATAGTGACCCTCGCCATGCTTCGGGTGAGCCCCGCATCAATAACCCACCGACCTATAGGGGAGAACAGGATCAGTGTCGTTCATTTTTGACACAGTGTGAGGTTAATTTTTCGCTTCAGCCGATCACCTACAGCAGCGAGAGGTCACGCGTGGCCTTCGTTTTGTCCTTACTGTCGGGGCGAGCGCGCGCCTGGGCAACCGCGCTGTGGGAAGTGGAGGCCCCATGCTGCCAGTCGTGGGAGGCATTCAAGTCTGAGATGCTTAAAGTCTTCGACAGATCCCTTCATGGAAGAGAGGCCTCCCGGGCACTCGTTTCGCTTCTCCAGGGTCCTGCGTCTGTGGTGGACTATTCCGTGCAGTTCCGTACTCTTGCTGCCTCCTCGGGGTGGAACGAGGAGGCGCTCTGCGCCCGCTTCTTGGATGGGCTCAAACGGGAGATAAAGGAGGACATATATGCTCAGGAGATTCCCCGTAGCTTCGACGAGCTTGTGGAGCTGGCCCTGCGTCTGGAGAGACGTTGTGCGCTTCGTCCCCGCTCGTCTCCAGAGCCTGCCGCCACTGGTACCTGCGCGTCTTCCAACCCTTCACACTGCCTTCACGAACCGATGCAGTTGGGCAGTATTCATCTGTCGGCCGAAGAAAGGCAGCGTCGCATCACCAACAGACTGTGTCTCTACTGCGGAGGAGCTGGGCATTACTCTTCCACCTGCCCAGTAAAAGCCATCGCTCGCCAGTAATGAGGGGTCGTCTGGCGAGCGCCTCTCCTGTATCCTCGACCCCGGCTTCTTTGTGTCCTCAGGTCCCTGCTGTCATCCGCTTTGGGTCTGGTTCCATCTCCTGCTCTGCTCTTCTTGACACTGGGGCTGAGGGAAACTTTCTGGATGTGGATTTCGCGCGCACCCACGGACTACCCATCATCCAGTCTAACGAGTCTTCAGTCGTCTATGCCGTTGATGGAAGAGTGCTCAGTAATACTGGTTTATCGACTGGGGCGGTGAGTCTCTCTGTGTCTGGCAACCACCAAGAATCGATTAGTTTTATTTTAATCAGATCATCTTTGTTTCCCGTTATTTTGGGTTATCCGTGGTTTAAGTTACATAATCCCCAGGTTAACTGGGAGACTAATGTCATTTCTGCCTGGGGTTTAAAATGCTACACTACTTGTCTGCTTTCTGCTATTCCTCCTGTCACCAAACCTTTTTTTTCTGAGGAAGCTGATTTAACTGGTGTACCCGTGGAGTACCTCGATCTAGGCGCTGTATTCAGTAAAGACCACGCGGAGTCGCTACCACCCCATCGCCCCTACGACTGCCGCATTGAATTATTGCCTGGATGTTCTCCCCCTAGAGGGCGCCTGTACCCCCTTTCTAAGCCCGAGAACCAGGCTTTGGAGAAGTACTTAACAACTGCGCTCGAGGCTGGTACCATTGTGCGGTCTTCATCACCTGCCGGCGCGGGGTTTTTCTTTGTTAAAAAGAAGGACGGATCCCTGCGTCCCTGCGTTGATTATAGGGGTCTAAATGAGATTACCGTTAAGGATCGCTACCCACTTCCCCTTATGAGTTCCGCTTTCGATGCTCTGTGTGGGGCCAGGTTTTACACTAAACTGGATCTACGCAATGCGTATCATCTCATTCGGATTCGCGAGGGGGATGAGTGGAAGACCGCTTTCCTCACTCCCCTCGGGCAATTTGAATATCGGGTTTTGCCATTCGGTCTTTGCAACGCTCCAGCAACCTTCCAGGCTTTAATTAATGATGTTCTACGGGACATGTTAAACATTTTCGTTTTCGTTTATCTGGATGACATATTAATTTTTTCCCCTGATCTAGCCACCCATATCCGCCAAGTCAGGCTAGTCCTTCAACGACTCCTTGAAAATCGCCTTTTTGTTAAGGCTGAGAAGTGTGTGTTTCACTCCGAGTCTGTTCCGTTCCTCGGTCATATTATTAGCGCTAATGGGTTAGCTGTCGATCCTGATAAGGTCCGTGCTGTCACTGAATGGGCAGTGCCCGAGTCCCGCACGGCTCTCAGACGTTTCTTGGGGTTTGCTAACTTTTATCGACGGTTTATTAAGAATTTTGGTCGCATTGCGCTCCCGCTGACTGCGCTCACGTCCGTCAAGCGTCGCTTCATTTGGACTGCGGAAGCTCAAGAAGCTTTTGATCTGTTAAAGTCTCTTTTCTCTACAGCCCCCATTTTAATGACTCCAGACCCCTCTCGTCAATTTATTGTAGAGGTGGATGCTTCTGCAACTGGAGTTGGGGCTGTATTATCGCAACGCGCCGAGACCGATGGCAAGGTCCATCCTTGCGCTTACTTTTCCCACCGTCTCACTTCGGCGCAGCGCAACTATGACGTCGGGGATCGGGAGCTCCTGGCCATTCGGTTAGCGCTGGAGGAGTGGCGTCATTGGTTAGAGGGCGCCGTCACCCCATTCTTAGTATGGACCGATCACCAGAATTTGAGCTTCATCCGTTCCACCCGCACCCTCAGCGCTAGACAAGCTCGGTGGTCTCTTTTTTTTTATAGATTTAATTTTGTTGTTACGTTTCGTCCTGGCTCTAAGAACGTGAAACCTGACGCTCTCTCTCGACAGTTCGAGACCCGTACTGGCTCTACTCAGCCTGAGCCCATACTTCCTTCCTCTAGAGTGATTGGAGGAATCACTTGGGGAATTGAGCGGGAGGTACTGGGGGCTTTACAGTCGATTTCTATTCCGCATGAATGCCCCCAGAATAAATTGTTTGTGGTTGAATCCCTACGAGACCGGGTAATTCGTTGGTGTCATGCGTCGAAACTATTCGCTCATCCCGGCATGCGCGGCACCGAGGCTGTCGTGCGCCAACGCTTTTGGTGGCCATCCCTCCGCACTGACGTCAGAGGGTTTGTACGCTCGTGTACCGTTTGTGCCGTGAACAAGGCAGAGACGTCATCTCCTGCGGGTCTGCTCCACCCCTTGGGCATTCCCTCTCGGCCTTGGTCCCACCTATCTCTTGATTTTGTAACCGGTCTACCCACCTCTCGGGGTAACACTGCTGTTCTTACCGTAGTTGATCGTTTCTCCAAGGCGGCCCATTTCATTCCACTGGTAAAACTACCCACTTCATTAGAGACAGCACGGATTCTCGTTGATCAAGTTTTTCGTCTACATGGTATTCCCGTAGATATTGTTTCTGATAGGGGCACGCAGTTTACTTCCCAAGTCTGGAAAGAATTCTGCAGATTACTGGGCGCTTCCGGTTCGCTTTCTTCTGGTTTCCATCCACAGAGCAATGGGCAGTCTGAACGAGCAAACCAGGATTTAGGAAGACTCCTACGATGCTATGCCTCAAAATTCCCCTCTTCGTGGTGTGATTATATTTCTTGGGCTGAATATGCTCACAATTCTCTTCCCTCGACTGCTTCGGGGGTTTCCCCCTTCGCCGCCTCTATGGGTTACCAACCTCCGCTGTTTCCTTCCCAGGAGAAGGAATCAGCGGTTCCCTCGGTTCAGTGTTTAGTAGTTAGAGCTACCTTACTCCGTGCCCGTGAGTTTATGTGTAAATCTAGCAATCGTCGGCGCCGTTCGGCACCGCATTATGTATGTGGGCAGCGGGTTTGGCTAGCCACGCGTAATTTACCCCTCCAGCACCCGTCTCGTAAACTGGCACCCAAGTTTATCGGCCCTTTCTCCATTGTTAAGGTCGTTAACCCCGTTGCTATGCGCTTACGCCTTCCAGGTTACCTATCACGCATTCACCCTGTGTTTCACGTGTCTTGTCTCAAACCATTTGTTCCCTCTGCCGACAAAACAACCTCTGTGCCACGTCCTCCTCTTATTGTTGAGGGGGAGCCGGCTTATAGAGTAAAACGCATTTTAGATGCGCGTCGTAGGGGCCGTGGTCTGCAATACCTTATTGATTGGGAGGGTTACGGTCCTGAAGAACGTTCGTGGGTACCTGCCTGTAATATTTTAGATAAGTCCCTTATTGAGGACTTTGCGCGCTCCCATCCTTCCCGCGCCCTCGAAGCACCTGGAGGTGCTCGTTAAGTGGGAGGCAGTGTTAGTCTCTTTGTTTAGTTATTCTTTTCTTTTCCTAAGTGTGACTCGACTCATTATTTCTTTCAGCTGCCTCATTAGGGATCACCTGCCGCTAATGGACTCTAATTAACCTGCCTATTTAGTGGCGCTTCTCTCTAACCACTTTGTCGGATTATTACTTTCTATATTCAGTACATAGCGGGCGGCTTCTTACCTGTCTCTCTGGTTTCAGTCATCCTTACGCCATTCCGGTCCTGTCTAGTCCTGTTGGGGGTTGCGGTTTTCCCTTTTTGGATTCCTTCTCGACTCTCTCCAAGGTCGGTGGTTGTTCGGACGCAGAGGGGTCTCGCCACGTTCCCCCTGAGCTTCAGTTTTCTCATTTTTGGTTTTGAACTGTTTTATTGCTCCAGGACATTTCTGTTTGTTTTTTCTGGCTTGCCTGGCCTGTGGCTTATTTTTCCTTAATGAACTCTGGACAATAAATATCTATTTTTGTTACATTTCTCCTTGCATCTGGGTCCTCAATCCTCACACCTCCTAACAGTCTGCATTTCATGGTGTTTTTTATGCCTTTATCTTCTGTCTGACTGTGTGAGTATAGGCTTCAGCACATAGTTTAATGAAGATATCCTTTGTAATGGAATACAAAATGTTATTAATGGAAAGTGGTGCATTTGAGACATGTTTATTAAACATGTTATTACTATAACACTATTACATGTTATTAAATTATTTTGCAGTTATTAAAATAATATTGTTTAAGAATCGTGTACAGTATTGCATGTTTGTATGGATGATTATTACACTTTGAGTTCTTAAAGGACTTTCTAACATATTTTGATATTTATTAAAAATGTTATGGTTTGAAAATATACTATGTTAACAACTCATTATTTCATTCATGCTAGAGTATTTATGATAAGGAGTGAAGAATGCTGATTGAAGTTTAAGAACATTTCTAAACCTTTACAATTCACATTAGACTAAATTGTTTTTGTAACATCATGTAATTAAAAATTATTACAATTACATACAATATGAGTTGTATTAGCACAAATGTGATTTCAAACAACATTTACTGACAAGTAATTATATACACAAAGAACTGAGATTTATAACATACATGGATAAGTAATATATAAGTGTACATACAAAAGTAAACATGTAACCCAAATTGGTCGCTAAGTAAACCCCACAAATTTGATAGTAACCACTTCAACTCACAATAAAACAAAATATGAATTTTTTTTCCCCAGTGATCAATTATGACCTAACAAACTGCATTAATGTAATAGAGCCAATTGTCATTTTTAAAGGTTCTGCTCTCCTTACATCTGGCTTCTGTGGCCCCTTTACTAATTAGGTATTAGTTCTAGAATGTTGTCAATATTAAGTGACCAACTTATTCCTGGTGTATCTTATGCGTTTCACCATTTTGCCCATTGGAACCAAGACCTACGTTGTTTACAAATGTCTGATTCTGTCCAAAAGTTGTAATCTGGGTAATTCTTATCTGCAGCATTTGGCATACTTTGATCTCAATCATAACTGTTTGACCCACAACTCCCTTTTGCGTTCTACATAGCATGAAACTTTACAATTTTAGACAGTTAATATTTCCATACAAGCAGCATGTGTATCAACCCGTGATGTTTATCCATCTGTCTTGTTTTTACAGCATTCCTGCAACATACAAACAAGTCTTTTGTTTACCTTGCAAATAATAATCATGAATATACAACACCATGCAAGAACTTATACATACCAGGAATCTCATGCATAACTTTACTGAAGAGTGGTTTCTGCCCAGTTTTTGTTTTGTGTTGCTGGTTGTTTTTCTAGGAAGAGTGGATTGCTTTCTTCTAACTTTACGTTTGATGAATAAGAAGCTGTTCTTCTAGACCTGTAATATAAGAGGACTCTTGTTAAGCATGTAGCATTGACAACATTACAATTCCAAACATATATACTCACACTAGTCTTGACTGAAGTTCTCCAAGCAGCCGGGGCAATTTAATATTTTTGTCATGTGGTGAATACCAAATAGTCCAAAATTAGTTGCAACAGTGGTATTTTTTGGTTGCTTTCATCCAGGAGAAAGATGAGATGTACTTTTGGGTAGATGTAGATGATTGTGCTCTTGCTTCAAAATTGTTTCTGATTTTGGAAAGTTCTCTTCAAAGAAATTTAGTCAGTTGAAGGTAAGAGGACTGCTATATTTTTCTTTATCAAAGAAATCAACATCAAATTACAATATCAACAGATTTTCATGAGAAAACTGAAAATCCATTATAATGATCGGTCCTGAGGCAATCCATCAGTGGTCAAGTTTTGCTTATGATGCTAGGTGACATGTGAGATTATCAATATCCAAAACATCAATATTAACATAAAAACTATCAACCAGACATGTGTAAAACATAAAACTTATGTAAACATATACCTGGGTTGGCTGACAATATTTTAAAATGAATTTTAAATTCATTCAGAAAAAAATATTTTATGTTAATTTCATTTAAATATTATATTAAAGCGAAAACGTATATAACATATACAACATGTTTTAACTACTGGAGTGTTGTAAGTACTAATCAAAGTCTCTCAATATAACTGTGAGCAGTTTCTGACCTGTACTTGTAACTCTTTTCAGTGTCTGTTTTGGTTTTTCAGATATCAGTATAGTGCTCACAGGTAACAAGGATTACAGTTCAATTAGAATAAAATTAACAAAACAAACATAAAAAAAACTGTACATTTGTGAGTACACAAAACAGTTGTACATTATTCATTTATTGAATTATTAAATAAATAAAATATTTGAAAATGAATTGATAACCATCATACTTCCCTCAGGTCTAGCTGAAACTCATAAAAGGGTAAGGTTTAGTCTTAACATTTTGCTACATTTGTTAAACATGACCTGGGAACAAATTAAATAATTTAATTTGATAAGTTTATCTGAGTGTCAAAAGTATCCCCACCAGTCATGCCATGTATAACTTTTTTCAATAATAACCCTATAAAAAAATTATACTAATTAAACTATACTAATTAAAAATTATAGTAGTAGGAGGGTAATTGAAATTTTCTCTTAAAGTTTAAATAATATAATTTGTAGTAAATTAAGTTAAAATTTGATTTTTTTTTTTTAATGACTGCTGAGTGACTCATTTGTTTGAAATGAAGGAGAGAAGGATGATGGCTAAAATTCTTATATATATTTTTTTCTTGCTTATCAAAAAATATGTGCCAGCCAACCCATTTTCCACTCTTTTATCCCCCTGGAGAAGAATCCAGCATGACCAGCTACAGATATGTTTGGTGCATTGTGGAGAACTTAGACTGTTATCAGTTCCACAAATCAACTTGAAGGGACACTCCACTTTTTGAAATAGGCTTTTCCTCCATATCCCCAAGAAATGTTTTACTGTTTGTGAACCTATGCACCTGTTCTTCATGTCTCTAGCCACTTTTACCATAGTGTAGCTGGATGAGGTTTGAGTGACAGTCCAGTGGGCCTATCAGAGGGTGTTGGCTCTCTACCTTGCACTGCTGAGCCCGAACATTGCAAGTTCACATCATACAGCATGTCTGAGGCGAGCTGATCTCACCTCATCTGATTCACAGAGCTCTTTCATAGGATGATTCCTTCTGAGACAAAGAGACATGCTAGAGACATGCTTGGTTCGGTGGCAGACAACTTGATATTCCTTGAGTTTATACCCCAGAGAGGTGTGACCGCAGTGGCCTGTTGTGCCAGAGCCATGAGAGAAAATATACCCCTTTTATAATTCCTTTCCTCTATGTTCCCTGCCACCATTTTTTACAGAGTTTTGGTTGTCTCTATACCTTCTGCTTCGATGTGGTCAGCAGGACAATACTAAAAACACACAACTAAAACATCCAACATTACCACCAAAGGTGCAGATGGGTGCTCAGAAGAGCCTACCACTTCTCCTAATCCAGTCAATCTAGTTGCCACAATAGCTAAACATAAAAGATTGAATTGTTTCAGTTTAAAAGTATGAAGTTTAAATAATGCTGTTCTTATGTAGAACTTCACTCTTTTACACTTAATATATAAAAAATAAATTTTATATAATGATAAAAGTGGCTACAGATCTGGAGAATGGGCTGATTTGATTTAAAAATTATAACATTAGCAAACATTATATCTGGGGAATGGTTGAACAGATTAAAATCAAAATAATAACAACACTTACCAAATGAATATGTAGAATGAGCCTGTCAATAGTGGAGTGTCCCTTTATGCTGGTCATGCTGGATTTTCCACATGCCCACCCCAGGGAGCCGCCTTGCATCATGGATGTCCTCCCCCCACCCCCCACCCCCTATCATGGCTGGCGGTTTCACATGATACTAAACTCACAAATGTAAATTACACACACAACTCTACACATGCACACACACATTCCATGAATATTGTTCAAAGCAGTGAAATGATTATAGCCTGATGATAACTGTAGTAACATTGCACAGTGTCTACAGTAATGCCTTGGATGTCCTTTATGTACACATGATCGATCAGCGTACCTTTTTCTGTGGTTGGATTCTGTACCTGTTGACTGTATCCATGCATCTCCATCAAGTTCACAATACTGGATGAGGTGAACATGTCTTCATTGAAGTCTCCCATGATTATTTTGGGGCCTGCATACTTTTCCATCTCTGCAATGACCTGTAACAGCTGTGGTTGAAACAAACTTGTTTTGTAGGAACTGGACCTGTACAACAGAACAGCTGTGAGATGAACATGTGGGAACATAAAGTATAAACACTCTATATTCTGGAGCTCAGGAAGGAAGACATCACACTCAATGTTCTGGGAGCAGTACAATCCAACTCCACCTCCTCTCTGTTGTTTTAAGTCACAAAACAATGCATTGCTTTGATTGTAGCACTTAGCTCTTGGATTATGTTTGAATGTAAATCCTGGTATTTGAAAGTCCTCCTCTTTGTCATCAGGATTCAGCCATGTTTCTGTCAAACAAATACAGTCAGAGTTCATCAGAACTTTATGTGCAAGAACATCTTGAAAATGCGCTTTGAGACTCTGTACATTAAGTAGTGTGATCTTTAATGAACCATCAGACCCGAAAAAACAGTTATTTTCCA
>SRMA01026624.1:204039-234361 GCA_007224835.1 Danionella cerebrum | reverse complement strand
GGGTAGAGCCCTTAGTAACTTGTCCAGTGCCACATGTTCCACGAGCTGGCTGGCGGAGGGGTTTCCCTCCAGCAGCCAGAGTCGGGCGAGACGGGACAGGTCAGCGGCTTGACCGCGAGCTGGCCGGCAAGGGCGGTACTCCCACCCATGAAACTGCTGGGCCGCGGCGACGGGGGACAAGCCCAGCCTAGCGAGGATCTCCTTCTTGAGCTCTCCATAATCGTCAAGTATATTAGTTTCTAATGAGAAGAAGGCGCATTGTGCCTCGCCGGTCAGTAGCGGCGCCAGCGCCCGTGCCCACTCCTCACGTGGCCACCCTTCTTGCACTGCTGTGGATTCGAACATGGACAAGTAAGCTTCGACATCGTCATGCGGGGTTAGCTTCTGTAGGACCCGCGCAGCTTGTGCTCTAACGTCGGGCAGCTGGATTTGCTGGGCGCTGGTGCCCTGAAGCTCGCTGACCCTCCGGTTTATCTTGCCCTGCTGCTTGACGAGGAACTCCACGATCTGCTGATGTTTCATGCTTACTTCCGCCAGGTGCTTTACAAGATCTTCCATCGTTCTGGAGAGCGGCGTGCACCGTACTTAGTCCGGAATTCACTGAAAAAAATATGAGGGAAGAAAAAAAAAATGCAGTGTTAGAAGTCAGGGGTGATGAAGGCTTGTGTGTGATCCCCCCCCTTGGGTGTTATACCCACATTCTCCACCAGTTGTCGCAGGAGAGGGATCACACAACAAGGTTGTAATAGAAAAGTGTCCCCAGAGGGTGGATTTATTAACAATAAAATACGTGTTGTGGTAGAGTGCAGTGTTAGGTGCTCGCTGTTAGTGCCGTCTTCTCCCTGGTTTGTGCCGTCTTCTCCCGGGTGCGTGCCTGTGAGTGTCCCAATGGTGTCCGTGCTCGTACTCGTGCTCGTGCTCGTGCTGGCGATCTCTTCAGTAGATCGGGCTTTGAGGAGGAATCACCTCGGTGTCTCACGGGCCGTCTGGAGTAAGAGAGAGAGAGAGAGGTAAGCTGCTGCGCTCGTTGGAGATCATTCTCCTCGTGGAAGCTCTCTCGCTCTCTCTTATGCTGCCGCGCTGATGAGGCGCGGCTGTTCCCGCTTCGCCCTTGATAGCGGGCTCCAGGTGTTCCGTGTTTATGCCAGGACCGCGCTGATCGGAATGGGCCTCCATCACAATAGTAAATTCCTTTAAAAAAACATTACAAGAGAGTTATTCCATCCAACCCACTGTTTAGTTTTGTAGTTAAAATGGAAAATCAATGTGAAGGGTTTCAATATGAAGTGAAAGGGTTGTCCCTGACCTGAAGAACATTATACAATAAGTAAAAAAAAAAAGACTTGATATTTTTTATGGAAATATTTGTTCATCAAAATGTTTTACATTCATAATATGATTCTTTGTTGAAAAAAATAAAATACAAACTTTTAATAGGAATAATAAGATCAAGGCAATCAATGATTATTCTATAGGATTTGTCTGGTCCGCCCCCCAAAAGCTCAAATTGTGCTCCATGCAGGTTTGACACCCCTGCTGTAGACCATGAAGAGATGCGGGATCCTTACAAAGCCTCAGGATTAGTAGACAGAGTGGTGTGATTCCCAACACAGCTGTTCCCGCCCTGAACTTGAACTAATTCTGTCGTGGTCTAATAGTCCGAGTGAAATCACGAGAGTCATTGTTCCATAGCCACTTCTGAGGGCACCAGTGGCTGCCTGAGTGCAGTCAGATGCTCTAAACTAGAACAAGGCTCATTTCCTGTTGCCTTAACCTCTTAAGCCCGAGAGTCCCCGGTACCGGGGACTTGCCCCCTTGTGCGTTACATTTTCACTCATGGCTCACTAACCCTGAGAATAACCCACACATATTAAATACTGTTGTGTTCAGCGGAAACTCCTCTAAAAACGTATCTAATTCAATTTCATATCCGTTAACCACAGCTCGAACGCCATGCAAATAAACAACAACATGTCCGGAGTATAATTCATGACCACGTTTTTGTTTATGTGCGATATGTATCCACAATATAAACGGAAACACCAAAACCATTATATTAAATGAAAGCTAACAACCAGCTGAATCCAGTGATATGCAACTCATTAACATTGCATGAAGTATTTCAGAGCAGGGAGCGAAAGTTCCACGAAAAAACGCCAGCGAAAACCAAGCAAGCATGTAAATCTTGTCTTACCTTTGCCGTTTTTTTCAACAAAAAGTTATTTCCATAGCGATAAAAGTCCGTTTGTTGTTATGTCCGGCCGATAGCTTCGTGCAAACACCATTTTGGATTGTTTCTTTAGCTTTGTGGCGTCATTACGTCACCAAATATGGAATGACTCCCCGCGCGTAAGAGCACGTCTCTCCACGCTGCGCGTCGTGTGATTCGTCGGCGATCCCGTCAGTCTCAAAATGGTTGAGCCGATTGGTTTCCATAGAATCAGAGCTTTCCGTCGATATATAGATCTCCCGGATTGGACAGATGGTCGGGGGGTAGGGACAAGCAGAAGCTCGACGTCGAAAGCGTTTGTGAATGAAAGGTTCCCAAAAGCGCAGCAAGATGGCGTAAATGAGCTTCTACCCCCCTTTTACAGCGTTTCTTTAGGAGTTTTTTTTGCTGAAATCATGTCCTATAAGCAAGAAAAGAAGACTATGAACGTAGCTGAAGCTTTGGTCAAGATTTTTTCCATATTTCAATTATTGTGCCAAATTGTGCCAAACTGTGCCAACATGGATTACGCTTGAACTTTGTTCAATCAAAACCTGTACAGAATATTAGTTTCTTGTAGTATGGACACCAAACTTGCTACAGATGTTCTTGACATGTAGTGGTTACAATTGATTGTGTTTATTTGCTTCGTTATAAGTAAAATAAGGAGATATTGGAGGAAACATGTGTTTTTTTTTTTAGGAGTTCATTTTTTGGCCATTCCAACATCAATTACTCTTACCCAGTGTTCTTGACTGTCAAATTAACTCATCCACACCACTCCCCAAGAACCTATCTTCATTTTGATACCAAGATTTGCAGTTTAGGCCTTGTAAAAGCTGAGAAATGCCTTAAAAAGTAAAAGTATAGGATTTTCGGAAAATAGGCCTCAGGGCTTAAGAGGTTAAGCGGGGTTCAGGCTGCATGATTTCAGCCCCGAATTTGAGTCGCATACAACCACCAGGGCATTCCTATACTACAAGAGTGTAGATCATGCAGCCTGAACATGAAATCAGTAACCGTTCATAAATCCTGCATTAGATTTTTGTGGCAACTAGTCTTTTACATATGTGTTAAAGCCTTGGTTTGAAACACCTTCAAGATAGCCATAGCAGAGCCTCGACCTGCTGGTCTTCAATGTGACACCCTCGCAGCGTTCGGACGATTCCTTCAACTGGCTCTGCAGCCTTGGAGCAAATGCACCGCCACAGCCCTCCACACTTGGGGTCTGCCTCTCGATGAGAGCTTGGTGTACTTCGGCAAAACCGAGAAACCACCTCAACTGGTTCTAATCTGTGTTGGGTTAAGGGATCTTATATCGTACCCAAGTAGAAGCCCGTCTCAACATCATTCTGGTCTATTTTATCGAAGCTCTTACTCTTTCAATTGTTTCACTTGCATTTGGTTTTATACTTGTTTTACTTTTATGTTTTCTGTAGTTATTCATTGGAGCAGACGGAGAAGTTTTTGAAGACCCTTTTAAATGATGGACCAGTCAAAACTGTAGTGGCTCCTGAAGTCACCCCTCAGTGGAATGGCACACATAGAACTCCAAGCAAAGAGAGGGTAAGCAGTGTCGACGTGTTGTTTACTGCTAGTACGATACAAATAAAATGCTACCACTGAAACTTACCTCAAATCATCAGAAATGGAAACCTAAGGATGGAGAAGCGGTCGCAGCTCAGTTCCAGGACTCGGAAGATCCAGAATATGAGGATTTCCGCACAGAGGCGACGCTGCAGAGGCGTCAACAGATTGAGTGTTTTAATAAAGCAGCCGAAGCCCATCGTCAGGGACTCAAGGATGTAGCTTTTTTCTACGCACAGCAGGTAACGATCATAAACTGTGTTTTTACCTGCTGAATGACAAGAAATCAATCTTTCTCTGTGATGGCTGAGATTTATCATGTAAAGATCTATTACCTAGGGTTCATATCAATTATGGAAGCTGTAAATATAATTACAGAAATAAATTCATAGAGATGTTAGTTTTACAACAGAATTGTTTTTTTTTGACGCCAGTTTTCAGGATTATTATAACAGAATGAAACAAGCTTGGGTAGTTACATTTTTTATTATTAATTAAAAAACACACAAATCACTTTCCATTTAATTGAAGCAGTCTCTCTAAAAAAATTAGTGCTGGGAATGTTAACGCATGAATCTATTATCTTAAAGCACATTAGTATGTTTTTGTTATAATAATCTTTATTTTGTGTAAACGTTTTCATTCGAATCCATTTTGAACACTAGCACAAAATACGAGGAGCAGCTGGTTTTAGTAGAAAGTGGAGGAAACTCTTGTAGCTCACGCGAAACAAAACTAAGGTTAAATTGTCGGAGGGGGGGGGGGGTGTGAAGCCATGAGCGTTTTGGAGACGGGTGACGGTAAGAGTTAACTATTAACGCCCTATACTTCCTCTATGAATGAAGCACACTCGGTCCGGTTTTTTTGGAGACAGTCTTCGCTGCAGACCGGCGCTCGCTGCTTACCGTGCATCCATTATCGTGAACTTAATGACTCGTGGACTCTAAACCTAACCCTAATGCGAAGAAATCAAGAACAATTATAACTGTATTATTTTTGGTAATTTTCTCGTTCTAAATAATTTGTTCTGTTTTATCAATGGACATGCACACCCTGCCTGTGACTTTGGACTAGGACAGCGTTTGTCCAGCAGGTGGCAGTAGCTACTAATACGGTATACAGCTGACCCGGGAAGGAAGGACATAAGAAGAAGAAAGTTTAGAGTGTCTACAAACACAACTGCATCCAAGCTCTCTACTGAAAGTTTAACTCTTTATCATTTTTTGGAAAGTGAAGGATATTTTTAAATTTGGTTGCTGCGTTGAATTCTAAATATTTGATGTCACTGGGATTTTTAAAAATAAATAACCTTTTCATGAAGAATGTAGTTAGCTAATGTTTTTAATTCAAGTTCATTTTAATGGATAAAGATGGATAAGGCTTGTGCACAAACTTTGATGTTGGCCTGTAAAAGTACTGTATTATTTTTAATAATTTAAATGAAAGGTAGAATTTTCGGCTGCCCTCTCTTCTTCACTTTCATTCACTCTCCATCTTTTCAACTCCTACGTGTCAAAGCAATTGTAACACCTTCAGATCACATACAAAGTCTCTGCAGGGATTTTATTGCTAATTTTGTGTGAACTTTAATTTTCTATCATTTCAGTAGGTTTTTTCATTCATGATTAGATGTGTTCCTTGTTTTTATGATTTTGTTTTTTGTTCTGTGCATTATTTTGAGTTTCTACGGTAGATAAGTTAAAATATGTTAAGTTAGCAGACAGCATTTCAGCCGTACAGATTATTAACTTGCAATCTTTAGTGAACTACATTTTGCATGATGGGTAATTAAAAAAAACTGTGGCTTCACATGCAATCAAAAGATTACAACCAGAATCCGAAATATCTTATTAAGGCCTAGATGCTGTTCTAAGAGCTGTTCTGATTTATTCCTAGGGTCACATGCACGGAGAGAAGATGCGTGAAGCCAACCACCGAGCATCTATGGAGATATTCCAGCGAGGCAATGCTTCACTTTTGCATAAAAATGTTCTAGATCTCCACGGTCTGCATGTGGATGAGGCTCTTCATCACCTCAGTCAGGTTCTGTCTGACAAATGCTTGGGTATGTGAACTACAGACTTGCACATTTTATCTCATTTACAGATCCTTTCCACGTCAGGGCAGTCGTGACATTGAATCTCCAGCAGATTAAGTTTATCTTGAAAATCCTTAGTTAAATTCCTGTATTTGTGCAATTTTATTGGAATTGCAATGTTATAGCTCAGCAGTAAAACTTCATGAGTGTTTCAAGCGCAAAACTATTTCTTCAAGTACAAATCATGTTTCTTCAAACTCGTGTATGCGCTGTTTTACAGTGCGCCTTTTTTAACACCTTTAACTTAATTTTAATCTCATAGTAGGTTATATTTTATATTATTAGTTATATTTTTATAAAAATCACCCAAAATTTTTACAGTTTTTTTATTTCTTGAAAAAAGTTGATGGCTTAAATAATATTATTTTGAATTATTTTATAACATTTAGTTAAATTCTAAACCTGTATATACTGTGCCTGACAAAAGTCTTCTCGCTTATGTACAAATTGAGCTCAAAAGCTGCCGAAGTATATCAGTAATCAAGATTTTAATTTTTGAAAATGTACATAAACTTGGCTGGAAACACTTTTAGTGAATAAATCTCTTTTTCTGTCAGAACTGGGGCGTGATCGGGCAGCATAAAAGGACTAATTAACGGAGCGATTTTATTGCACAACTTCTGAAATGTTGCTTTTAGTCATTCTGAAATTCCTAAAGCTTTCAGAACTGTCTCGACCGGCTGCGTACCCAAAGAGCCGTCTCCCTCCTCCAAATGAAAGATCACATGACTGGACCATTTCAAGGCCAACCCATTTTCCACTGCAGTAGAGCTCCAGAAGTCCTAGTCACCTGAAGTTCCATTGTCAACCAGAACTGTTTGTCAGATGTCCAAAAGCCAGGCCTAAACAATGTGGCAATTTCCGGGGTGTCCCACAGGATGAGGCCCTTAAAGGATGGACTCTGAAAAAGTGGCAGAAGGTGGATTTTTCAGATGAATCTTCGTTTGAATCAGCGATGTTCATGACATGAGGAAGCGTGGAAGACGAAACCACATGATACTGATGAAGTCCTACAAGACTACTTTCTTTGCAATTCTTGATGACCTCATCGATATGGGGGAATTGTTGACAAACCGTCCTTCAGATTACAGCAGAATTGATTACAGCACAGAAGTCTGCAATGAACGCTGATCTACTCAAAGTCTCCATCTCCTTCTCTTTCATCTATTTGCCAGTTTGCCCCCTGCACCCAGCGGTGCTCTCGATGTTAATGAATCTCACACCTCTTTGTCTGACCTGGTTTCCCCGAATCTCCTTATCCACTTCCTAGAGTTGATTAGCATTTCTCCACAAAATGCAGTGGTATACAATACTGTTGATCAGATCTCTGGATCTAGCAGATGTGGTCGTTTTGGAGACCATCTTTCAACCGGACGCGGTTTTATCTTTCATAAGATTGCAATTAGATTGTAAAAAGATAGAGATAATTAATTATCTCTAATTAAAAGCCTTTTTGAGCGTTTTTACTACTTTACAAATTGCTCTAATAAATTACCTTCTGTTGAAATGCTTGATATAATTGTTTTTTTTAGTACAATCACAGCTTCTCTATTTACATTTTTTTTTTTGTCATAAAATTACAAAATAATTCCACAACAAACTTTTAAAAGTTTGTACATTTAGCTTTTTTTTTACTGTTCGTTTTCAAAAAATTATATTTGAAGTCAAAAGACAAAATAGAACACCATAAATCTCCAATAACAGCAAAGACAAGGTAAATGTCAAAGTTATTTAGTTTCAGTGGTGGAATTTGAACCTTTGAGAATCAACATTAACTTAAAGCTTCAATAAATAAATATTGAAACACTAGATTTCTCATCAGATCTGAGCGATGGGGAAAGCTAAAGAGCAGTTGAAACAGCAAAGGGATGTAAAAGATCTCGAAGGAACTGGGAATGGGATTCTGGTGAAACCAACAAACATTTCTGCTAATTGTGAGGGATGCAAAGAAAAACCCACTAACCACTGAAACACAGGGCTCTCTGAAAGAGCGTCTGTTTCAAGGAGAACAATAAGGAGACACTTGGAGAAAAATGGGCTGCATGGTCGAGTTTCCAGAAGAAAGCCGTTACTACATGAACAAAGCAGCTGCTGACAATCCACCAAACAGCTCCGAGAGAAGCTCCAAACTCCTGAAACAAAGTTATTTCGAGCGATGAGAACAAAACTTTTTGATCACAACCATAAACTCTACATTTAGAGAAGAGTCAACAAGGTCCATGATGAACGGAGCACCATCCCCAGGGTGAAGCATGGAGATGTTTGAGCTCCAAAGGCTCAGGAAACTTGGTGAGAATCGATGGAAGATGAAGCAGCATGTTCTCAAAGGATCCTAGGGGAAATGTGCCTCATCAGCTAGAAGCTGCTCATGGAACGTTTCTGAACATTCCAACACCACAACGATCCAGAACCCAAGAACAAGTTCCACTCGTCATCGGTTCCACCAGAACAAAGAGAAGGTTCTGGAGCGGATCTCAGTCTCCTGATCTCAATATCACTGAAGCACTCTGGAGAGAACTCAAACGTGTCGTTCATGAAAGAATTTACAAGAAGAACGTGCTGCTTTACCGACAGAGAAGATAAAGAACCTCATCCACAACTACCTCAAGAGACTTCAGGCTGCCGTTGATGTTACAGGGGGAAATACAGAATATTAAAAACATCTTGGATTTTGGAAAGTTTGTGTTGTCATTAGGATTTAATAAGATTAAATACAGTTGTTTTACAATAAATGGCTTCACCCAAACACTAACTACGATCGGAACAAATGCTTTTTGCGTGTCATTCATAACTTTAAGTGGAAATTAGTTGATTCCCTTTAACAGTTCCTTTTCTCTAGATTCCTTTATGTGTTTGTGGGTAAACTTTTCAAATCAGCAGGGGATCAAACACTTTTTTTTTCCTTTGGGGTGAACAAACACAGATTGGAGACTGATATTATAATGAGTTTATATTTTCTGTCTTTTGCAGAATTTAGCCAGGGTTTGTGCCCGGCTCAGCTCTCGGTCATCACAGGAAGAGGTAATCGTAGCCAGGGGGGAGTGGCCCGCATTAGGCCTGCAGTACTAGACTACCTCAAAACCCAACACTACAGGTATGCTCCGTTATACGGCACTTAGTGAATCGTTTCAAGGATCCCCTCAAGAGTTATGTCACCTATGTGCAAAGAGAACAGCACCATCCAGCAAGCTGAAGGGGTTTACGAGATATTTACGAGAATCTAACTGGAAGCTACAGAAAGTGTTTGGAGCAGGGGTGCTCATTATGTCGATCGCGATTGAACAGAAAATTGAAACAATATCATCCGATCATCCATCCCGTGTTCAGTAAAGTTATCTGCAGATTCACGGATTCGGTTTTCTCTGCTCAATAGCTCGAGACCAGAATGTTCTTAGTAAACAAATAATACCTATTTTTAATCTGTGTTATGTAGCGGAAAACTACAAAACGTTTTTTTATCAAAACAAGTTTCATTCGCAGAAACACATTACCGTCTATGAGCAACCCGCTGACATGGAATCGCTTAGGGACCGTCTGCAAATGACCAGATCCAAAATATGTTTTACCCAGAATATGCTTCATAACTTCATTCTAAATAACTCTATTACAACCAAAATCAAGCAACACGCCACTCCTCACCTGCATATTGTACTGCACGACTCAGTTTCAATAAATATTGAAATATTTATTAGAGCATCATTTTTATTCTTGATTATTTGGATCAAAGCTCAATTGCTCCCATAAAAAATCACTCTATTACCACCAAATTCAGATCACACACAACTGTTCTAATGATTCAATTCAGTGCAAGTCATCAAATTAAACTCACGTTATTACAAAAAATGTAAATAATTAATTATTATGTGTGTTTTGTCAATTCTCAATAAAGTTGAAAATAATTGTTTGTTGATTGATGTTTTACATTTTTGTAACTGGTCATTTTAAAAGTAGCTCGAAGGTGAAAAGTGTGAGCACCCCTGCTATAGAGGCTGTTGTTTCTGCAGATGGAGCATGCACAAAATATTGAATTCAATTTTATTTTCTGGTGCCCAAATTTATGAACACGCCTCATTTTGTTAAAATAATTCTGGCACTCTTTCCATAAATCACATTTCACTTCTCAAAGTTCACTCTGTCTCCTGAAGTGATATATTTAATTGAGATTTTTCATCCAGACAACCGATGATCACCAAAGAACTTTTGTTGCTGGTTGAGGTTTAATTTTGGTTGTGTTGCCGTGAATCGTGCTGTGAAACTGAAACTGTTTCCTCTGTTTCTGTGCAGTTACACGGAGCCCAGCATGGGTTTGGTGCTGGTCACCCTTCACTGAACGAGCGGCTGAATGGAAGGTTATTAATATCTCTCTGCCATAAGAGGCCAGTAGTGCCAGCGATTAGAACCTTTTCACTACAAGAACTCTTTTTCGTGATGTCGGGGTACTGCTCTCTTTCTGTGAACACGCTAAATGTAAATAAGTGCTAAAAGATGCCCTTTTAGAACTCAGCTGTTTGTTTACATTTAGTTCTCTTAAAAAAACATGACCTTTGTGCTGAACGTATGTTATTTTACTTTGTTTTAAAAAGTGTTTTAATCCTCGATTTTGCTTTTCGGATGCAGTTCTTCGTACATTTTATGTGTTTTTAGTTTTGCATTTACATGTGGGGAAAGAGGGGTGTCGAAGGAATGCAAATATAAAAGCTGAGGGCTTTTCTGCATTTTATGTATTTTATGTTTTACCTCCGAAGCTTTTATATTCCCAGTTTAAGCCGTTTTAGTCTGCTCAATGCTGCTTTCAAACTACTGAATGTTCAGAAAATTATTTTTGACAAAGTCTATATTTTGAGTCTTCAAATGATGTATATGTACAGTTTGTTGTAAATGATGGCTGTAAAAAGAAGTGAAGAATAAAAATGCAAAGTATATATATATATATATATATATTTTTTTTTTTTTTAGTTTCTCCACGTCCACATTATACTTTTAAATTTATGCATTTTATCAGACACTTGACACCAGCTGAGGGACTCTGCATCAGGATTCTCTGAGGCTTGGTTCAATTGTCAGAATTCTCCATGATAAATGTTCAGCTGGTGCAGCGGTAAATCTGAAAATGAAAGAAGATTCTGGTCACCTCTGGTCTATGAGCAAAAGAAAAACAACACTCCAAAACACTAATGCTCAGTCTAGTTCTAGGAGACTTTTAGTCTCTGGTTGAGCTGCGCTGTCTGGCACTCTGAGTGCTTCTTCTGTGAAATTACAGTTCCTCAGATTCACGTGATGTGATCTTGCGCACAGTTTTCCGGAGCTACGCATAAGGAATTTGAGTGTGGCTTTGGATAATAATTAATGAAAAGTAACTAGAAGGGTTCTTCTTCCTTTGTCTTACACACAAATGATATTACTACTTTATTTAATACAAACTGAACCAGGCTTTTCAGATTTAAAAAAAAAAATGTAAATTTATAAATCCAGACATAGATATTTTTTAATTACATTTTTTTAAAACGAGCGGCGCAAATGAACTAACGATAAAAGTATTTGAACATTTCAGAGATGTCATAAAAAGTTATTTGAAATATTTATTAAACAAGTTTGTGTGTTTGTTAAATGAATTTGTTAAACGAGTGAAGGGTCTAATTAGGTTTGAAAGTTCATGTTGAAAATGCGAGTAACTCTGAAACATGTTTGTGGCGTTAGGCTGAGGAGCAGGATTAAAACTCTAGAGTAGAAAGTGAACTGAAGATTTTCTGTTTATCTCCATCACTGTAGAAGATAATGCTTGCATCTAATAGAAAATATTTCTCAGTTGCCTAAACCTGCAGCTACGTTTATTCTGCAACACGTAATGTAGAAATACTGCGTTATGTGAAAATATGTATTAGATTGTGTTCAGACAGAGAGCAGGAGAAAAATGACAGAATTGGGTTAAATTTGTTTTATGAAATTATATTTTGCATTTAGTGCTTCATTGCAGGTAACACTCCATTTTGTGTAGCATTGATTCAACAGATTACATTATGTTTTTACATAAACACCAATAGAGTAATATTTTTTATCTTCAGACGTGTTTGTTTCAGCGGGCCTGCAGGAGCTGAACGAACCCTTGAAGTTTGAACATCATGCTGTTCAATAAAATATTTTTTATTTTCAATATTTATGTCTCGCACTATTTCACAGCTGCAGGTGTCAGCAAATCATGTGCTTTTGATTTGTGAGAATAAAAGATAAAGTGCATTATGACAAAGTCCTGAAGCCCAAACTGTAACCTCAGGCTCATCGAGCGCTAGAAGAGAAAACGAGCCTCGAACACTGATCTCAGAATGGCTCAGCGGAAGCTTCGAGGAGTTTGATGTTCGACGTTACAGAGAAAAGAGCCGAGCTTCGCAGTTCTTCTCTCTGCCAGAGGATGCAACATCTGCTGCGGCTCTGAAGCTTGTATCTGATCGGCGAGGCGCTCGAGTTTCCTGTGTTTAACAGCAACGTTTGGAGAAATATGCAGAATCTCATTGTGGAGCTAAGAAAGGTACGTTGATTTTACTCACTTCCATTGACTGACACATTCTAAAAGTTGGTTGATATTTTATATGTTTACTAATATTACAAAAAGTGATACATACTTTCAGAATTCAGGGTCTTCTTAATAAATAATATAATTAAAAAAGACATTGCTTTAGGTTTTAAAAATGTTCTTTTTCTAAATGAAACTCTAATAAATATTAGTTTAAATCTGACATTAAATTTGGGTCACAATGATGACTTTTTCACTAAATTATTTTCTTTTTTTGTTGTGTTTTTAATAATGACAGCATTTTTTTTCCTTGTGCCATATATTTAAGTTTGCTTAATCATTAAATGTAAAATTTCCAACAGATACTGAAATAAAATAAGACTTATTTTAATCTCCACATGTTGTTGTGATAAATAATGTCATTTTATAATGTAATATTTGCATGTATTAATAAAGATGTGCATCATTTTGTTGACTTCTAGACTATGGTCCGGATGATTGACAGTTGAGTGTATTTCCAGAAAAATCATAACCATGAACATTTACTTTAGCTCGTATTGTTTTTCACCGTCTTTCTGTCATTTCATCTCCTGTTTATCTTTGGAATATTTGGTGTTCATAACGTTTTACCATTTCTTTAGCACTGTTTCCTGCGGTTCGTCATTATTTAAAAAAGAAATGGATGCTAACGCCGTGCCATAAACACTGGCGGAAGGTTGATTTCAGCTTGAAAGTGTTGTAATCACTTCACAATAATGATAACGTAATAATAAACTTTCATTTGTAGAAGTGCTGTGCTGGACTCAAAAGCCCCCACTGGTTCCCATCGCTCCAGGAGAAGCCAGGGTTTAGGCCAAGTGTCGGAAAACTATTACATTAATTCACTAGAGTAGAATTAAAAAAGCATAATTGTTTTCACATCTAATCAAATGTAAATTGAAACAACGGAACTTTCAAAGCAGAATGATTCAATGATTTTCGATGAACTTGACCTTTGGAACCTGGCCAGATTTGATTTCTCTTTAATAAAAAACAAAATGTAAAATTTGGAAGCTGTTACAGTTAATACTTTAAAATAAAAAAGGATGTAAAATTGTTTTTTAAGATGTTTTTAAAAATGGTAAAGTTTCAAATGTAAAGTGGTAAAATGTTCCAGTGATTTTAAAAAAGATTGAGCTTCTTTCTGTACTTCAGTTCCTCCAGGAGAAGAGGATTAGTTCACCTGAGGCCCCTCAATGGGATGGAGAGCTCAAGAGAAATCCATTTAAAGATCACTTTTGAGAATAAGTGCTTTGTATTCGTGAAAGCATTGCATCAAGTTCAAATGTGGGCCCCTGACCTTCGTCGCTGAAACATGTTTAAAGGAAACGTAAGGCCTTAACTCTCTGTGTCTGACTTCTGGAAGAAAGGTTGGAACTGTAGTAGCGGTCATTTAAACGCAAATGAACTTAAGTGAATATCTGGTTTTACACATAGGACTGACCACAGAGCTGGCGTGGTTAAAACGGTACAGGGATCTAATTATTGTGACACATAAGATAAATACAATCTAACCATCACACATGATTTCAAAGGTAATTTGATTACACTATATTACTTTAATGGGGCCGATATGGAGAAAGCGCAGATGCCGAATGATGCTCACGGGTGGTGCTCTATTGACCTGACTGTACCAGCTTTTTAATACTCTTTACGTTTCTCACAAAGAGACTTATATTTCCACAGTGAACACGTTCGGTTGGTTCATGCTCCCCTGGACACGACCTCGTGATATTTGCGTTGCTGGTGAGCGAGCGACAGATTCTCTCGGTATGAGATCTAAAAGTGACAGAATCCATGCGGTGGTGATCTGTTCATTACTTACGGCCACACTCTGGACCGAATGTCAGTGACATCGACATTGCAGTAGGCTTCCCTCGATATAAACTAATTCATTAGGAAAAACTTTCCTTTCCTTCACCTGCCACCTGACTTGGAGGAAACAGAAGTTCACTTTCGTACTGATGTGTTCCTCCAAGATCGGTTCAGATCTGTCCACAAATCCACATTCCTGACCTTAAATCTGCTTGGGGGAGGAAAAGACTCAAGGGCCATTGGAGGCAGCCTCCAGATACACTTTAAAAAAAGCAATGAATTCCTTTTTATAAAGATAATTTTTTTGAGCATTCTGCCTTTATTTAGAACAGATAGGACAGTGTGATGACGGGAAGGGAAGCAGGTAGAGTTGGGAAATGACGACAGGGTCAGAATTTGAACCGGCCTCGTCTAGCACAACACTCTTGTCAAGGGCACTACACCACGGAGCCGGACAAAAATCATTAAATAATTCTGGAGAATTGTCTTATGTAGCTGAAACAAACAAATCATTGTTCATAAAAGAAACTTTGTAGTTAGCAGTTCATTGATTATCTTCTGTATTTTACATGCATTAAATTCCATTTCGTGTTTACGGGACTGTGCTGCCACTCAGGCTTCTGTAATATACTACAAAGAAGATATAATATAAGAATATATATGTGTGTATGTCTTCAGTCCACCCAGAGTTCAACTTTGAGAGCTGACATCATAACTTTTGTCCGTCTCACTTCTCCATAGATAGAGAGAAGTATTTGTGGTACGTGCTGAAAAATTGTTGTGTTACGGTGAACTATTTACAACCCGTTCGTTGTGAAAGTCCTCGTGGAGTCATTGGAACTCCTGAGAGGTTCCCTGATATTCAAAACAGTGAGAAAGATGAGCTGAGGATGATGATGATGATGAGAAAATCCTCTTACGCTTCTCTCTAGCTGTCAGAAGGCGCTGCACAGTGATTCCTGCGACCAGAGAATCGATGAAGGTGCTTTTGCAGGTTGAATAAAACAAGCTTATTGTTAGCTGTGTGTGAGAACATTTGTTGGGATCAAGTTCTCAGCTGGATTTCTTCATATAACAATAGGAACAATGTAATTAATTGTTAATTTTTCTTATATTAGTTAAGTAATATTCACTTTAAGATAAACTCAATGAAATGAGTGATAATGAATTGAAAACTACATTTTAAAACCAAATAATCTGAAACTGCTTCTTCCTTTGATCCCTTCTCACCCGAAATCTCTCTATGCTAATTTCTGTGAGTTTTAAGAAATATATCAAACAGAGAATGTGTGTTTTACGACCCGTTCCTTGAATTCTTTACATGATGAGGAGTTCGAGGGTGTTCTTACAACTGTCTTCTGGCCATTTGCTGCCGACCTCGAGTTCAACGAAAAGTCACTTTCTTTCCCTCTCAGATATCTGCTTCCCTCCACAATCTCAATTATAGAAACAAATTTAGATAATTAGTAATTTCACTTGGGATAATCTCCGTCCTGTTTTCGTGTTCACTTATCCCGAGAAACACTTTTATAATGTTTTGATGAACAGTCCTAATATAAATTGCCGGAGGTTGTTGTGGAGGGTATGAACATAAATGCTAGATGTCTGCTTGGATTAATTGAGGGAGCTACGTCCAGATTGCCTTCTCTTGAAATATGTTTAACATGTTGTCTTTCTGTCTTCAACAGGACAACTGCTGGGGACACATCTGGTGGCCAGGCTGTTTCCTCTGGATTTTGGCACCTTGAATTGGTGCATTTGTCTAGAATGATACCGGACCACACTGCGAAAACAAACCAGCACGACGCAAGTCTTCAGAGTCTTTGTGAATTGAAGCATTTGAAGAACTCTCAGTGATGGTTTCGCCCGTTGATTTTTTGTGAGGATTAACACTGCTCAAAAGCAGGATGAACGGATTGGCAGAGACCTCGGTTAAATGTGTTCTGGTGGGTGACTGTGCAGTAGGTAAAACCGCTCTCCTGGTGCGGTTCACCTCTGAAACATTCCCAGACTGCTACAGACCCACGGTCTATGAGAACACCGGCGTGGATGTTTTCATGGACGGAGTCCAGATCAGCTTGGGATTGTGGGATACAGCAGGCCATGACACCTTCCGACAAATCCGCCCCATGTCCTACCAGGACGCCGATGTGGTTTTGCTGTGCTACTCCGTGGCAAATCCGACTTCTTTGAGTAATTTGCGGCACAAGTGGATTGCAGAGGTGAGGGAGTATCTCCCGAGGGTGCCTGTGTTGGTGGTGGCCACACAGACAGATCACCGTGACATTGGCCCGTATCGCGCCAACTGCACTACATCCTCCGAGGGCAAGCAGGTGGCACAGGAAATTCGAGCCAAGGGATATTTGGAATGCTCTGCGATCAGCAATCGCGGCGTGCAGCAGGTCTTCGAGTGCGCTGTTCGAACTGCAGTCAGCCGAGCTCGAAGACAGACCCGTCGGAGACTGTTTGACCTCAACGCCTGCAGAATCTCATGAAAACGGATTTTACCGAATCGACCAAATCACTCTGAGCCAAGAGCTTTAAAAAAAGCAGCTGAAGTTTCGCCAGAGACGGTTTAACACTCGCGTTTGAAAGCCGCGGGTGCATTCACTCATATTTAGGCCTTCGGCTAGTTACGACGTGTATTTCTAGATGAGCTGTTTTTTAAAATAAATTAAATCAGAAATTAGATTATTTATTTTCCCCAAAAGATTAAAGTTGAACTGAACTGCGTTGAGCTGAACTGGGTCACAGCCTCACCTGCTTCTCTTCTGCCCCCGCTTTCCACCAAAACAAATGGTACCTGCTCAATCCGATCAGATCATTCCAAGCCAACCTGTGTTCGTTTTAAATTCTTCCCCAAAGAGGCCATACATCCATGGAGGATGGGAGCACAAGATCAAAGAACGGCACATAACGAAACATATTGATTCTAGAGCTTTATGACCGTTGAATGAAGTGATGTAAGAATTCTTTTCAGTTACAGAGCATGTTTCAATTTAAGTTTGCTGTTTGAAATTACAATTAAAGTGAAGGACTTAGAACCTGTCCGGGGTGTACCCTTGCCTTTCTCCTGAAATGCACTGCAGAACCCTGTGACCCTGAAAAGGAAAAAGTGTGTGATGAATGAATGAATTAAAATGAAATCAACAAATTCATCTGAATTAACACTTTTTATGTCTTACGAGACAAATAAACACACACAGACGGCACAAACGGCTTCTGCCATCCTTATAAATCTCAGCCAATCACAAAAACAGCTTTAAACAGATTTATAAGAAATTTAATAAGAAATTTTGGAATTATATACATATCAAAGTTCATTCATTTAGTCATTCATCCTTTTTTCCTGGAAAAAGGTGTCTATCTCCAGGGGTGCACCCTGGACGTGTATCAAAGTTTAGAAAATTAAACACACAAATTACAAAGAATCTAATGATTATTGAATAATTCAGTCTAAATGTAATTCTTTCAAATTTGGAGAAATATACTGAGCAAACAATAAATAAATAAATAATCTGTATTCTCGAGAGGAAAATTCACATGACGGTTCTGTGGCACCTGCATCAGAGTTTTCCTGTCAATCAAACAACAGACCAGGTGTGGTTTGCTTTGATGTGTCGGGACCAAGTGTGTGTTAGACGGCCGGTGGAGTGAAGCCAAACCGCTCTGAGTGTCCCCATGGCGCTGGATGCAGAATGATTGCCACCCAATACAAGTCTATGGGAAAAAGCTGAATTTTACTAATTATTTCCTCAGAAAGTACGACATTTACACACAAACCCTTTTAATGATTTTCGAGTGTCATCAGTGAACAAACTTCAATAGTTTTCTTCTTGGTTCATGTTTATTTCCATGTGGTTCAGGATGGTTTAATTTCCCCCTAAAAAACAAGGCGTGGCCATGTGATTGACAGCTGACTGACTGCTGGCATCACGTTGTGAGAAAGATCATTTACGCTGCCAACGATCGAATTCAGAGAAGTCGCTTTCAAAGTCTTCTTTAAAATTATGAAATAAGTTGTATGTAACAGGCTGCGCGTGAGAAGCAGACTCTAGGCGGAGCTCTGAAACCACGACGGTTCTACCCTTAACAGGAAGTCCTTGTGCGCATGTGCAGCCGTCAATGGCAGCCTCCTCTACAGCTTGAAAAAAAGCTTTATATCAACCCAATGGCAGTAGGTGATGTCATGGTAGTCTATGGTTGGAAGTTGTGAGGGTTCTAATGAGAAACCGGCACTACACCTTCACTTGCTATTGATCAAGCTTGACAATTGCAGAACGCTACGATTCTATAATGACCGTATTTTCTGAAACTCGTGGTGCCCCGGCGGCCTGATGCCTCAGCTGTCTCCGGGTGCTGTCTGTCCCTCTTCTCCTGCTCGAAACAGATTCAGCCATCGATAATCGACTCCATCGATAATCATCAAGCAGTTAGTTCCACAGACGTTTTACTCAAATGAACTCCTTAAAACATTGACAGAATTAATGTAATTTTCAGTTGGATGCGCTTCTAAAGGATTGTCACGTGTGAATCGGTGATTATGTTTGGCTGACATTGATTAAATCGTGTTCATTTTTGTCTATTTCCTGTAATAGAGAAACAAGAGATAAAAAATTATACAAGGTGTAGTAAAGTATAAACTGGAAACATTAATTTTCAGTGTCTGAAACCATTTGTACTTTTATTTATTTATTATTCATTCTGGCTCTATGCCCTAAAAACTCCTTAAATATTCTTTGCTGTATGAACTTGTGATTCATTTGAATCAATTCATTGAGTGCTTCAGTTGGGGAATTAGAACATTTCATTGAAAATAATCAAAAAATAATTATTACACTTAAAATCTAAACAAAACTATACTAAATAACTATTGAAGTATGTAAAAATAACTGTCACTTGTGCAAATGTCAGATTAATTAGAATATGAATCTTTTATCTGCATAGAACATGTTGAGAGCAGTTCATTACTCATAAGATTTGTACTAAGATTTAATACGCTTAATAGAAACAATCATTTTCAGCATTCAGAGCCGGAATCAAAACATTCATTTATTTTTTTCATTCTGGCTCTAAGTGGATCTCAGACACACGTCTGGTCTTTTCAGAGTCTGTTTCAGAGACTAACTGGATCCGTTTCCAAAGAAATTGTGAGATTTACGCACATTTCTGCTCTGAAAACCCTATGAAAATGGTTGAAATAAACACTATAATTAATATTTTAAAACATCAGATTTTTTTTGCTCTCTTTTTATGCAAACCATGAGATCATATTTTTATTTTTTCTTGGTCAGTCATTTTCAGTATTAAAATCATCTTTTGCATTTGGCATATTAGGGGTGTAACAATCGTGATATGAAATGTCGCAATGCGTATCGTGGAGCTACTGGGAGAGGTCCTCTTTTAGAGCTTCACAGTCTGAGGAACAGCAGGATGACAATTTTATATAAGAAAAAAGAGCAAGAAGTGAACAAATAGAGCTCTAGATATTAACTTTATTTCTGCCCCCTAGAGACTGGATTCAATTACACACTTCAAACTAGACCGTGACGTTCTCACCTTTGAGGCAAACTGTTTACATGTGGTTTAATTGTATCTGAACAGTTTTAACATTGAATCACTTTCAGTAAATTTGTAAATGTTATGTTTTCATTCCGGGGCGACACGATGGCCCAGTGGGTAGGTAGCACTGTGGCCTTCCAGTTGGAAGGTTGCCAGTTTGAGACATGCTGGTGAAGGAGTTTGCATGTTCTCGCCGTGCTGTGGTGTGCGGCAGGTTCATAGAATAATCTAAATCACCCCTTAGGTGTGAAAGTGTGTGTTGGGTGCACCCCCGCTCTTGCTCGAAGTGCCCTGGAGAGATAAGCATCTCAAAATGTGACAAAGTGAGGAAAAAAGATGAATGAGTTAATTGATTTTGATCATTTTGAACAGATTATAAGTCAGAAGAAGGAAATGTTGTAGCGCTTTGGTGAGAGAGAGACACACCGACATGCTTCATAGCTGCTCAGGCCGTAGAGCACCAGATAAATAATTAAAGTCACTCAGCGCTCTGCACAAGTGGTGGTGACCAGGCCAGAAGGGCGCGAGGTCTGGGGCGCTCGCGGGGAGATAGTTCCGGGGTGCCTTCACCCCCCTCAGTCCAGTGACTCATGGGATTCCGGACCAAAGGTGTGAGATTTCGCTGTGCTTGTGCTTCTGGCATGCCACGGGCTCCGACATAATTGCGTACATCTCGGCCTGCACCACGTTACAATATTTATTTAATATAACAATTGATTTACCACTTTATTTCACTTTAGATTTATGTCAGAATGTTTAAAGGTAAACACACAATTTTTTCACTTCAAATATTGGAAGTAAATAAGTAAATATAAGTAAAACAAAATTAAAGAAAAAAAATGTTCCTCTGAAGTTATCCATAGGTTTACGATACCTTAAAAAAATAGATGAGTTATTGTGTACGTTTTGTGTATTTGAATGTACGTTTTAAACGTTTCATATTCTTCTCAATATTTGTTTGTGTGGCAGCAGGCATGTGACGAAAAAGAAAGATATGATTCACAAGAATCAGAAAATAGTCTGAATTCCTACACCATCAGGAGGATTGTGTGCATTACATCACTTTAAGCAAAGGATAATGTTTGTGTTCTCCGTGGAAATGTTGTTAAACTGATCGTGTGGCTAGAGATCAGATAACAGTGGGCTTTTGGAATCAGATTACCTCTGGCTAGCTCTGACATGACGGATCACATCACTACGTTTAAGAAACAGCTGAAAGAAAGTAAGCGGACGAAAAAAAAGGAGCTGGTGCTGATGTGGTTTCTGGAGATGAAGTGATGTCTGCAGGTGCTTCTGGAGAACTGAAGCGAGCTCAGAGCCTCAAACCACATCCCAGCAGGAGAAGAAAGGCTTTTTCTCAAATAAAAACCACAGAGTGCTTCAAACTCCCCTGAAAGTGTTCAGTTGAGATGATTGTGTGAACATCAAGGATCTGCATTCAAGGTTTTTCATTTGTTAAGAATGCTTGTTTTCTGGCTTTATCTTATTTTGTTATTATTAGCAACAATGCATCTCGAATGTGTCTCGAATGGCCGCGTGAGTGCCCCCCTGTGGACTGCTGCAGAATAATTCCTTCCTAAAACTATTCAGCGAGACAAAAATCATAATCTTAAATTATGTGTTTCCTCCTAAATTGACGCAAACAGATTTAAACATTTCTTTGATTTTCGACAGTTAACTATTGGAAACGTATGATTGACCGCTGTCATTACGTTGTGAGAAAGATAATTTACGCGGCTAATGAGAAGAAGTCAAATTCTGCTTTAATGCCCCATGTAAGAGTTCTGTGTCTATAAGAGGCTTTGGTCGATGCAGGGGAACAAACTAAGGATAAAGGCACACAATCAGAATTTTCGGTCAAAAGTTTTGTGCCACGGCGCGCCTCAATCGACAACTTTTAGGTTACTGAACCCCCGTTTCCTGATGGAGGAAACAGAGACGTATGTTCAAGTGTCGACTGATTGGAATGATTCCCGAGAGTGACTGAGTCCACCATTTAGCAATTAGCTGGGTATATAAGCACAGAGCAACCTACGCTCATCCTGTGTTTTCTGAGGATCCGAACCCATTACCATTACTCTGACCTCTAAGGCATCGCAGGGTGACACATCAGTCATTCTCGGAGATGTTTGTTGAAGAGGATCCCTGTTTAAAGGGCCATGCACTTACTAAAGGCAACGGTCTTACAACCTTAAGGGTGCTCCTTCTACCCCTGGCCCAGAAAGGGCTTTGTTACCCACATGTTTGTTACCCAACATTGTTACCCACATGAGTAAGGGAGGGAACGGAACGGGGGTGTCATAATAACTGCCGAGCCGGGAGTTGTATGAAGGGCTTCAGAGAGGGGCACACGTGGGGACCGCCGGTCTGGACCCTAGCTGTCCCGAGTGGAATCACTGAGGCTGAAGCTGTTATATGTCCCAGGAGCCCCTGAAAGAATTTCAGATTGACCACCCGTCGTGAAGACACAGCCAGAAAGGCCCATGTGCGGTCGCCTGCTCCATGAGATGACTATTTTATTTGATTTATAGCTTTCAGATCAGATGTTTCATAAATAGGAGTGCATTAGGTAATATCATACCAGAATCCACCTCAAAATATGAAATAATGACAAGACGGCACGGTATGAGCAACGCCAAGACTGTGTGCGTATTATTTAAATGCAAGTTGCTTTGGCTAAAAACGTCTGCCAAATAAAAATGTAAAGCTGTATGAGCACTGCATGCTTATGATTGGATAAAAATACATGTTAAAAATCTTGAATTATAATGCGTCTCATCTCGGTTTATATTTTTCTGAGATTAAATGTATGCTTCTCATTTATGTTATGGTACACCATCTAAAATTCCACGCATTGTAAAAATTGTTTAATACAATGAAGATAAATAGCTAATATAATCTTTAAAAAAATTATTTAAATACCAGACATGCGTTATTTTAAATCTTTATGCATATTGCGAATATGTCCATTAGGTTTTACCAAATTTTAAATAATAAGACGTTATATTTTACATTCATATTGGTCAAATTGCAGTGTTTTTGATGCAGATACTTTAGCATGTATTATACTCTAAACTTATTTTTAACGTTTAACTCAAACTCTAAAATTAAACCCATTTGTGATCTTGACTGAAACTCATGCACACAAAAAATAAATACAGAAATGAATTAAAAACACTGTAAAAATGATAGTAATATAAATAGCTGGTTCTGTTTGTTTGATGGAGAGACATAAAAGAACTATCCAGTGAAGTTAGAAAGTTCTATAGATTTATCAAGTGTACCCTTCACACTGACAAATGAAAAATATATCCAGATTTATCTCAATGTATTTGGTGCATATAATATATCATAAAAATTATAAATTTTTATATAATATCATTAAAAAAAGATTAGAAAAGAGTGTATTCGAACTGATTTATCTTTTGTTTGAAAGGTGAGATGCAAGAAAGACTCAAATGCTACTAAATCCAAGCTCTGTGATTACACACAAACCCTGAAGTTCTCGCTCAGCAACTGTCGTACGTCTGGTTCTCCTCTTCTCTTCAACAGGAAACACCTGCATCCTTCTCTCACCACACGACACACACGATCCACCCAGAGATCTTCAAAGCCGCGTATGATCACACTTTTATGGCAGTTTAACTGAAGAGATGCTTGAATGGTTGATGATGTTAAATACCGGTGAAACTGGCAGAGTTACAGGCTTAAATCATAAGCTTTTCCATCCTTTGTGGTGATTGACCAACAGTGAGTCAGAGAGAGCTGTGTGGGATTAAAATAACTGAGAGATTTGCCTCAAATTTCAAAAAGCACAAAGTGAAAACCATTGGCATTTTATCTCCTGTGATAACCGTGCCTGCTCTTACGCAGTTACAAGAATTTCAAAGAATAACGTTTTAATTTAAGGGAGCTGTCTACATGACATAAGCATTACTGAAAATAAGTGACTGCTTCAGAACCACAGGTACTGAAGTTTAACAGAACACCCATAAAACTACATTACCCACAATCCTAATGTAGCGAACACTCGACAGGATGTGAAACCGTACAATGCTTGAGAAAAGAGGCGTCATGAAGAACCACTTCCTGCCGCGTTGTGTTTGAGAGCTGATGTTGTCCTTGTGTGTCTGTGGTCCTGCGTAGGTTTGGGGAAATATCAGGGGGTGACTTATATATTTATCTACTTACAGCTTTTCAACACTGTGATCTCCCAGTTGTTTTAACTTATGATCTATTAAAATGGGAAAGTGGATATTGATCATTTGAATGTAATAAATGTGTTAAATGGGCCCAGGGCGGATGCTCAAAAAGTTAAGTTCAGGATTGAATAACGAAAAAAATGCTTCTGTAAAATATTCTTACATTTTGGATTCTGACAGTCAATAATACTGACTTTTATGATGTAAAGAGTTTTTGAACGCATCCATGAGAGAAATGGAACCTTAATAAACAAGCCATGTAAAAAAGTAATTGTCCTGGAGTTAGTTAGAAACTTAGAAATTAGAAACTTCTGCTACAAATTCAGCATCATATTTATATCATTTAAAAGCACTCAGATATTGGCATATTACAATAGTCATTTATTTTTAATACATAACTATTAACATTTTTCTAATGAGAATATAAGGGGATAATGGTGCCCCCCTCTTGCAGTTGGTGCCCTACACAGACTGCGTACTTCGCATATAGGGAGCTGCGCTAAACTGAATGGGCCATACTATACAAAATCAACTTTATAGAGCTTTCCACAATGTTTTATCATTGCTCCTTCATCAGAAATATGCCGTCGCATCAGAAACATCAGTCGCTTGTGCATATTTTCCTAATCCTGTATTCATCCTGTAAATATAAGGGACTGCTTTAGAAATTCATTCCGCTTCTTTACTCACTTATTCCATTTGAGGGCCACTGTCTGCTGGTGACACTTTGGGTGAGGGGCAGGAGGTAGACTCTCTAGACAGGTCGCCACTCCATCACAGGGTATAAACAATTTTCGAGGTTGTTTGGGACAAGCAGGTGGGGTTTGCTCAGAAAGGGAGGTTGCAAAAGCACATCAGTGGCCTGAGCTTTTGGGCTTGAAGACTGAAGCCTTCTACACACAAAGTTTCATGCTGCAATGTGCCTCGATTGAACAGGAGTTTATACAGGGGACCAATGAAAGCTGATGTTGAGGACCTGCTCACATGTATGCAGTTATTTTGGAAACTTTTCTGCAATTTAACACTGTTTGTATAAATGGACATGCAGCATTTTGGAAAACACTGTCCAAGATGAGTCATTTCCAGACTCCAGTCATTATCGTCAGCGCTTTGCTTGGTGTAAATGCTTTGTTTACAAAGACCAGTGCAATGGCGGATGAAGTGAGGATGGTGTTGCTGTTTACCCTACTATCGTGGATAACAGCAGGTACAGGATTACAAGCATCAAACATTTTACAAAAGGTTGTCCTTGCACAACTGACATTTGTAAACACAAACGTTTAAAGCGAGCCCCTCCTGTCTGAACACCACAGCACAGAGTCAGCTTTACTCAAAGTTTCTACTGACATTTTGCTAGCGGTTGATGGAGGACAAAAATGTCATTTTCATTCTTTTAGATCTCCCAGCTGCTTTCGACACTGTCAATCATGATTTACTGATCTGGCAGATGAAGCATGGGATTGGTGGCACGGCACTCAAATGGTTTGAGTCATACCTTAGGGAATGGTCTGTTAAAGCAGAGATGGCCAGTCACTCTTTCTCTTACGTGTGGCGTTCCACAGAGATTCATTTTAGGCCCGCTCCTTTTGAATTCATACATGAGGCCCATGGGTGACATTGTCAAAAGACATTTCATATCATTTTAATGCTGATGACACACAACTGTACCACCCACTAAAGCTGGATGAGTCCATTGACCCTATGATGTTTTGTACTTTTGATATAAAAGCATGGTTGGATTGAAATTAAATGAGGAGAAGATGATTTTTGGACCTGCAAACACTCGGGCTATCATCATAGAGCTCCTCAAACATTTCCCATCCGTGTCATCCCAGGTCAGAAATCTGGGGGTTATTATAGATTCTGACCTGTGCCTGACCAAACAGATAAATTCGGTGAGGAGTAGTTTTATCAACTTTGTGTGATCTCCAAGTTCAAATAGTTTTTATCTTTTAGCGACAGTCATAGATGCACTCATCACATCCAGATTAGAACCAGAAAGACTTAAATGGTCTGTCATACAGCTTCTCACACCGTTAAAATCTGCGTTCCTGAGTTGGAGCTGCTAGTGGTCCTGCGCTCTAGATTGAAGACGAACGGAGACGGGGCATTTGCAGTCGGCCACTCTCCAAGCATTGAGGTTTTTAAATCCAGACTGGAGAATCACTTTTATTTGCAGGTATTTTTGAATGTGTGGAGTAATTAAATATGTTGTTTACTAACTGTTTTTAAGTGCTGTTGCTTTTATTGCTGATGTTTTTAGTTTATTTGGTCATTTTAATATTGTTTATTGCCTTGCTTTATGTTCTGCACTCGTACTTACTGAATTTGATCGTTGGCAGCATAAATGATCTTTCTCACCACGTGATGACGATGGTCAGTCAACTCCGTTCAGTGGAGCTGTGACTTATAGCTAGTTTTTTGGGGATAAATGAGTCATATAAAAAAAAAATTAAGTTAAAATAAAAAAACTTTGTTCACTGTATAGATAACTTTTAAAAGTAATACAATAATGCAAAATAAAAAGCAAAATAATGCAATTTCCTCTGGGTTTTCCCCACAATCCCAAAAACATGGGGTTAGGTGAATAGAATAATCTAAATTCCCCTTATTGTGAATGTGTCCAGGGTGTACACTGCCTCTCGGCCAATGTGCACTGGAGATAGGCACCGGCAGACCCCCGTGACCCTGAAGAGGTTTCCTCAATTATGAGGAAATAATATTTAAAGTTTCGATCGATTCTATCAAGTTGTATAGGGGAGTAATCATTCTGCAGCCAGCCACAGGGGGGCGATCACGATGCTTTGGCTTCACTTTCTTTTAAAACGTATTGATTTAATGTGAAATATCCATGTGCTCAATTTCGTCCATTGAAAATTTTGGACAATGGAATTTGTCCAAAATTTGTCCAAAAATTCCATTGGTTGTAAGTCTTTAATGAGATCGAGAGACTGTGGTGGTTCACTGTGAACAGGTGCTTCTGACATTCAGTGTGCAACCCATCCACCTGTTCCTTTAATATTCATTGTGTGAAGCATTGAAAGAACATGGCCTGTCTGGACTCTTCTCAGATCAGCTCTCACTGTGACTGACAGTGCACACGCTCAATCAATCCATCCATCAATCAATCAATCAATCACATTATCACAGAGCACATCACAAGCAGAACCCTGAAGTTAGCGCACAGCATGTCCCTGCTTTTGAACAGAAGATCCCCAGTGTTTTAAAGCCAGGAGTATTGTTAGTATCCTTTGCAGTGAGTTAACATCTTCAGTGTGTTGCGTGCATGCGGGTGTGTGTGTGTGTGTGTGTGTGTGTGCTATGTGATACCTCAGCTCCTGTTGCAGGTAGAATGATTCTCAGGCCTTCGGTGTAGCTGTAGAGAAACACATGGGCTCAGTCCTCAGACGGAGACGGCTGTTCTGGTTCTTTCTCTTTCCCTCTCTGCCTCACACAACACAGATCAACAATGGGAAGGATATGAGGAGCTGCAGGACAAACTAACGGCGGATTGTTCCTGATCTTCTTGAAGATGAAGACCACATGCCTTCTGATTCACATTAGCTTGTTGATACATGGTAAGCTCATGGTATTATTGCTTAGACTTTTCACTATATTTCTGACCATTGTTTTATTAGCAATTACGAGTACATTTTGAGAAAACAGGTGTATTGTTACGTGGGCCTACACTTAAATATATATGTATGTATGTAGACTTTCTGAAAACTATGTCACGACACAGCGTTTATGCCAGAATAATAAAATACGTAACATTTGTAATTTAATATCTAAATGAGAAGCTCCACGCTGCAGAAGACAATGGGTGGAGTTAACATGTATCTTCAGCTCTTTGGAAGTTAACCAAGTGACAATCCCCCCTTTTCCGGGCAGTGAATAACAGGAAGTGATGGATCCTGCAGTTCCTCACTCCTGACGTGAGCAGGACCCCGCTGACAGCCATGTTAACCTTCCCAAATTTACAGCTTAAAAAACATGTCTTGACTTTTTCTAAATGAAGGGCGGGGTTTCTTGAGTGGCAGCCACATCTACATTACAGCCATGTTCTCTGCAATCTCAGCCCATTTTTGACTATTCTGTGGAGAAGCACTTCCAAAATGGTAAAGGTTGTCATTGCCAATTTGAGGCAGAAAACCCTTCACCAGAATCCTATGGGTGACGTCACAGACATTCTGTCCATGTCTTAAGGCCTCTACAAACCAGTCTTAGTCTGGAAATATTGTTGCAAAGAGGCTCCCCGCCTGAAGATGCTGTTTGCGGTACAACAGATGCTCTCCACGCCACACGGTTAAACAGGACAAAAAATACGACAACAGAAAAGAAATCAAAGAACACAGAAACAAATCTTGGATGTTGAGCGGTTTATTGTGTTGTTGGCCAATCACATGTAGTTGTTTGCCAGAAATGTGAGGAAAAGAGAGGATTTGTGGTGAGCCATTGAATATGTGGAATGAGCGCCACCATGTGGCTCTTTAAAGTCATACTCACATCAGCAAAAGAGCCAGCTTTCATTGTTCATTCTCTTTGTGTAAAAGGGATCAGAAATGGCACTCCAAAACTTTATTTCGTTAGCACCACTCGTATAGAGGCAGCACACACTATGTTGGAAGACATCGAGGCCCTTTCAGAGCATTTGCAGACTCCTGTTTCAGGCAATTTCCACTTGTTTTGATCTCAAGTGAACCATTGGCATGAGATGGAGACACATTGACCAAGTTTATATTCTGTGACCTAAACAAAACCTCCACCTGTCTAGCTTCATCTTTAAGGATTTAACGAAACTCATTTAACCTCAATTTTGAATACCAAATTGTGTAAGTGAATTAAGTGAATTGAAATTGGCCAAATTGTGTAAATTCTTGGTGAATATTTAGGGCCTGTCCCAAACGGAACACTACGGACTTGTATATTACCTCAAAGAGTCCACACTTTGATGAAGTCGCATAGGGCATACCTGGAGTTGTTTTTTTAGGACAGACTTACGGTGTTGGCTGTGTGTTTAAAGTTCACAACAAGCGTCAGGGTTCATCTTTGGATGTAAAATTGGAATGGTGTAATGCTTAAATAACCATTTAGCTGTCACATTTTCATGTTCAAAGGTTCAAACAACAGACCGTTCAAAGTTGAAGCAACAATTTTAGTAGTAATACAAATAAAAACCTAGTTTTTATCGTTAATAAAGTTAAATAAACCACCACAAGCACCACATGTATTTTAACTGCAAACTGGAACTGTAGTTAGTCTAACTTTTTTTAACACGTTCAACAAGTTTAGTTACACATTTACCATTTGGTCCATACCACGTTCTAGACCCTGAAAAAGAACATAACAGAGGATTTTACTGTAAGAATACATGTTTTTATTGAACCACTGTAGACTTAGACACATTAGATTTACACGTTAGTGATTTTGGAGGCGTTTGTTTACGGTTTAAGAATTTGAATGCGTTCATTTCATGCTTTCACTACTGTACCAGAACTGCATGCTTTGAACAAAGTTATTTTTCTGAAAATCTGACATTATATGGTTCGATTTTACGATTTACATTACTTTAAATTAACTGTACAGGGACTTGAATATATATTTAGCAGTAATACATTAACCTTTAAAAATGTTAACTCTTACATTTGAATCCTTTCTTTTTTTTACATTGGAATGATGAAATAAATCGGATTAATGATCTAAGGTTTGCGATAGTGAGGGCATCATGACATATACACCTTCATTTGCACCACTTAACATGTAATACACCTTTACGTGTGCGTGTGCAAGGATTGCCCATGCCCTGTTAGTATTAGAGTTATGGTTAGAGGTAGCATTAGGGTTAGCGTTAGCATGACTTCTGCACGGGTTAAGTCACTGCACGGCAGACTGCAGCAAGGACCTTTATTTTTGGCAGCGTTCTTAGAAGTACTGGAATACCGGGTCGGTGGAGTGGACGGAGCAAGCCCCTATTCCATCTCCTAGTTACAAAATTTTAAATAAAATAAACAGATGCTACACTTGACCTTAGTTAAAAGATAGAGAAGCAATCTGTATAGCGACGACAGTCTCAAATCATCAGCTTTTTTAAAAACATGCGACCTCTAGTGGTGAAAAGTTGCAGACTGTGCTTTTAAATTTAATGTATACAAAAACTATTTTTAGAAGACATTTTATCAATGATTTGTATAAATCCTCTCAACACGACATCTTCTCTTCTAGTGGTCTTCTCTGCGCAGGGTCGATTTGCTCAGAAGCTGCTGAATGACCTTCTGGAGAATTATTCCAATGCTTTACGCCCT
>SRMA01026624.1:121005-189528 GCA_007224835.1 Danionella cerebrum | reverse complement strand
ATATATATATATATATATATATATACAAAATCAAAAACAATCATTGTTTTATACCTTGAGACAAATGTACAAAATTACTTGATAACCTTGCAGGTTCTAACTCCGTTTTGTTCTATTTATATTTTGATGAATAATCACTAACAAAGCTGTTTTTTTGTCACAAATCTTTTTTTCGTAGCATTTTACAATATCTGGTCAGAAGGAATAACATTTAACTATATTTTTCCCAAAAATATAATTTTTTTTCAAAGAGTAGAATATACTTTATTAATTAATTCGGGGATGAATGACACATAATCACATTAGTGTTGCTCAACCACTCTAATATATAGCTATTTCGAACTCATCAGCACACTGCCGACATGGAGCCCAGGAGAAAAAATGGACCAGTTTTCATCAAAACCTACAGTAAACATGTGCGAAAAGTGGATCCTTGGTTCTTGCCAGAGCAGAGGAAAGCAGTTTTTTCTTTTTCAAACACTTCTTCGGATCAGTCAGTACTAGAGGTGGCTCAACCCAAGAAACGGTAACATACTCACAACCGCCTGTTTGTTAAAAATGTCTTTTTATTGCAAGATTGTGACTTTTTAATGACTTCTGTGTTCCCAAGGAAAATTAAAAAAGACTCCCACACTGTCAAGAGCATGACTGCTATTAAAGAGAATGAGAGTGATGCCGAAAACCATGCACCATTCAGGTCAGCATAATTTTAACTCCATTTTAGAAGGTTAAACGATGTTAGTTCTATATAGAGTGTTGAGTAGAAAGGTAAAAAAAAATTGTGAAGCTGTAAAGACTTGTATTAAGAACATCCAATACAATTGGTGTAATCAGATTTAATATTCTGCACTATTGTCAGCACTTTAGAATACAGTTGTGCTCATAAGTTCTATTTTTCTGATATCCTTTGTAATTTTTCAGAAAATATCAACGATAACACAAAAGCATTTTGTCAACTCATAGTTAGTGTTTGGGTGAAGCCATTTATTGTCAAAACAACTGTATTTACTGTTTTTAAATCATAATCACTACAGAAAATGACCCTGTTCAAAAGATTTCTGCCTGATAACAAGCACAAAACTGCCACAGAAGGGTACGAGCGGCTTGTGAAGACAACCATCCTCAAGAAAAAGTTCCTGAGTTTCTGGCTCCTCATCGACCCTCGCCTCTTTCATCCAGTGATGCGCCAACATTTCTGAATTCTGAGTGACGGGGAAAGTAAAAGAACCATCGAAGGATCTATGGGAAAAGGGGGATGAACTGTGGGAAACAGGAAAGGTTTAAAAAAAGATCTTGAAGGAACTGGGAATGTGTTCCTCTGACGAAGAAGTGGAGAGTGAGGGATTCTGTCGAAACCAACAAACATTTCTGCTACAACTGCCAGAAAAACTGTGAGGGAAGCATAGAATAACCCACAAATAATTTGAGCTGTAACACAGGGCTCTCTGAAAAATGGCGCGCCTGTTTCAAGGAGAACAATAAGGAGACACTTGGAGAAAAATGGGCTGCATGGTTGAGTTTCCGGAGGAAATCCATCTGTATCTCAGAAGAAAGGATCTCAGTCTCCTGACCTTAATATCACTGTAACTCAAATAACTCAAATGTGCCGTTCATGCTATAATTTACAAGAGCTGGAGGCTTTTTTTCAGAGAACGTGCTGCTTTACCAACAGAGAAGATAAAGAGCCTCATCCACAACTACCTCTCGAGGCTTCAGGCTGCCGTTGATGTTAAAGGGGGCAATACAAAATATTAAGAGCTGGGGTGTGTAAACTTTTGGTCTGGATCTGTTTCTGTTGTCATTATGATAGTTCCTAGACAATAAATGGCTTCACCCAAACACAAACTGTGAGCAGAACAAATGCTTTTGTGTTATCATTCATATTGTCTGAAAAATGGCAAAGAACACAAACATTCTGTAAACGTATGAGCACAACTGGATCAGCTCGATAAACTGTAAAACACTACATTATTTCAAGGGCTCATGGAGAATTAGCCACTGTCTACAAAAATGTCTTTGTCTTTTCACACTAATGGTTCTTTGTGATATTGCTTTTGCAGAAAGAAAAGAAAAGTAAAAGCAGCAGTTAGAACGACAGCCTCAAGAAAGACTCGTAGCTCGAAGAGGGCTAAAGTAAATGCACAGTTCCTTTTCAGCAGCAGTGAAAATGAGGATGACTCTATATTGGCGAAGAAGTTGCGCGCAAAAACATCCAATCATGAGTGTGCTGGGTAATCGTAGTTGTTTTAATTAAAAACAAAACTAAAGCATTACTTTAGTGATCCGGTGCTGAAATGCTGCTTTTGTGTCCCTCTAGTGTCAAACAAGTTTTAAATCCTCCTGGTTTTGGCAGGTTTATCACTCGTCGGAAACCAGTTCCAGCCATTCAAATCAGGCCAGCCGTAAGTAACAGTCCTCCTGCCTATTGCCAAGACCAAATACAGTGGTACCCCGAAATACGAATGCTTTGAGATACGAAAGGTCTTGCGGGTAATATTTTGCTTCGAGATACGAACAACCACAAACAGTTCTGCTCTATTATCCGCTTGTTAAGTCTGATGTCGTGCTGTGCTTCCGGGTCCTGGCGCTCCATTCGCCCATCGCAAAAAGTGCAGAAAGTGCAAAAAGGGGCTGAAAAGTTTTAAATCAAGCAAAATATTATGTATAGATTACTAATGATGTACTATAACAAATGCTAGAGTCAAGGCGTCGTAAAAGAAAATGTTTATAACGTGGAAAATGCTGCTCTGTAGCGAAACTTAGAGAAACCCTGTGACACGTTCTCAGAAGTGCTCTCTCCCATACGCTCGCTACTGTTTACGCGTGTGCTTGTACATATTACGTATTTTGCATTTGTTTTATTCTGTTTTATTATCATTTATTACATTAACAATGTGTAGATTTAAGGATTGAAGAAACGTTACTTGATTTTTCTCTGATTTTCCTTTTTTTTTTTTTATCAACTTATAATGTTCGCGATACGAAAGCCACCCTGGAATGGACTAATTTCGTATCTCGGGGTACCACTGTATTTTATTTGGTGTTAGTTTTGGGATGAAAAGAAATGCAAAATATTAGCCTAGAATTATTCATATTTGAAGAATTTATCCCTGTTCTCATTTTCTTCCAGTCTGTTCTTCAGCGAACCTTAAATTCATCAGATGATTTCATCGTGCCCATCTCTCAAAACAAGCTCAGGGACGGCACTAAATCGAAAAGTTGTTCAGCTCAGAACAGAGTGTCTCTGGCTGAGGTCTCTTTCAATGACAGCGATGACCAGCATCTCCAGAGTAAATGCCCACTGCTCTCCAGCACTCCTGCTGTAGTGTGCAGACGCCTCCAGATCTTACCAGAACACTCCATCAGTGAAATCTCACTTAGCTTTGAAGAACCACACCAGCCCATGGTTAACGATCACATCTCTATATCTGACCAAAACCACAGAGACTTGTCCTCTGAGAGAGGGATCCCAAAGGAGAGTGAACAGGATCTTGCTGAAGAAATAAGAGCGAGTCAGCCAGTAACAGAAGGGTCTGCAGAGTTCTTCAGCTCTTCCCAGGGTAGATGTGCATCACCAAAGTCAACCCTGCAATCTTTAGTGGAGCAGCTAAAGGGGAGGTGAGCAGTGCTTTCCTTAATGCAGATTAGATCATTTAAAGTTTGTTAAGAGTGAGAGAATCTGCGTGTCTATGTTGTGGTGTAATTAAAGAACATTTTCATACTTTTCACACAAAAGGTAAATGACCTCAGCGGTGATCTGGCTTGTTATAAACCATAAAATTCATCTTAGAGGCATAGTCTCCATTTTTTGAAATATGGGTTTCTATAACTTTGATTAGTGAGAAATCTTGAAAACTTTCCACAGATTGAACTTTTCCCACCCAAATTTGTGCATTTTTTTATTATTAATTTATTTATGACACTTCTATTTATATTTGTAATGAAAGCAACAAGCTAAAATCTCAATAGGGTTTTTTCAAAAAGCGCATATTAGCACCGCATTTAACCTAGGGTTCTGAAACCCTGCTTCGGACCAGGGTTGGCACCACAACTGTGCTTGATCCATGTGAAATAGAGAGGAGTTTGCTTGTTGCTGCTAAATGCTTGACAGGAAGTGGAGTCTCGTAGAGAAGAGTTTGCTTGCATAATGTGGTCTTTCCAAGCATTTACATAAATGTAGTTTGTGCCATCTGCGATGGACTGGTGCTGGAGATAGGGACTGCCAGACCCCCGGGACTCAAAAAAGGGAATAAGTGGGTTGGAAAACGAATGAACGAGTTTGTGTCATTGGAAAAGTAATGTTCTTTTAGCTGGTAAGTGACGTGTTGCCTGCTTTGCGTCCAATCAGGTGCAGTGACACCGCAAATTTGCAAATAAGAACGCTAACCCAGAGTTTAGGAACGTGAAGTGTGAAACGTCTGTTAATGAATACCCAGGATTAAATGTTAACCAGAGGGTTAGTTTAAGCAGTGTGAAACGTGATAATAGATAACACAGGTTTCTGTTTATAAGGCCTTTAGAATTACATTTACCGTATTTTTTCGGCATATAAGACGCACTCAATTTTAAATGAGGAAGCTCTAGAAAAAAAGATTCTGAACCAAATATTGTAGTAAAATATTTAATATCAACTGTGTAAAAGTTAACAGCAGTTTAAGAACAATTATATGCCAAACATGAACAGTCAGTAAACAGTAAAAGTAACAAAAAAAGGCTGTAATGTTTTTATTCGAACCCCAAAAATTCCTCTTCGTCACTGCTATCAGGAATGAGGAAGGACAGATCCACGCAGTCATTGTCATCACTTTCTTCCTCACTGGTGTCAAATAAGATGTTGTCTTCTATTCCATCCAAGGCATTACTAATGCCACACTTCTTAAATGATTTTATAACAATGTCCCCACGGAGTCCTACGCGCTATGGTAGGATCGGGGAGATGGGCGATGACGTCAGCGCGCACCGCCGGGGAGTGTGATGGGAATTTCCTATATAATACTACCATCTAGTGGTCATTTGGAGAAATGTATTTTGAGAAACTTTTAAGAGCACACGTCATACTTCAGTCCCGCCCCTTGAGGCTCGAGGTTCTTCTTCCAATGCGGATAACACGTGTGTAGGAAATACGTTGAGACTGCTAAATCTTTACAGTAAATAGCCGCATTTGCTGTTTTCTCTCTCAAACGTTCTCCAGTGTTTATTATCAATTGAGAAGGTACGGCCGTGACCGCCCTCCGCTCCGCGGCGCTCTGCATTCGCCGTATAAGACGCACCAACTTTCCCCCCTCAGTTTTGGGGAAGAAAAAGTGCGTCTTATACTGCGAAAAATACGGTACTTGTCTGATGTGCGTAGACGTTTGCATAGCTTTGCGCATCAAAGTATTTTAGGAATCTCTTGGTTATACTAGATCATTGAGAAGCTAGAGGTCCTCTCAAACTGTACATTTCAAGTTTATCTTTCTGAAACACCACAACATATTATCTTTGCATAGCTTAGCAGCTCTGCTTAAGTGCTGATGCGCTCTCTCTCTCTTACTGAATTGGCAGTCAGCTGAATTTGATGTTTCGCCAAGAAGCAGGAAGTTGTTATAACTCGACTATACAATGTCTGATCGGGATCAAACTTGCCAGAAGTGTCAAGAAGCTATGTCTGTAAACATGTACAGTGGTGCCTCGAGATACGAATGCTTCTAGTTGCGAAATGTTTGAGATACAAAAGGTCTCGTGGGAAATATTTTGCTTCAAGATCCAAAAAAAAAAAATCCAAGACTCGAAAAACACCAACAGTTCTGCTCTATTATCCGATAGTTAAGTGTGACGTTGCGCTGCGCTTCCGGGTCCTGGCGCTCCATTCTCCCATTGCAGACAGTGCTGAAAGGGGCTGATATGCTTTAAAACACTTTAAATTAGTTTTAAATCGAGCGAAACATTATGTATAGGTTACTAATAATGTATATAACAAATGTTAGAGTCAAGGTGTCGTAATAGAAATAACGTTTATAACGTGGAAAGTGCTACTCTGTAGCGCAACTTAGAGAAACCCTGTGACACGTTCTCTCAAGAACGCTCGGTACTGGCCTCGCTTGGGCTTGAAACAGTGTTGGTGTTCGTAATTCGTGAAATATAGTATTACATATTTTGCATGTGTTTTATTCCGTTTTATTATCATTTATTACATTAACAATTGAGCCCTTTGATCGCTGCTTGCAGCTTCAATTTGTTTTGTTTTTATAATCAACAAATCTGTTTAGTTTTCCGTGATGTGTTTTTAAAAGTGGATTTAATTCTTTGTTTTGGTAAAACTGTTTAGAATGATTGACATTTATTTTCTGGTTAATTCTGTTCATGTAGGTGTCAGAAGGTGGACGTTTCAGTGACTGTGAAAAGAACAAGAATTTCTAAGCGTCATCTACCCCTTCAAAGCTCCAGCACGAAACAAGAGAAGGTTTCAACAGAATCTCTTGAGTCCTCTCTGCTACCATCACCTACATGCTCTCCAGCCTCCAACCCTTCCCTAATCTCTTCTCCTAATATTCGAAAGGCAGAATTCTGTTCCAAACAGGCCCTTGTAGATCACTTGAAGGCTGACTGTCTGTCATCCTCTCTCATGGTTTCTATTCCACGTCTTGACTTGGCTCTGTATCCTTCGGTCCATCTTAAAGTTATGGAGGCCAGGAGTACTGACAGCCCAGACACAGATCATGGGGATTCGCCCACCTCATCATCTTTAAAGGAGAGTGGGAATATTTTAGCCGTCGCTCCAATAAATATCAGGACTCCCAGTAACCCTCAAACAGAGGCAGAGCACTTGTCTACTTCATTTCAAACGCATGCCACATCAGCTCAAAGCAGAAATCACTCTCTGACTGCGATCAAAGAGCGCTCAGCTGCTGTCTTAGGCACGGGACGCAAAGTGTGTGTGAGTGGACTTAGTGTCAGCCGGTGGTCAAAGAGAGGAACTGGAGAGTTCAAGGAAAAGAGGAAGAAGGAAGGACAAAGTAAAGCATTCTCCGGAGTTAACACTCCCAGTGGCACCATGATGTCTGCTGGAGTTGACTCTATTACTGGGGTTGGTTAAGTTCAAGAACATGTTCTTTTGTTTAAATTGTAGAAATGGTCATTGTTATTGATGTTAGTAGACTTTTTACAGTGGTGTGCAAAAGTTTGGGCGCCCCTGTACATGTTCATGATGTTCCTTTACAAGTGTTTATAATTTATGAATCATTGGTTGTCTGGATAAGAACCCTCAGTTAAATATATCTTGCAGTAGACAAACACAGTGTTATTTGAGGTGAGGAGTACATTTATATGATTTATGAAAGGTGGTAGCACTGGCCTTTCAGTTAGAAAGTTGCTGAATTTGGCACTCTTGTCATGTTATTGATTTCAATACCTTTGAAAATCAACCCACAGACCCGCTCAAAAGACTTGCTGCATCATGCCGCAGATAGAGATGTTGTGTAAAGAAGATTGATCCAAAATACCTGCCAGAAACCAGACTCTGTAAGCTATTAGAGGCTATAATCTGCAAGCTATTAGAGGCTATTATTTCAGCAAAAGGAGGATGCATTAAATATTTTCTTTTGTTGTGCCAAAATTTCTGCACACGCCTAATTTTTAAATAATTCTTGCACACTTTCCATAAGTCATATAAATGTATTTCCCTTATCAAATATCACAGTGTTTGTCTCCTTTAGCAGAGATCATTATCCAGACAACCAATGATTTGCTCAATGATGCAGCTTTTGCATACCGCTGTTTTTAGCTGTAAAATACACATTACAGTAGAGGAGTATTGCTTATTCATGACATTTATTATTTATTTTCATTTTTATTTTGTACAAAGAATTCTCAGGTTATTTTTTTCTTACTCTCCATTTTGATTTAGTTATTTGTGGAATTTTTTTTGTACATTACACTTTTTCCTTTACTATTAATAGTTACACAAAATTTCATTTAGACTTTGTTTTCTGCCAGATGTTACTTTCCAAAGACATAATGCAGAGCAAGTAGCTGATCTCAGTTTTGTTGCCCCTCCTGCAGGAATCTTTATGTGGCTGGTTGCAGGGGACCAGTGGGATTGGTCTGTCTGTGACGCCTCTCAGAATGGAGCAACTGAATCTGTCAAGCATCTTAGCCAACATGACGCCCGATGCACTTACCACACACTCCTGGGGCAGACTCAAGGCAGCATTGTCTCTGCATAAGAAGAAAACAGGTGAGGGTTCTCAGCAAGCCAGATAAATCCGTCAGAACAGGGTGAAAGGAGGAATACTGCAAACACATTTTCACAGCCGGACTGTGAAACTTATTTGAGCTTCCTGGGGCCGTACCAGACAAAATATATCAGAATAATCGATTGATTACTTGAATTCGTTAAAAGAGTTTTTGTTTTATTACAAAAGAATGAAGAACCAGATTCTGAGAGTTAACATTTTTATGCAAAAAAACCTTATAATATGCTTTAGAAGTCTGCAAGAAACTATTCTCTTCATAGCGAAACTCTATCTGAGCATCGGCTCATACTGAACCGCCAAACTAACAGTGAGTAAATACTCTTTTAAAAGGAATAAAACTATAAACTTTAGTTTTAAATAACAGAAAATAAAATATTCTGCTGTTTTACTGTTTTCTTTTCCGAACAAAATCTGCCTCTGATTTAAGCCAATGTGTCTCCCATGGCCACCGGAGTGAAGCCAAACCACGGTGAGCCCCAATGCCACTGGCTGCCAAAGTCTATGGAAAAAAGTTTAAAAATGAATTCCTTAGAAATAAAGTTTTTAATGATTCTGAGAGTTATCTATACAGTGAGCAAACTTCAAAAGTTTTGGTTTTTAACTGAAGTTTATTTTCGTGTGGTTCATGATGGCTCAATTTTCCCCTAAAAAATAGATGGGACCATGTGATTGACAGCTATACTGGCTTCATATTCACACAATGGCTGTAGGCGGTGTTACATAGTCCGTATTTTTTTACAGTCCATTTATTTAAAGGATCAAAAAAAGAGACAAAATTCAGCTTTAGCTTTGAGCTGAAACCTGCTTTCCCCTTTACAGTTTACACTTTACACTTACCATTAGCATGTGTTTAAATCGCAATTGTTTTGCTTGCACAGCACTATTTGACATTAAACAAAACTAAAAAAAACAGATGTGCAAGTGTCTCCACAACTCACGGTAAACCACCAACCAGCACCTAAAGAAACTTTGCTGTTGGATTTTTGATGAATTCATTTAAAAAAAAAAAAAAAGCAGACCCAAAGCAACATTCGTGCTGATGATGCGCCTCAGAGATAATAAGCAGCAGCAGAGCATGATATCTGGGATGTTTGTAGCGGTCACACCGTATGAAAAGAACTCCAGGAGCTACCGAAGATCTTCACATCACCTCATGGTTTCCTTTAAAGCTGTGTGTGAACAGGGCTTCAAACATCTTTATAAACAATGCATGAGAGGTATTTCATTCCACTTCGTACTTGTTTCAGTCGCACATCTCTCTAGGTATCACTGGAATGAAGACAGAGTTGAAACGTTTGTGTTATTATACCACACCCAGAGCCGGATCTAAGCCTCACGGTGCACTTGAACTTACAGTAAACAGACGCAGTACACATACAGCACACTTCTCCATCTCACGCCCCCCCCTAACAGGATTATCCTGCTGCATTCTGAAGCGTTTCTATTGCAACTATTTATTTAAATATTTTACCAATGTACGTTGAATATTTAAAAAGCAAGGCCATGTTTTGTTCAAGTTTTTACATTTCACAATGGGTTTCATATTTTGCAGTAAATCAGAATGCGTGTCAGAAAAATCTCAATAAGATAATTTATGCTCCTTAAGTGTAAATGTATTTCCATTGAGTATAAATGTGTGTATAATTTTCTTTTCCGCAGCTTTTCCTACCCCTCAGCGGGTGAAACACTTGGTTATGTCTCCTGGTTATGAGTCTGCAGTGGACAACAGTTCTGACCTGTTTGCTTCTCCCTTTCGCACGCCATCCAGAAGCAGACCTTCACGTTTACTCCAGTCCATCAACAAAACCCCAATGGTAAAAACATGAAACAAATGAAAAGTTTTGTTCCAAAACCCAATAGCTTCCCTTTTGGCATGTTTTGGGATGTAGGCTGTTATTGTTTTTTGAGGATAAATGGGATCATTTGAGGATAATATGTCTTTGCTTTATTCTCAAAGCAAGATGCCAAGAGCAAAATGCAATAAATCCATTTAACCAGTCCACACCAGGAGGAGCTGGTCCATGCCATGAAGAGACATAGTTTAAATTCATGCATCACACATATGGATGTGCTGAAAGAGGACATGAAGATAGTTGGTGCAAGAGTAGAGTATACTGAGGACAGAGTTAGGTGGAAACAGATGATTCGCTGTGGCGACCCCTGGACTGGGAACAGCCGAAAGAAGAAGACAGAAGATTCTCCTGTGTCAAATGGATGAGGACTCCTCAGGATGATCCAGAGGAGTCATGGGAGGAAGTTCTGTGGTCTGAGAACTTTTTGGCCTTTACTCCTTTCGCCGTGTTTATAGTAAGAAGAATGATGAGCATCATCCCAAAAATACCATCCCTAGAGTGAAGCATGGGGCTGGAAGCATCATGCTCTGAGGGTGTTTTCCTACACAGGAGACATTTCCATCCTTCCCTCAGTAAGAGCATTGCAGATGTAACTAGGTCTTCCAACATGACAATGACCCAATGTACTTTATGAATCATTTCAAGGTTATGGAGAGGCCTAGACGGTCTCCAGACCCAAACCCAATAGAAAGATCTTTTGGGAGCATCTGAAACCTGACAGATCTAGATAACTTGGGATACCAAACTACAAACATGTTTATTACATGTTGTTTCTGTTCACTTTTGACACAAACCTTTCATGATCATTTTTTTTTTGTCTGTGTCGTGCAAACTCTTTGTCCCTGCGCTGAATCAGAAATTGGCTTTTTCAGGAAAAGTCTGTTTTTACGATTACGATTTTTCTACTTCTAAAGCTTTAATTGTACTCAATTGTTCTGTTTCTAACCAATCACATCATTAACTTCTTTGTTTGTCTTTTGCTGCATTTGAATCCAGATTTCTTACGAGGAGGATATCAGTGATGCAGAAAAGGTGTATCAGGAATGTCAACAGAGTGGCCCCGTTTCTTTCAGCGACTGCATCCCTGCTTCTCGCATCAAGCACCTCACCAAGATCGGGGAAGGAACATTCGGAGAGGTCTTCTCCATCATTAACGATTCCAATGACACTGTTGCTCTGAAAGTAAGTTTAAAGCAGTTTTTCTTTCAGCTTCTGTATTTTCCCACTATGAAATTGGATGCAAGTCTTTATTTTTCTCAAATTTTCATCACAGGTTTATTTGTATAGTTTCATAACAATTTAATCTCTGATTCGTTTTCACACAATTTTTCATATGATTTTAAACCATTTTTTTCTTTAAACTGAAAATAACTTGAGGCCCCTGTTCAATGTCACACCAGAACCATTCCCCCCCCCCCTCCCCTTCTGACAGGCCCCTTACATGGACTGCACTGTAGACTGCTAAACTTATGCATATTATGTTTACAGACGGCAATTTAATGTCAAGTACAATCTAGTACAGTACAGACAGAATCCACCTCGCTGCTCACAGACTCTGAGCGTCTTCTTTTTTGCCTTACGAGTGCAGCTGGTGTGTGTGTGTTTGTGTGTGTCTGTGTCTATGTGGGGTGCCTTCTCTATGAGCATGTATGCAGCGCTTAATTTGTGCCGGCTCCTCGCAGGTCTGTACTGGGACCTGTTTGATTGGCTCCGGGACCTTCCCCGTCAATCAAAATCTATAAAGAAACTGTGTGTAATATCTACTTTGATTAGTGTGTTGTATTTGTGTTATTTCTATTTGAACTGATGCTTTGTTGTCATTCCAAGCATGAGTGAATTGGGAGCAGTCAAGAACTAAACAGAAATAGAAAGCTAGCTAATGTTAGTGTTTCCATCGGTGGGTCAGCTGGACCCCAAACAGGCAAAAGTAGTAGATTCAGAAGATCACCTGTTGCCCACAGCAGAGTTCAGTAAAGCAGCTGCAGATTCACAAATTCTGGTTTCTCTGCTCAATAGCACGAGACCCAAAGGCTCTTAAAAGACAAACGACACCCCTGTTTAATCTGTGTTACGTAGCGGGCAAACTTTTGTCCTCCACTGGCGCAGAAATACATTTGTAGCAGTTGTAGCTATTAGGGATTTATTGACACCTGAAGGAAAACTTATTTCCTTTCCTTATTTCCTTCAAGAATTATCTAAATGCTTTAGGCACATTTAGAGTGTTTAAATGTTAATAATCTCCACCAACTGTACTGCAAGTACATTACGAATCATCTTAAGAGCACGGTAGCAAAGGATCTACAGAATAATGCAACAACTGGTTAATTAGAGCTAAAGGTATTGGAATCGATAAAATGACATGGATGCCTAAATATAAGCACATGCCTAATTGTGTTCTAAAAAATTCTTGCACACTGCGATGGACTGGCGACCTGTCCAGGCTGTACCCCCGCCTCTTTCTCGAAAACAAGCGGGTTAGAAAATGAATGAATAACCATTCTTGCACACTTTATTTCATTTTTCGAATATATCTGTGTTCATCTTCTATATGATATGTTTAACTGAAATTAATGTTGTCTTATCCAGAGAGCCAGTGATTTTATAGGAAAATCATGAAAATTTTATTACATCAAAAATATGCTTGATCCTATGATGGAAATGACAGATCTCTTCATTGCTTTTAAATGAATACAGTTTACCAGATTTTGCCGGTACATCTGTATTAAAACGTACAGGTTTGTGAGGGGAATTATTTGTTAAACTTACAAGCGCTTGATTTCATTCTGTAGATCATCCCGGTTGAAGGCAGTCAGCAGGTCAATGGTGAAGAGCAGAAAACCTTTGGCGAAATTCTCCATGAAATCATCATTTCCAAGTAGGACATCTATAGTGTTAAGAGATTCTGTTTTACTGTGTGGTGTTGAGCATCCTTTATGTTCTCAGAGAGCTGAGCAGCCTCAACACGAAGGAGTTTAACAAGACGGATGGTTTCATCGGACTGAACAAGTGAGATTCTTGCAGTTCTTCAACACATGCAGACAAACATTTTGAAAGAAGCTAGAATTCCAGTTTGATTCAACGGAGAACTTTGCTTTTCTTAGTCTGCATTGTGTTCGTGGACGTTATCCTGAAGCTCTGCTCAAAGCTTGGGACAAGTTTGACTGTCAGAAGGGATCAGAGAATGACAGACCTGGTCAGTGACATCAACAAACCTCCATTTGTATGTTGCATATTAGTGAAGTTATGGTCAGTGATTGGTTTTACAGATTTCTTTGGTGATGAGCAGATGTTTTTAATCCTGGAGTTTGAGTTTGGAGGAAGTGATCTGGAAAACATGAATGCAAAGGTAAATCAAGTAGCCATTTTCCTCTCTGGTGTCATGTTACTTAAGCGTATTGTGTACTTCTGCTTGAAGCCTACACTGAAGCCTCTCTATAGACGCAGACCTATTGAGCAACAGCCTGCTATGAGCCGCCCAATAAATTATATCTTCATGCAGCATGGACACAGACCATAATCTCTGTGATTGGTCAGTTATGTAGCGTTTCTGGTGTGATGTCACACATATCTGAGTGTCTCCACTGTGAGAATATTTGAAGAGTTTTAAATCTTCATAACTCTCCCATATAACTCCCATTTTGATGAATTTAAGTAAAAGTGTTTATTTATTTTTTTTTATCATGAATTTTTGTATCTTAAATTTGATATTTTCCTCAGTCATACAAACATATATTTATTTGTATATAGATTTTGATAGTCAAAGATTTATTTTACAAATTTTCATCTTCTCAAAAAGTATAGCACCACACTATAAATCCAAGGCATTAATATACAGTGGTACCTCGAGATACGAATGCTTCAAGTTACGAAATGTCTGATATTTTGCTTGGAGATGTGAAAAAAATTCAGAAAATTGAATTCTGATACGAATGCTCTATTATCCACTTGTTAAGTCTGACGCTGCGCTTCCGGGGCCTGGCGCTCCATTCTCCCATTGCAGACAGTGCTAAAGGGGGCTGATACACTTTAAATCAGTTTTAAATCAAGCACAACATTATGTATAGATTACCAATAATGTGCTATAACAAATGTTAGAGTCAAGGTATCTTCACATGGGTCAAAATTTGTCTCTACAGAGTCAAAATGTTTTCTACGTGGTTTTTAGCTTTATTCTCAGTGTTTGTGAGGGCATCGCCTGAGTGATTGATTGAAGAAGTGCAGAAAGATAAACCTCTGTACTGTACAGGCGTTTGAGAGACCAGACTTGCACAAAATACAACTCAAAATCACAGGCAAATCAGTGATCATGTACATGAGTGACAATTACACAGTGTGCAGTAACTAAGATGCGATCTGAGACTGTCGCAGGTTAGTCGTGAGCAATTTTGTAGGATAATGGCGGACAAAGGTGGACTGGAAAGCTGTAGCCTTGTGGCTTACACTATGTGCAGGATTACATGCAATTGTTTCCTTTTTGATCACTGAACAAAGGATATTTTTGCTAACTCAATACTGAATACTTCTTTTAAAAATCGCCCGCTACCTGCTGGTTTCATTTCATTCTAGTTTTTTTTAACCATTTTTGCATGAACAGAATGCATCTGAAGTGAGCTCCACAGAGACCTTTCTTGACCTCGTACATTAACAAACTACATTAAATATCAGCACTGAACAGAAATGAATTCCCATTCTACGGTCTTTGGGAAAAGGTTATTTATACGAGATGCAGGATTGGACACACCAGGATTATATACCAGTGTAATCTTTTTTACAAAGTTTCAACTTTGGAACGTATTTTAATCAAGTAAATACAATTATGGTCTTAATGTTCTTAACAAACTTTATCTATAATGCACTTTTTCTTGCTTTCCTGAAATAGTTGTAGACGTTGAAAGAAAGCGGTGAACAAATGAAAATGTATTTGAACTTTCATACTTTTCTGTTGCAGGGGACTACAAAAACACACTTTGAGATTTTTGAACCTGTAATAGAGAGATTTTATTGTAAAATATGAAGCGTGATGTCACATTTGGATCTGGTTATCGTGCTATTCTTCCAATTCAAACACTGAGATTTCTATCATTTCAGCTGTCCTCTATGGTCCAGGCTAAAAGTGTGCTGCATCAAGTGACTGCAGCTTTGGCGGTTGCTGAGCAATCGATGTGCTTTGAACACCGGTAACACTCGTACATCACAATATAAAGGGACCAAACATTGTTCCGTTCATGTTGACGCTGTGTTTGTTCAGGGATCTTCACTGGGGGAACGTTCTAGTGAAGAGCGTCAAGGAAAAGGACAAGAAGTTCATTCTGAATGGGACTGAGTATTCTATTAAGACTCAAGGGGTTCATGTCAACATCATCGACTACTCGCTCTCGCGCCTGGAAATCGGTCAGTCTCACTCTAACCAATGAGTTCTGCATCAAATATGTTACATTTTTTTTTTGCTTATTCAGATTTGTCTCAGTTCTAAGCTTCGTATATATATATATATAAATTAAAAAAACAAGTATTCATATCTGACCTGAAACGTATAACTTTCATTAGCTCCTCATTATGATTGGCTATTGAAATGGTTTTATTTGATACTGGTACCAAATCTATAATTTCTAAATGCTATCAGTTCCTAAATAGTTCTTAAATCTTTACTTGAAAAAAACAAACAAACAAACTCACACTAGTACAAATAAATAATGAGTGTTTAAATAAATCTGAATTCTTTCTGCAAAATGTTTTCATTGTTTATTGCACGTCTGTCCTTATCAACAAAATAACGTTTTTATTTAATTCAGCAAAAAGTGAGTGCATCTATTTATTCTTTGACAACACTCAAGTCACCAGACGCCACCCATGAGGCTGTTTGACTGACAACCAATCCCATGTCCTTTCAAAGCGGCACATGTTTCCACAACAACCGACCGACATGCTGCAAGTTAGTCATAGAAAAAAAATCAGGAGCAGATCAATGGAGCGCCTGAAACTCATGTATGGAGACTTAGTTCACAGAGTATGTCAATCAGCCTGCAAACAGGTCAAAACACCCCTTTTTGGCTCCATGTTCTAAAATAAACATAACTCATTCAAACACGGGAAATAAGTATTTGAACACCCTGCTATTTTGCAAGTTCTCCCACTTAGAAATCATGGAGGGGTCTGAAATTTTCAGCGTAGTTGCACGTCCATCTTGTACACCCAGGGCCTCTCTAGTCATATAAATGAAGCTAATTCACAGTATGAAAATGTGTTGTTGCAGGGAATGTGGCATCAGGTTTCAACGATGAGTTGATCCAGATGCGGCTCTAGAAAACAAATGCATTGTTTGGATGAGACTTGAATCTGAATGAAAACTGAAATCTTTTTCTCCCTCAGATGGGTTGACGGTGTCATGTGACATATCCTCGGATGAGCAGTTGTTCATGGGTCAGGGCGATTATCAGTTTGAAGTCTATCGGCTCATGAAGAAGGAAAACAAGTGGGTGCATCGGTTTTAGATACGAATATGCTAATGACTGAAGTCTGGATACGTGATTGCTATTTCCCCTGACCATTCTATCTGTTGCAGTAACTGCTGGTCGGAGTACAATCCACATTCCAACGTGCTGTGGCTGCATTACCTGGCTGATAAACTGTTGAGTATGACATATAAGACCAAAGCCCAGTCGAACCAGCAGAAGACCGCGAAGAAGAGTCTCAATGCCTTCAAGTCTGAGATCCTCAGTTATGCTTCAGCTTCAGAAGCGCTTAGCAAATGCAGTTTGTTTCAATGAGTCGTGCACATAACAACAAACTCTTATTTATTGATGCACAATAATAGTAATAGGATAACTTACACTTTTGGCATAGTACGTCATTCTTGTTTTAAAAGAAGAATCAGCATTCCACACCATCTCACCAATGCAAACTTGGCAGTTATTTTCCATAAATAATACGTGTCCATGTTGGAGTTTTAATGTTTTTCAACCTTGATGTGCAAGACGTCCATGTTTTCAGATTTGATGCTTGAAGCCCCTGCACAGGAACAGCTGTTTCTTCCACTCCTGTTGTCCCTCTGCTCTTTTCTTACACATTTCGAGTTCAGTGCATACTTTTTAAGACATTGGGCCGTTGTGCTGCTGGATCAAAGTGAGATGCATCGTGTAGAAAAGCTTATTTGGTGTTAGCTTGCAGTCGAGAGGAAGTATGAAGGAGAAGAAGACTTTGGTGAACCTCTTGAACTGTTGGGACCAGTGGAGCCGAACAATCAGTGGAATCTCAGAATGAGAAATATTTGGTGAACCACTCCTGTTTCTGAGGGTCTTGTCCGTCCGGCCCGGTTTCAATAACCCTCTGTTCTGCAGGGATCCTAAAACACATTCAAAGAAAAACAGTAACAGTCCAAGAAGCTCTCGTGAAAAGCCTTGGCGTTTCCAAAAGTGAATCTAGCCTTGTGTAATGTTAAACTATTTTTTTTAAATGCCTTTTGTCATGGGTTGTTTGTATTACCCTATAATCACGAGAAAATCAAGGAGAATTGTTGTAAACGGCATGTAACTCAGTAAATAAAGGTAGAATATTGTAATATTTTTATTGCCAGATTTTGCATGATTTTTGTAGTCAAAGACGATATTTATTTGAGAATCAATGTTCAAATCAAGTCACCATTGCGGGGCAGTGGTTGGGGGTTTGGCAGGTTGAGATCTTTTTTTTCCCCCTTTCAGCTGTTCCCAGTTTAGGGGTCACCACAGCGAATCATCCGTTTCCACCTAACTCTGTCCTCAGTATCCTCTACTCTAACACCAACTTCATGTCCTCTTTCAGCACATCCATATATCTCGTCTTTGGTCTTCCTCTTGACCTCTTGCCTGGCATCTCCATCTCCAACATCCTTCTACCAATATAACCACTATCCCTCCTCTGCACATGTCCAAACCATCTCAACCTGGCCTCTCTGACTTTGTCTCCAAAACAACCAACCTGAGCTGTCCCTCTGATGTGCTCGTTCCTAATCTTGTCCATCCTCGTCACTCCTAAACTGAACCTCAACATCCTCATCTCTGCTACTTCCATCTCTGCCTCTTGTCTCTTCTTCACTGCTACAGTCTCCAACCCATACATCATAGCTGGTCTCACTACTGTTCTGTACACCTTTCCTTTGATTCTTGCTGACACTCTTCTGTCACACAACACCCCTGACACTTTTCTCCACCCACTCCAACCTGCCTGCACTCGTCTCTTCACCTCTTTTCCACACTCCCCGTCACACTGGACTGTTCACCCCAAATACCTAAACTCCTGCACCTTTTTGGCCTCAGCCCCCTGTAACCTCACTGTTCTATTTCCCTCTCTCTCGTTCAAACACAGGTATTCTGTCTTGCTGCGACTGACTTTCATTCCTCTTCTTTCTAGAGCTGACCTCCAACCTTCCAAGTGTTCCTCCACCTGCTCTCACTACAAATCACAATGCCATTATAGCTCTTTAGCACCATCTAATGCTTTTCAACAGTTTGTCGTATGTGAATGAAATTCGGCACACGTGTACGGTACTGAGACTTACAGTATTGTTCAAAATAACAGCAGTACAATGTAACAATCCAGAATAATCAAACAAATAACCAAAATAACTGAAAGTTTTTAGTATATTTTTGTTGCCACCTGGCAAAAAAGTTACTAGTAGGTGCAGTAGATTCTCCGAAAACAAACAAGAGCCAGTATTCACAATATGCCCGCTCTTAAGGCTCTGCAGTTGGGCATATCGTGTAAAAAAACTAAATAGCCGTGTCTCACATTGACTTTATAAACTCAAAACTGCTTTTTACAAACCTTTCTGTTTCTGAGATTTAGAAATCTCTAAACTAATATTTACTTGTATTATGTATTTACGAAGTTTTTTATAACTACTTCAGATCTGTGTGGCATGGAGTTACCAGCTTCTGTACCAGAGTCTACTGCACCTAATGGTAACTTTTTTCCCACATAGCAATGAGAAAATATACTAAAACTTGGATTATTCTGGTTGGTACTGCTATTATTTTGAACAACACTGTAAATATAAGTAATAGAGATTGTTTCCAAAATTGACAGGAAGTGATTTTTCAAAAACTTCTAAATGTAGTTTAGAATTAAGATTATATTTGTTCAAACATCGAATATCCCATTTTCTTTTGTTTTATATCAAACTGTGTTTCAAGTACAATGTGAAGTAGGCATGGGCTGGCAACAGATTCTGATGGAATGATAATCTTGGATAAAAATATCACAGTCTCACGCCATTGTAATTAGTGTTCTACAATGTTATATTTAAATGTCTGCGTACGTCCTTCAACTAAACACAGAATAATTTATTTTAGGAGACATTGTGGCATTGAACATTAGTCATAATAATTAAAATAAATATTGGAAATCTTAATTAAAAACATGACAATTTGTCACATTTAAAAAAAAATAAACATAGTCATTTTAGCAGCTCACCAGTTTTTGTAGACATGCACTTTTTTTTTTAACTCATTATTTATTTAGTCCAAGTTAAGATGCAGGACTGTGAGCATGTTCACTGATTATGTCTGGAGCAGTGAGGTACGAGGATATGTCTGTCCCACATATCGTAGGATCGGTGTAACTTTTTTTTGTTTGGCCTTTTTTAAACCGTGACTATTTGGGACAGAGGTAAACCTTGAGACCGGTTATCATTCCATGCCTATTGCAAGTTCAATTGTGAAGCTTTTCTAACCATTAAACTATGTGTGCAGAACGGCCATCGAAAGTTGAAATTTCACCATAAAGAGGAAGTCGTACAATGTCTGGATACCAGATTTACCAGTTTTGGTAACGGTCCATGTGAGAACACCTCTACAATTGACACTTTATTTTGTGGTTTTAATAATTTTTCTAAAATTTACTTTCCTGATTAGTGTATATGACGAGTTCGCCAAAAAAGTTTACCAGACATGAAATCCAGGTTTCCGTGTCTGGATTCAGCAGCTCACATTCACCACTAGCACATGAACAGGCTTTTTGCCACTCGCTCAGTGACTTCCGGGTACTGTGACGTCATGTGCAAAATCTCATCTGAGAAACATGATGCAAGAACTGCCTTTGGAAAGCTTAAGTGGTGGTTGTGCTCAAACTCGGCACGGCATGCTGCTGAGTACCTGATGTGCTGGTTGTGGTTGAGTTTGAGCGGATGGTGCTGATGCCGCAGCTCCTGTGAGGGAGGCCGTCCATGTCTGACAGCAGTTCTGTGTTCAGTGTGAGGAGGGCTAGGGCTGTTGGCGGTACTGCTGGGGGTGTGTGTCCGTGTCAGCAGCGTCCCCCGGCTGTTCGGCTCGAGGACAGGAGATCGTTTGGCCTTGGGTGACCCTCCATCGTATGAACAGAGGTTAAGAACACTTGTTTCCTCCACAGCCTTTTTCTATCAACAGAGGATTCATTAGAAAAGAAACATCACCAATGACTCTAGCTACAAAAGGATGCTTCACTCAGTGTTTAGGGGAAAACAAAGACCAAAATATACTAGAATAAAATAATTTTCTGAAAATATTCAATTTGAGTGAGGCTTTACACATAAAAGAAGCAACAGCTTGACCAGATAACGTTTCATGCTGCCACAAGAGTGAAATACTCGCCAGCATTCAAAAGCTGAATGAACTGAGAAGGGGTCGTAGTCACCACTGGCAGAATCTCTCTTTTATTTAGAGTGTTTTGCTAAGTACCTGCACCTCAACTTCCATTTGCACAGCAGCATTTGAAACTGATCGTCAATCTTTGGGTATTTTGATTTCACAGCAGAGTGTTTATATATTATTTCCTTTATGCTTTGAGCAGTGTAGATACTTCCAGTTCGACTGAAGCAAAACAATTCTGTCTGAAAGCTAAGCTTGAAAATGGCATAACTTTACTGGTGCAGGAGATTATTAAGCACAGAATGCTGAGTTTACATGGTCTCACCTTCAAAGTATGTGTGAGGGTCCCTGTTTGCGTTCTAGAATCATAAGGCTTCGATATCTCATCAGGAGGATGCTGGGATATCTGGTGGAGGTCCTCCTGAAACAAAGAGAGGTCCTGAACTCAAACACAATGGACTTGTCTCTCGTGTGTTCTGAAGGTGTGCATCTAACCACTAGGCTCTTGATGAGTTGGTCTCTCTCACTGAGCTTGTCCTGCAGCTTAGCAATGGTGTGCAGGTCTTCTACTCTCCTCTTCCCCCTTTCCTCCCTTTCTCTCAATCTATAAACAAAAAAACAAACAAAAATGAATGTGCAGAATGTCACAAGCAGCGTGTCTTTACTAGAGAATTAAAGAAATGTCTGAGAAAAGTTACTCACAGATTATTAGTTAATAAAAATGATGCATTACTTTAAAGAGCAGATATTAAGACCGTAATTAATGATGTCTTAAGCTTGTTTTTAACTTTGATTTAATCAGAGCAACACCAAAAAACCTCTGAACTAATATAAGGCTTCTGAAGCATAGAAGTCGATTAAAAATGCTTATATTAATCATTAATTATTGTTTCATTTCTAGTGATATCTGTTGTGTTACTAATGGCTTGAACTAAACATGTATTATGTCAGAAATTAATGCAAATATATATTTTTGGCCCCTTGCTGATATTGAACGATTGCCCAAGAGAATAGATCAGTACATAAAGTCAAAGGCAGGTTTAAACTGAGAAAAACAACAAAAGGAACTGAAATACGAAGTTTTAAAGTTTGATTGGCACTTGTTTTTTTGTATAGATCATGAGGCATCTGGGGTCCTAGTCCTTGAATTCAGATGCATCAACTACAAGAAAAATGAAACAAGAAACAACAAATAGAAGAATAATTCAAGCCAAAAACCTACAAGCACAGAAAACATCTGAAAAAAAACAAGAAACTACAACTACAAGGAATATCTGAATTAAAATTAAAATAAACTACAGGAAACATCTGAAAAGAAGTAACAAGAAACATAAATAGGTGAAGCAAGAAACTACAACTAGAGGAAATGCTTAATTCTTTAAACTACAAGTACAAGAAAAATCTTAAGTGATAAAACAAGAACCTACAACTACAAGGAAAATCTGAATTGAATTTAAAATAAACTACAAGAAACATCTGCAAAGAAGCAACAAGAAACATAAATAGGTGAAGCAAGAAACTACAACTAGAGGAAGTGTTTAAGTCTTAAAACTACAAGTACAAGAAAAATCTTAACTGATGAAACAAGAAGCTACAACTACAATGAACATCTGAATTGAATTTAAAATAAACTACAAGAAACATCTGAATTGAAAAAAGCAACAAAAAGCTACAACTACAAGAAATTGAAGACACCAGAAAATTTAACTAAAAGGCATCTGAGGTACCAACAAAACAATGTTTTCAAAGTTCAATGTATAAAAAATACAAATACTTACAAATCAGTTTACACATTCAAATGCATTTTTGAAAAGGGATCATTTCTTTGTCTTTAGGCAAATGTTTGAAATCAGCAAGGGGTGAATCAATTATTATTATCTGACTGACTGTAAATGTGTTTGAGTGACCGCTGCATAAATCTCTAGGAAATTCTCATCATAAATACACTTCCATATCTTCTACCACGGCTTTCTTTGGCGTATACATGTGTGGTTTGCATTTTGCATTATTGATATGGGAGGAGCAGGTACTCTGTTTCCAAGGCAACAATGCGGGTCTGTAGTCGTGTTTGGGCAGAGCTGAAGTCTGAGATGATGTTCTGGATCTCTAGTCTGTGTTCTCTTTTCACCGTCTCGATGTTATTCCTCTGAGGGTCTGCAGCATATGCTTCCACAGCCTCCTCCCGTACCTCTGGGAAACTGCAAATTGGACGCAATAGTGGCACACAACAATGTACACAATGAATAATAAGTGTGTGAATATGCTTGTTCTATAGCATACTTGCATGAAGAAATGATTTATTTATTCAGTATCTGAGTATCGATGTGTTTCAGTAACGCTTGGAAAATGATCATTTATATTTAGGTGCATCACACGAATAAGGTCATCCTCACAGAATGTGGAGCGTTCGCACAAGCCCAGACTAGAGCGCAACACAGTTCACTTGATGTGCTTATCAAAAACAGTGCACCGGCAGACCCCTGTGACCCCAAAAAGAGATTGGAAAATGAATGAATGAATGAATGAATAATTCATTATGAACAATCTTTTATTTTGAAATTTGTGACCCACAAGCAAACGAAAGAGTAAGAAAGAGATCTTTTGAAAGTTTTTTAACAGGAAACATCAGGCGTCGAGCTTGTAATACGGATTCCTCACGAGAGGCGATTCCCACAGAATATGCAGCGGACGTCACAGGAGCGACAACTAAACAAACTAAACGTGATGTAAAAGAGCTTTAATAATGGTTTGCTCTAAACAAAGACTTTAAAATGTGATCAAAGCCATTGGGGTGAGGTTCACTATTTGGCAGACAGACTTACCGTGAAAAGCTCAGAGATATTCTGTTTGTGTATGTAAAAATGGTTGAAAAATATGAATTCTTGAATAATCATTGAAACACCACAAAAACCCACATTTCAAGTCTTCATTTACAGCAGCAATCTGTTCAAATAGCACTTAATACAATGAAAAAATACCAATGACGGCAACAAAAATCACGTTTAATGTGCTTCACCGACTCCATGATGAGGCATATCCTGAGCATCGGCCCACGATAAGAACTGCGTCCATTAAACCGGTCCGCAGCATTTGGGGATCACTGCCACGACCTGACCGACCACGACCCGAATATCATTAAAAACATTTTTAGACGCCTCTGAAAAGCAGGGTGACCGCGAGTATCACAGACGGCTCAGATTAGAGTCGGAGTGCTTCAAAAAGTGCTTCTGCTCTTAAGCAGCGATTCTTTATGAAAGGATTCACTCATTATATAATTTCTGAAATAATGTTTTATAGTGTTCTTCTTGTTTCTGAAGAAACGTTTCCTGCGATTTCTCATGCTTCACAGTGAGCCGAGGTGCCCTTCAGACACGATACATCGCTCATAGTTTTGGATGCTTTGTTCTATCGGACAGATTGGGCTTCTCACTGACCTCTTTTGTGTGTGTCTGTGTTCATCGGATTCTTCTTTGTGTGTGTTATTTGCACTCAAGCGATCCTTCAGGTCATCGTTCTCTCGTTTCAACTCCTGAACTTCACTGCTCTTCTCATCCAGCTGCCTTTCGAGCGACTGCAGGCGGTTCTGCTGCTTCAGATCCTGAAAGCAGAGGGAACCGTCTCCGCGTGTGATGTACAGGATGCGTGTGCATGGGGCTTTGTGTGCAGTACCTGCTGCAGGGCCATCATTTGGGTGTGTGTTTGTATTTCATTCTGAAGGTCCTCGATCTGCTGCATGTGTCTCTGGGTGACCTGTCTGACCCACTCAGTGTGCTGCTGGGTCAGCTCTGCCTTCTGCTTGTCTACAGACACACGTCACATTAGGTAAGACATTCTCTCTCTCTCTGTCTCCAGCAGAGAGACACTAGAAGAAGCTACTTCTTAAATATCCCGAGCATCACTCTGTGACACGAATTACCTGCATTTAAACCCATCCGCGAAATACTAACCTGTCACAGTGCTTACTGAACTTAAAAAGATTAAACTTAAATCAAAAGAAAATTAGAAATGTTATTTTAGAATTCTAAACCAGCAGAGCTAAAATACAGTTTGAGACTTTCAATTGTTATGTTAAGAATATCAGATTTATGAAAGACTTTTCTGATGTAATTTATGCCAATTTTGCATTTTGTTTTGAACTTTTTACTTTACTGGTTAAAACCAAACCAGGGACTGGAGCTGCGTACGGCTAGAAGCTATTCTGCATAGCCCCCTCTCTGAAATAAACTTTCATTTAAACAGTTGTTTTTCCCTGGGATGATCTTCATTATGCAGAATGACAAGAAAGCGAATGAGAGAACCATGTTTTGTAATGTGGTTGAGATGAATCCACCAAATAGAACCGTATTGATAGCCCTGGTAAAAACCCCGGTCACCTATCTGCAGCTTGTGCTGTGTGAGCAGCCGCTGTCTCTCAGTCTGCAGCTCCTCCTGGGCTTGCGTTTGCAGAGTCTGGAGAGCACGCTGATGGTTCAACCTCTCCACATGCAGAAGCTCATCCTCGCGCTTCTCCCGCTCCGCTTCCCTTGCTGCGCTGCTCTTCACATCCTCTTCTTCCTCGTCCTCCTCCTTCACCACCTACACAGCACAAAATGACTGACTACAAGAGCACTGTGCAGAGGCAGGCGTGGTACCATGAGATCTAGTGGTGTATCAAGGAATGGGTCGCTAAACAGCGTATTTCCGTTTTGCATTACAAAGCAATTTTTGAAAAGAGAATGTATTTAATTAATTTCTATAAAAATATTTCACACAAGTGGTTCCTTTATTCCCCATTGTAATGGACTTACAGGACAGGCACCATTTTTTAGGTTGCCTTATAAAATAAAGTTATTCATCTTTTGCTTTGGATATAGAAAATTCTAAATGCATCTCCTCCTCGAGCTTTCCAGCCACATGCCACGACATTTTCTCTCAACTTTTAGTCCACCTTAACCTGTGATCTTATGGCTCTGATAATGTGAAAACTCTGAACGTTTGTTTGGCAAGTTCTGGAGAGCGATAACGAGTGAAGCATGGAGGAGGTTCCTTGAATGTTTGGGTCTCCATGTCTGCAAATGGAGATTTGGTTCAGGATTAATGTTCTTAATGCTGAGAAATACAGGCAGATGGTTGACAATAATGCAATAGCATTAGGGAGGCCCAGAAATGACTCTGCAGCTTCTCTTCACGGTGATCTCAGCATCATCGAGTGTGTCTGGGTTACATGAAAAGAATGTGAGGAAGCTTCATCCACAGAAGATCTGGTTTTAGTTCTCCAAGATGTTTGGAACAACCTCCAGCAGGGTTCCTTCAGAACTGCTGAACCCCCAAAACTGATTCCATTTTTCTTTTGTTTATTCACTGCACTTTGTTCATTGATGACAAAGAAGAAAAAAGAAAATGAAACACTCAAAAAACTGCGAATGGTTCTGCTGCTGCTTTAACCGCAGATGGATGTACTTTCCTAAAACGCTCCGTTCTGTTGCTGATTGGGAACACTTTGCTGGTTCATGTTGTACCATATGGAACCGTGAACCCAACACAAACTAAACTGGACCCCCTTAGATTCAGTAGCCTCAAGTTGAGTCTCAAATGTGGCATGTTTGGCAAGATTGTTATCAAGCGTTCTGTTCCTTGTCTTCTGTAGTTTCACATGTTAATTTTCCTAATAATACAGTATACAGTGGTACCCCGAGATACGAATGCTTCGAGTTACGAAATGTTCGATATACGAAAGGTCTTGTGGGAAATTTTTTGCTTCGAGATACGAAGAAAAATTCGAGATACGAACATTTACATTTCTGCTCTATTTTCCACTTGTTTGTATGACGTCGTGCTGCGCTTCCGGGTCCTGGCGCTCCTTTCTCCCTATGCAAAGAGTACGCTTTAAGGGGCTGGTACGCCTTAAAATACTTTAAATCCAGCGAAACATTACGTATAGATTACTAATAATGTACTATAGGAAATGTTAGAGTCAAGGTGTCGTAAAAGAAATAACGTTTATAACGTGGAAAGTAATGTTCTGTATCGCAACTTAGAGAAACCCAGTGACGCGTTCTCAGAAGTGTCTCTCCATCCCTTCTCACACGCTCGGTATTCTTTACGCTCGTGCTTGAAACCCTGTACTTGATTTTTCTCTGGTTTTTCATTTTTTCATCTACTTATACTGTTGCTTCTGAGAGCCGTTTCACGGATTAGACGTTTACATGTAAAACTTGCTTCGAGATACAAAATGATCGAGATACGTACGTCACCCTGGAACGAATTAACTTCGTTTCTCGGTGTACCACTGTATTATTTTTTGACTGTATTTTAGCGTACGGTGATGCAGTGGCTAGCAGTTTTAGTTGGAAGTTTGCCGGTTTGAGGCTCGCTGGTGACCTTCCTGGAAGGAGTTTGCATGTTCTCTCCGTGCTTGCGTGAGTTTCTTACGTGTACTACGGTTTCCCACACAATCCAAAAACTTGTGATTTTATATATTTAAAGAGTCATTTCTGTGCCATGAAAAGATATTGTCATGTGTTGGTAAGAGAGACACGGACACACTGACAGATGGTCAGGTGGTGAGCTGGAGATGGTGGTGAACCCGATAGGCGAGCGTGGCTCTGGGTAGTGTGCTAGGGGTACTCCGGGGTGCCTTCACCCCATTCAGTCCAGTGGCGTATGTGTTTCTGGACCAGAAGTGTGGGATCTCACTGTGCTGGTGCATCAGCCATGCTCCGAGCTTACTGGATCCATCCGCCCTGTCATCGACTCCTTGTCGCAATATGAGAGGTCCAGTGCTCGGCAGTGACACTCTAGACCCGCTCGGTGGACGCAACCTGCAGGTTGATGAGTCGCACCTGGCAGTGCTGATCACCCCACTACCTCGTGACAGTATACACAAATATTTGCAGAAATCTGAGAGGTGTGCTCACTATTGTGAATAATGATGGAAAATGATTGATCACCAGCTGCCAAAGAATGTCGAGCCACCTGTAAGTGCTGCCTCATGAGTCTCTCCTTTTCTTGAATGGTTGAGTGAAGCTGCGCTCTCAGCGAGCTGTTCATATCACGGGTCTTCTGGATCTCCAGCTTCATCCTCTCCATCTCTCCGTTCCCATAACGTCGCTCTCGTTCTTCATCCATCTTCTCTGAGAGAGCTCTCCACTCCTCCAGCTGCACACAAGGAAGAATCAGAGAGTGCAGCATGTGTCACGTGATGGATCTCAGGAAGCAAACCGCGTGCATGTTTCACCTGGGTCTGCAGTTCTTCAACTCTCTGTTGCCACTGTTGATTCATCTTTCTCATCTCTTCATCTCTTTCTCTTTTCAGCTCCACCATCTGGTCAGAAAACTGCTTCTCAAACTGTAGCCTACAGGCGCACATAGTATATTCATAAGCGAGGTCAAACTATCAAAAACTTATATGAAAACATTGTTATTATACTAAACATTCTTAACTACTATATATATATATAGATATATAGATGATCATAGGCTGCCTCTTCTAAAGTTTTGATAACTTGTTTGTAGAAGTGTTCCTTATCTTTCGGCCGTTTTAAAAGTCTCTGTCTCTGAAAGTCAATTCACTGTGACTAAGACTATTATTCTTTAACTGAGGAGTCATAAAGTCAAGGATCGTCAGTGCCTCCTAGCATGAGGAGAACTTCATGCATTACCTAGTTTCACTTGTCATATAGTACTTTTTAATACTGACGTACAGAGAGACAGAAACATGTCTTACGTCAGCTGCTGCATTAGAACAGTTGTGCTCATGAGTCCACGCACCCTGTAGAATTTTTATTTTCTTGGCCATTTTTTTTTCAGCAAATATGAATAATGCACAAAAGCATTTGTTCCACTCATAGTTTGTTTGAGTGAAGCCATTTATTGTCATTTACATACTGTCAATTATACTTTTTAAATCATAATGACAACAGAAACTGAATCCGGTCAAAAGTTTACACACCCCAGCTATTAATATTCTGTATTTCCCCCTTTAACATGCCCTGAAATCTCTTGAGGTAGTTATCAATGAGGTCCTTCATCTTCTCTGTTGGTAAAGCAGCAGGTTCTTCTTGGCAAAATTGAGATCAGGAGACTGAGATCCGCTCCAGAACCTTCTCTTTGTTCTGGTGGAACCGATGACGAGTGGAACTTGTTCTTGGGTTCTGGATCGCTGTGGTGTTGGAATGTTTCAGAAACGTCCCACGAGCAGCTTCCAGCTGATGAAGCACATCCTCCAGGATCCTTTGAGAACATGCTGCTTCATCTTCCATCGATTCTGACCAGGTTTCCTGTGCCTTTGGAGCTCACACATCCCCAGAACATCAGTGAGTTACTATTTTTCTGGCAGTTGTAGCAGAAATGTTTGTTGGTTTCGACAGAATCCATCACTCTCCACTTCTTCATCAGAGTTTGAACACATTCCCAGTTCCTTCGAGATCTTTTATATACCTTTCCTGTTTCCTACAGTTCAACCCCTTTTTCCTGTAGATCCTTCAATAGCTCTTTTGTTTTCCCGTCGCTCAGAATTCAGAAATGTTGGAGCATCACTGGATGAAAGAGGCGAGAGTCTATCAGGAGCCAGAAACTCAGAAAGCTTTTCTGCACAAGCACTGATCACAATCAAACAGGTCGAGGTGAGGATGGTTCCCTTCAGCAGCTGCTTGAACCCTTCTGTGGCAGTTTTTGTGCTTGTTATCAGGCCAAAATCACTGTAAACTTTTGATCCGGAAAGTTTCTGCTGTGAATATGATTTAAAAAAAGGAATGAGTGGAACAAATGCATCTGTTGCCAAGAAATCTTAAAATGCTTAAACTAATGAAGACAACTTATGAATATATGCTAGTGATTATAAAGTCATTTTTATTATTTTTTAACATTCTGTGTATCATGGTTGGATTTTGAGAGGGAAAACATAAAAATAGTCAAACCATGAGTCATTTCTTTCAGTATTTGTTCTGAATCGCAAGTTGTTCAAAATTGTAAGACATTTATGAGTGTTCCAAAGGTTCCTGTAGGCTCTTCTATTCCTGGTTCCATTTAGAAGAGCAGATGGGTATGAACATTGGGTTTTACTGCTAATAAAACTGAGCTTTTTTAACTTCCCTTTCTTTATATCAGGGGTTTCAAACTCATTCTCACCGAGGGCCACATTAGCATAATGGCTGTCCTCAAAGTGCCAGAATCGAATGTAATGTAAAATAAATGTAACTACTCGTTAATGTTAAATAACTCATTACTCATAACTTATTCAAGTGACAATTCAGTTACATAGAAACAATTGTATCACAGAGAGAGAAAAAGAAAATCCCGTCCCATCCCAATCCTGGACCAGAGTAAAAAAATAAATCCTGTCCTGTCCCACTTCTGTAGAATTGACTCCTGGTCCCATCCCACTCCCACTCAAAATTACTCCCACTCCCATCCAACTCCTGCCAGCTGTCTTTGGATTCCAGTTAAGTAAAAACAAGACATTGGCCGTTTTTCTTTTCAGAGGAAATAAAACAAAATCTGCAAATATTTGTTATTTTCATGTTAGAAAGGCTCAGAACAGCGTTTAAAAACAAAAAAAAGTAAAAAAAAAAAAAGGATTTGAATTTTTATCAAGTTTCTCTTTATAAATAACTATAAACGTACAGCAACAAGATTTTTGAGATTACAGAAATTAACCTCAACCTAATGTGAATCAACACAAAACGTCTGAATACGGCTTTCAGTGTCGATTATTGTATATTGAATATTGTAGAGTAGTTCCTGTCCAGCTGAAGACCTTAGCAAAAGATAAAAATAAATAAATGAAGCCATATGTTCAATCAAGAGCCGTTTTAAGGCAATATTATATAATGTCAAAAATTACACTATACGTATATTGAAAACATAATTGTTGGGAATAAACCCTATGTATAAAAACTTTTATTACATATGACTGGGATTGAGACGATGACACGCCCCCTGCTGTTGCTGTTTGTGTTTCACAACTCACAGGGGCTCTCGATGATGGTATAAACATCTTCTTTCACTATTTACAAGTGTTTTGGCACTGAAATCTAACAGTTTAGTGTGCAAAAAACGGTCGGAAGAATGCGAGAAAATAAGGAAAAAAGACGCATGTGCGCGAATGCGGAAGCAGAATCACGGACCGAACGCGGTAAAAAACAGTTCAATCTAACACTAACAAACATATTACTACTACTAAGACAATGCTTACAGTATTACAGACAGTATAAAGATTATATTTACAATGATTTCTCCGCTAACACATCGCTAAAGTTTTGGCTAAATCCAAAGGCATTGTGAGGAATGAAGTTTTTTTTCCGTTTTCGTTTTTATTTAGACACTCAAAACTTTTAAGCTCTGGCGGGCCACATTAGATTACATGGCGGGCCACATCTGTCCCGCGGGCCTTGAGTTTGACACATGTGCTTTATATCATCAAAACTTATCTCGTGTAACATCCCATTGTTACCCATCAGGACCTGTTTAGTCGTTATCTTACAAATGAATAACTATTAACAAAATAATGAACAGTTATTCTGCATCTAACACAGATGAACAGCTGATCAACTGCAAAGAGGTAAAATGAAACAAAAAGTGTGGAGCGCTAGAAGGAAATAAAACGATTGATAAACTTTTGCTACCAAACTGAAAAGTCTTGAACAGGTAAACAGTGTTCTTCACGAGCGATGCACACACTCGCATGGGGACAGACACACACCTGATCCTCTCCTCTAAGCCATGATTGGTCTGCTGAAGAATGTCTCTCTCTTGCTGAAGAGCGGAGATCTCTGCCTGTAGCACTTCCTTCTGTGATGTATACTCCTCCTGTGGGACAAGGATGGATGGATCAGTAGATGGAGGAAAGATAAATCCAGATAAAAGTCGGCAGGTTGATGAATGAATGCAAAAGTCTACTCGAGGCAGAAAGATCTGCTTAAATCAGCACAAATACGAGAAGCCATGAGGAAGCACAACATCTGTGCATCTCAGTGTGTGTGTGTGTGTGTGTATTGAGAACCTGTATCTGCAGCATAGTGTTCTGAGTGTTCTCCAGCTCCTCTCTCACGCGTTCACACTCCGGGCCGCAGAAAGAATGTTTCTCAACCTCGGCAGCACACTGCTTTTCTCTCTCTTTCGCCCTTTCCTTCTCTTCTTGTCTCTGCTTCTCCAGAGTCTCTACCAGCCCTTCCAGTTCTATCATCTACAAGCCAAGAGAACCCATATCACCTCAAAGTTAGATGAAGCATGCACCTCTGCTTGTTATTGGATGTGAATTTAACGAGAACGTTCAAAGGGAAATGGAAAGATACGGTTTGTATCCAGATTTTTCACAACACAGCTCCATGTTTCAGGAACTTCCAGTTTGAGTGTTAAATGTAAAAGTGCTTTGTGTATGAAGTTTACTAAGAAAGAGTCGCTGACACGACTTGTCATAGAAAAATTATGCACCGTCCACGACCCACACCAAACCCCTTCCCCAAAAACCACAGCAGCACTAGCTAATACAACCTCGGGTAGATTTGTGTTGCATGAAATAACACATCGCTTTCAACATGGGGCTGTAACTTCAGACAACATACTTTCAGAAAGGGTGATCATTTTTTTTATTTTTTTTACCAAAATACTTAATTTCTGTCGTGAAAGTAGATCAACACTTTTTAAATACTATCCATAAACCACAAAACTCGTAATTCGTGAATAAATCATGATGTAAAGGTTTCCTATAATCCTCGGCTGTGTCCCAATCCAGGTTCTAAAAGCCTCTGCAGGGTCCTTCCTACCCCGCCTTCAAGGCTATGGCTTGCGAGTATCCTCCGAAGGCTGCAAAACACCTTCGTAAACGGGACGGTCTAGCCTCTTATTCTTCTTCTGTCGTTTTTTGGCAGTTTGCTTTATGATGCATTAGCGCCACCAGCTGGATCAGTAGTTTGGATCACAAATTGAATGAATGAAACGTTGTTGTGTTATAAATTTTTTTAAGTGATTCTTTTATATTTATGTTTTGTGTCTAATAAATTTGTAAGATACCAACTACCATTTAATGCTTGAATATACTGTTCTTTTATTTAAAAAAAAACGCGTTACTTACATGTAAATACAAATTCAAGTGTGTTTTGTGTTGATTCTAATAAAAAAACCCACTGCAAAACATTGTGGGAAATCTGAGGCCACAAAGGATGGTCGTGATGCATCCTCGGAATTCAGGGGAAAGTAGGACACATTTCAAGGGCGCATTTTAAGGACCCTTCGAGTTTTGCAGAAATGTGACGGTCTTGGCTCCCCGTTGTGACGTAAGTGGCTTTAAAATGCGCACTCGGGAGGATGCACACTTCTGGATTGGGACACAGCTTTCGTCAGACCCACACTACAAACAGGAAGACGGAAGAGGGCGCTTCTTAATTTATAACGTTAGTGTATTTTCACAACTGATTACATATATAAAAAGATTTTGTTATCTCGTGGGTTTTCAAATGGGTTTCTTAAAAAAACACATTTTTGCACTTAGAAAATTCATGTATTTTCTGTATTAGAGATTAAACAGTATATTGTTACATTTACAGCAATAAACCGTATTTTTATATGTTTTAACTGTTAATTTTAAGGTTATGCTCTGTAAAACTAATAAGAGTTGTAATTTCTACGGTTATCGCATATTTTGTAGAATACGGCCTTTTTCAGTAGCATTTATGCAGTGTTTTACAGTTGAATTTATGCACATTTTTTACAGTGAAGACATAGAGGGGTCTGAGAGGAATTCTGTTCTTCATCCGAACCACAGGAGTATAACACCTCCCTCACTTATTGTCAGCGTACCGCTCCAGAGACTGCTAACAAATGTTGAGATTTGAACTATAGCCTCCACGCATCTTGTAGAAAGGATCACTACGGCAGAATCCTTATCCTTGCAAACGAACATGGTTGACCCCAGAGTTCCTGTCCCTGGTATCGCGCTCCACTATCCCAGATGTCAATTATAATTTTTTATTCATTAAATGCATTGATTAAAGCCGCTACAATGAGCGACCAGATCCCAGGTTATTTAGATCAGCATCTTCCTCCCAGTAAGTACAGTGCTAAAAATTGCTATTCTATGTAGTAAAATATGTTTAACGTTTCATTTTTGTTGTGTTTGCTGCAGGCTCTTCCTCTGTTTAGCAAAGTTTACTCTATAGCAATGATCAACAGATGTCCAGATATTATGTTGTTACTTCTTGGCTGTTGGTTTGTACGTTTACCAAAGAGCCGTGAGCTAGTTTTGCTGACAAATGTATAAAATAACTATTTGTACACACAGTATACAATTCAATTAGCATCACTGTAGCATGATTTGCCATATCATTAGCATGTGGCTAGCACTCATTAGCACATGTGGAAGCATCAATTTGCAGTTCACTAGCATGTGACTAGCATTCATTGGCATGTAGCTAGCATGCATTTGTTACTGATTAGCGTAAGGGAAGCATGAATGTAGTGTAACATAGCATGAATTAGCTTTCATTCATATTTCACTAACACGACTAGCTTTTGTAGCAATCACGACGTTCTAATAACTCACTATCGTGGTGATGAGAGTTTTATGATGCAGATATATTTCGAATGATGCACTCTTTGCTTGCCAGTGTCAGGTCAGTGATGTTATATAAAGTTCATCTTGTCAGAATGCATAACATTATCCACCCCCCAACTCATATTACTTCTGCCGAGAAGCATAGAAGATGTTGACAGTGAAGCTCGCTGGTTTGGAGCTTAAGGCTAAGCTCCATTTCCATTTCTTCTTGTGCCATGTCTACATATAAGTCTGCAATGTAATTGTCACAAAAAAGGATCGTTTTTCAGGACAAAGGCACCATTATGGATCTAATAAGAATAACGTTACATGGTAAGACACTCGTGTATGGCCAGTCAAAATATCTTTATATGTTTAACGCTTAAAACAACCACAACTTATGCATTTGTTGTGATGTCCATTTGACTGATGATTATACTTCGTAGGGGTGTCCCAATTCATAGGGGTTTAGACAATAAGACTAGTGAGAAACATGAAACACAGAATCCTGATAATTGTAAGGATCTCCATTTTTACAGTTTTTACACTACGTGAAATAAATGTGATAAAGTCTGCTCTTTTGTGGCTATTGAGTAACTCATTAATAATGCAGTGCTATATTAAACAAGGTCCAGGCCTATCAGTGACTTATGAAATAACAATTTTAAACATTTATTCATTCATCTTCTAACCCGTTTAATCCCTTTCGGGCATGAGAACACATTGGGTGAGAGGCGGGGGTGCACTCCGACAGGTCGCCAGTCAGAAATGTACTCTGGTCAAAAGCAGAACTTTATTAACAGAGAAGTGGTAAAAAATATGGGTTTATGCAAAAATGTTAAGTCAACATTGAACACGGTTGTAATGTTCTGCAAATCTTTTTGGCATTATCTGGTCAAAGACCGGGGCAAAGCGCTTCAATGCTCTTTGACTATAATAACAAAACTTACACAACTATGAATTTAATCTAAACTCTAACTCTAGCAGATTTTCTTCAGGCTGCTGCTCATCCCTCGTGCTTTCTGTGACGGACTTCTTTTAGTGTTTTGTCTCACGTCTGCCTCCTGTCTCACAGTGCGCTCATTTAACCGTAATTCTCTGCTTCACATTTCCCGGGAATCTTTTCTCTCTCGCTCAATCGCATTCTTTGGTCAGTCAATGTCATGATTTCTGGCCGCGCCTCCGCACGTCAGATGAAACAATTTTGTCAGTTCATTGATTAGAGGAATATTTTAGCCTTAAGCATTATGAATTCACACCTGAGAGCGAAGCATGGGTTTCAGCTTTGGCCTTTTTTTCTTCCATGTTTCTCAGCACGCATTCATTAACGCCTTTTAATATTTTATTTATCATAAATCATGTGACGTGGCCTACCTCACTCTGCTGCTCATTAAACAGATTATTAAATAGCCATTCCTCAGAGTAAGTTACAATATACAATCTGAGTAGAGTTGATTTAATATTACATGTGCTGTGAAAGCATTCAAGTCTGTTTTGGTATTTGAGAGGAACAAAAGGATGAGAACCAACCTGTGTTTTGGACAACTGTAGCTCGCTGGACAGCACTTCTCTTTCAGTCTCCAAAAGAGTTTTTTCTTCCACTGTACTTTTAATTTGCTCCTCAACCTGCAATCAACATAATAAAACCAGCACAGAGTTATCTAACAATCATACAAAATCCTCTTTAAAGGGGAAGATTTAGAACTATCTGCATCAATCCATCAACTCTTGAAAAAATCCAAAAGGGAGATAGGATTCCTTCAATTTTGAGATGCCATTTCATGCATTTTATTTATGACCTGAAGACCCAGTCAAACTGAAAAGCAGTACCGGATCTAGACTCAAAGCATTCATTGCACCACAGGATCAGGTTTAATTAATTTAACTAAAAATAACAAATCAACCATTCTCATGGATGTTAACTCAATGTTAACATTAAGCTCTGTCTTGTTTTCATTTTGGAAATAAATCAGATCAAACTCTATTGCTAGCTGTCTCACCGGTGTACCCTGAGTGCCAAAATATGTTCAACTGTGATTGGCTAATCTCTTGAATTGGGGAGCGTCTAATGAACATTGGAGCGCCCCCGGTGCTCATGTGCTATACACATAGCTTTGCCTTCACTTTTGCCAAAGGGTTACAGACAGCTTCTACACGGGATACGCAAACCAGTTTTGAGACTGTCACAAGCATTAAAAGTATTTTTTAACAACGACTGAGCCAGTGTTTAACATCTCATTGGAAAACCAATAAAATCCTGGATTTTGTAAAAAGTATGAAACTGGAGTGCTGGCGTAAACTTACTCTAAGTAACATTTAGCTTGTTCCTAAAATGTTTATCAGTAGTTGGTTGTTATCAAGCATTGATATTAATGGTTATTAAAATGTTATTAGTGCAATTTTGAACTGAATCTGCTTCATACATGGTCAGCCCTGTTTCACTGCTTACAGAGAATTCAATACTCACTTTCTTTCTATTTCTTATAACTCATTTTTATTACTCTTTGAAATGAGGTTAATCCAGCTTATTATTCATAGTTTTACCCATCAACATGAGCGAGGGTTAGAGAAAAACCTCTGTGTAAATGAAAACACTCAAGCTGCCCCAAAACATCTTAAAAAGTACGGAAATCCAAAAGGTGGCAGTAACTATCTAACCATCTGATCACTTTAAACTGACCGGTCAGAAGCTTCCAAACTATTTTGCATTATTTGGGTTTGTGATAAAACAAAAAATGAGTGTGTCACTAATAGGGAGCTGCATATTGTTGCAGTCTGGTGCCTCTGTTCAGGGAGTAAATGTGTTTGGTTTTTATGTAGTTAGTCCGTCAGAACCTGGACAGCACAGGGAACTTTCACACAATGTCTGCCACTACACTTAATAAACAAAGAAGGCATCGAATCGTTTCACGAAAGACCAAAAGTTAGGGCAATGACAAACAACCCCCCGCCTCTAACCTTCTGAAAGCTGCACTGTCCACACGATGTATAATTTCTGGGGTGTATAGGTTCGGAGGAACCAGGTAACTACACCTGACAGTGTTTATCCCTGTGCCTGGGCCTAAGAACTCTACAGGACGTTGTAACTTCTTCTGAACCAACAAGAGTCTCTCTTGGCTGCGAGAGAGAGCAATGTGCTGCTGGGCGATCTGTTTTTGTGTCTAAAAATTCAATGAAATTCTCTTTGAGACAAAGTTGAACGTTGGCGGCGTTGAACATTAGCTGCATGATGTCCATTCTAGTGGTCTAGGAATGTCCCCTGTGGTCATCTGTCTCCTTCATCTGAAAGTCTGGACATCCATGTCCTTCCTTTGTTCAGGCGTTCACCTCTGTGGGATAGAGTTGCAAGGTCGTGACCATCTGACAGGATGGGGTGCCGTGTGCGGTCCCCAACGAGAGTCAGTGACCAGACGTGTATCTCGTTGCCACATCAACCGTCTCAAGTTAGCTGCAGTGATCCTGGAGTGGAGCTTCCACCCACTCCTCTTAGGTGATGGTGCGTCATGTCAGGACGGACAGCATGGTTGTTGTAGCATAAATTAACCACCAGGGCGGTGTATGCTCCTGTCATTTGCACTCTCTCTGCCAAGGACTCCATCTCTGGAGTCGAGACTACTGTTCCTCAAGGCCATTCACATCTGCTGTGCGACCAACCGGATCACAGATTCGCTGTCCAGGTTCACTCTTTCTGTAAGAGAGTGGCGACTCCATCCCCTGACTGTTCAGCAGATATGGAACAAGTTCTGGGAGGCCCAGGTGGACCTGTTTGCCTCCATTGACAACCCCCATTGCCAGCTTTATAACTCTCTGTCCTCCTTGAGGGCACGGGGATTACACAAGTAACCTAGACATTAGTGCACAGACTGGTAACCTCCACAGTTGTGGCCAGTATGAAGTTTGAGTCACATTTTTTCAAAGTTTGACCCAATGTTAGCGAAAAGATGTAGCAACCTGAGTCCAACCAGTTTGTCTTGGCAAAGTTTGGTGGCTTTAGTCTAGGAGAAGATGCCTTTGAAACTTTTTATCTGAAGCAAAAGATGAATAACAACATATTCTTTAACAAGCCAACAGTAGACGTGTTAACAGTTTTCTGAACAAAAAAACAAGCATGGTAGCTGTAAACATTTCAAAGGTTGAAAGCTGCCGTTATACCTGCTGTATTTTCTTTTTCTCTGCATCCAGCATGGCATGTGCAAGCCGCAACTCACTGGCGTGTTTGCGTATCACTTCTTCCAGTGCTTTCCGTAGCTGTTCTTTCAGCCTTCCTTTCTCTTCCTCCATCACCTGCTGCAGCTGTTGCTTCTCCTCCTCCAGCTCCAGTTTGTCATTCTTTCGTTCATTCTCAACCTCTTGCTGAAGACGTCGGATCTCCTCAGTGTGAGCTCTCTGCAGCTCCAGGCGCATGGAGGACAGAGTATCTGCATGCTGACACAAAACATAACAGTGGAATCCTGTGCTTTGAATAGAATGAACAAAATGCTCTGTTTATAAATTGCCAAATATTTAATTAATATTTCATGGTGTTCTACAAGTTACACCAATGTTTCCAAACAAATAATGTGACTAAAAAAATATATACAGTAATAACAACTTTTATATAGTAATTGACTGACCCCCCTCCACCCTCTCCATATAGTCCAAACAAATGTAACATTACTGTGTACACTAGTTTCTTTTACATAGGTTTTACAAAAGTTTGGCCAACACTGTAAATGTTCATGATTTTCCTTAATAAACCTTTCTTGTCTGGATAAGAACTTTAATTTAAATATACCATCCAGGAAAATATAACATTGTGGAAAGTGTGTAAGAATTATTTAAAAAACAAATATAGGCACCGTATTTATTTCAATACATTATTAGCACTCGAGAATGGTTTGGTAACCTCAGTGACCCTTGACCTCCACACGCAAGTGAATCCAAGCAGGGGAAAGTATTTAAAGGAGGCCAGTTGTAAGTGTTTCTCCCCTTTGCATCTTCTCTTAAGAGTGGGAGTCTCCAAACAACTCTGAGATGAGCTGGAAACAATGATTGTTGAGCATCCCAAACATTTTCCAGCTGCTCGAGACACTTCAGCCTCAGTCACGCTACCAATGACTTACTTAGTGACTATAAATAGATTATATCAAAAATGCCAAATAAATACAGAATAATTAATTATTTTTCATTACCAAAATTGGATTATAACGAGTGCCAGGTCGTGTTTCATAAGTAAAAACGATAATTTTAATGTGATGGGTGTTCTTGGACAGAGGCACACAGAGACCTGCGCTTTTATGTTTTAAGAATTTGTCTTTTGCATCTAAATAAATAGAAATGAGCCAAAGCACAACATCTCTGTGAATGTCCCTGAGTGGCCCACCCAGAGCCCAGACCTAAATCCTATTGAACGTCTCTGGAGAGACCTGAAAATGGCCGTACATTGTCACTTCCCATCCAACCTGATAGAGCTTGAGAGGTACTGCAAAGAGGAATGGGCAAAAATTCCTCAAAGACAGGTGTGCCAGGCTTGTGGCATCATATTCAAAACGACTTGAGGCTGTAGTTGCTGCCAAAGAAGCATCAACAAAGTATTGAGCAGAGGCTGTAAATACTTATGTACATGTGATTTTTCAGTTTTTTTATTTTTAATAAATTTGCGACATTTTCAAAAGATCTTTTTTCACATTGTCATTATGGGGAATTGTGTGTAGAATTTTGAGGAAATAAATTAATTTAACATAAAAAAATGTGGAAAAAGTGAGTTGCTATGAATACTATTCGGACGCACTTTATATCCATTTTGCAGGATTCCCACAAATAGATATTTTCTGATATTTTCTATATGAGAATCTCCCTGTCCCTTGCACGCACCCGCATCTATTTCCCTGCATCTTTTTCCTCTATTCATTTTCTGCCCACTGATTCCAATTCAGGGTCTGCTGCTGCCTATCTCCAGCGTACAGGGCTACACTCTGGACAGGGCGCGAGTCCATCGCATGGCAACATTCTCTCAAACATTCACACTTAAGGCGACATTAGACCTTCTAACTGGAGTGCTAACCACTGTGCCACTGTGCTGCAGAAGCACATTCTCATCAGTACGTGCTGGAGAAACTAATCAGCACACATTACGAGGGCAGGGAGTACGAGGCTGAATATAGTTTCTAGAAATCCTCTTAAATTTCTTCAGTGGGTTGAACTTCTACTGATCCATTGGTGGTGATCTCTATAAGGCTGTACTAGTCAGACACTAGTTTTTGTGGCTGTGAATGCGTAACTGCACCATCAGCTCCTCAAGGTGTGCGTGACAGTCGATTAAAGTTATTATTTTCCCCGCCATTCTCTAGCGTACCTCTTCGAGCCTTTCACGTAACCCTGGGGGTATTTGTTCCACTTTTTGGCAACCACTGGATTAGAGGAGGGATACAGAAAGCTCTCATAGATGTAGGCTTTTAGTTTCAACTGTAAGGAACACTGTGAGGATTTGGAAGACTACAAGTTCTCTAAGATCTGGTTAAGACCAGAAGTGGGAAACCAAGAAAGATCTCAAATACCCAGGATGGGGAGAACAGTCACGGATAACCCACAGACCAGCTCCAAACACCGACAGCATCATCTTGCTACAGAGGGCGTCACTGTGCACCGTTCAACTGTTCCGAGCACTTTACACAAGGAGAAGCTGCATGGACGAGTGATGCTGAACAAGCTTTTTCTCTGCACACGACGTCTCTTGAGGTCTGCTAAAGCACTGGAGATGTTTTGTAAAGAAGAATATCATTGTATTTGTCCTCTTATGATTCAACTAAAATTTCCCAAGAACCAATAATCCCCCAACATTTGCTTACCACCATATTTTATCCTCAATACCATAAGTGGGAAATTGTTGTTTACTGAATAACCCTCTAAGTGTTTACCAGTTTTTTCATGTTTTCTTTTCACCCAATAAATAAATGTAAAATGAAGGTAACTAACGGTAATTAAAAAAAAAAACGGATGCCTTACGGTTGCTATGTTTTCTACAGTTTTGCTGCTAGTGTTTGTACACTATATGCAGATTGTTTGAACTCAGAGTGTCGTGTGTCGGAGATAGTGCGGATCTTGCCTGTTTGAGCATGCGAGCGTGGTCATTGGATCGGCCACTGTTCTGAAGCTCCAGCTCTTTATTTCGGATGTTGAGTCGACTGAGCTGAGACCTGAGCTCTTCCACCTCAGCAGAAACTTTGACCTGAGATGAACTCTGACTCATCAGCTCCTCTGCACAAACCAGAATGATGACCAGAAGGTCAAAGCAGAACCAACCAGGTAGTGAGTACATGCACCACATGCACCAAAGATCAACAAGAAGCAGTGCAGTCAGGGGAGGAAAGGGTTTATTTGTTTTTTGAAAAGGCATTTACAATTTCAATGTGTATTTTGTATAGCGTTGTACTGGTTCCCTTCCCTGCATGTGGGTGCCTAGGCTATCAAAGACTTGTTTGCATGTGCATTTTCTTTTTTGAATGCTCTTTCTATTGAAGCTGTTAACCGATGCTAAATAAAAGCCTTTAGAACTCGAATAGAACTAATGGTAAAGATTTATTCCAGGTATAAGCTTTTTATGATTTGCACGTGGGTTTTTCAGGATTGCCTAACATTGATTTAGTGACGTGCAGTCGGGGGTCAACAACACAGTGAAACATTATTTATAGTTTACCAATAATGTACTATCACAAATGTTAGAGTCAAGGTGTTAGAGGCAAGTTAGAGAAACCCTGTGACACGTTCTCAGAAACTCTCTCCATTCCTTCTCACAAGCTCAGAATTCTCTCCGCTTGTGCTTGAAACCGTGTTGCTGTTAGTAATTTGTGAAATATCTTGAGAAAGTCTCAAATATCAAATATCTTGAGTTACATGTAAAACTTGCTTAGAGATACAAAATGTTCGAGGTGCGAACGCCACCCTGGCACCGATTACTTTCGTATTTCGGGGTACCATTGTACTTTGTAATAATTTTTATTTAAATTCGATATTTTGAGTGTTCATTTTTTTTACACATTTACCATCCAGAGATTAGCTGAGGTATGTGATGTACAGTGTTTTAAATTACATTTGTGTATTTAGCTTTAATCCAAGTTTGGGAGTAAACACAATAAGAAGTTTGATACCGCATCAGATTAATCATTGATTTACCTTGGCTAATGAATAATAGAATAAGTGGTAGTGGCTTTCTCCACTGAGTCAGAGAGACTTTTAAAACTGAAGAAAGAAGATGAACAATTCAACAAACAAGTTATTGATTCTTTTCTTCAGAAGGAGCAGTACATGGACTTTGTTTAAAAGTAAAGATAAGTAAATAATAATGTTTTTGTGCATTTTTAGATGGAAAAAATGAAATTTTAAACAAAACTGTTTCTAATGAATTGGTGAATAAGCGACACTGTAATTTCTTTAATGATGTCAGAGCCTCACCAGCCATGAACCTCATCGCACGTCACTGAATTGCCCATTTAATATAACAATATTCACCATTTGTTTTAATCAGATGTTTCATTACTTTTGTCATTTTTCTTTCCTTTTACCAAGATATTTTACCAAGCATCCAATCATTTTCCGCTGGGAGAGACCATGATTCCGTTTGTGAAGGAAAAACCAGTCAAGAGCCCAGGGAAGGTCTTTGATAGCTTCATGAAGGATTCACTTGCGAGTCCCAAACTAAGCGCAACCGGAGACAGATCTGGCAAAGTTGGAAAGTTCTGGATCGACCAGCAGGGAGTCTTGCTAGTCATGACAGTCTAAGAGGTACCAACATGAACAAGGCCCTAGAAAATCGGCCAGTTCGTCAGGAGATGGCTGGGGCTTCCTCGGCCCTAGAACAGCATTCCCTTGTACAGCCATTTCACCAAGTTGCATCTTCCCTTGAGTGGACTGTCAGAGGAGTTTAAAGGCTTCCACTCCAGGGAGGTGTGGATGAACTCCAGAGACACGAAAGTCGCAGCAGCAGGAATCTTTGTGAAGATCGGGAGGAAGTGGCAGGCTCAAGAAGACGTCACTAAAGCTGAGGCACGACTAAGGCTCAAAACGCTGGTGGACTCTGTGTCAACGGGACGAGCAGGTCTTGAAAGTAGAGGCGCAGACAGATTCAGAACAAGATACGTCAGAAGGAACATCAATGCCCTAGGCCTACAGGGGGGCTGCTCTCCACCGCTCGTGATGGGCAGCTTCAGGTCGACCTAGGAAGACATCTCAGATTCCGAGGTGACATCACAGCCACTTCTCTCCGCCCAGATATGGTGCAAACATCTGAGTGTACTGAGCAAGTTCATTGGAACTCACAGTCCCCTAGGATTGTATTGTCACAATACACATGAGCGGGAGATGGATAAGTATACAGAGCTCAGTTTGAAGTGTCGGAAAATTGGGTGGAAAGTTCGCTGTGAGCCAGTTGAGGTCCTGAGCCGAGGATTCGCAGGCTGCTTAATGCTGTGAACCCTCAAACTCCTTAAAGTGAGAGGACTGCTTTGGGAAAAGCACTTGTGAATCAACAGGGGGGATCCCTCGAGCGACAGGCCCCTGGACACAAACCACAGTCTGATCACCCAGATGAGGGTGTATGAAGATTAAAGACCCGAAACAGCCTATGTCCAGGGTTCTTCACGTATGACATGGCCAAGTATCGCCTGAAGGTGGATTCAAATCTGTACGTTTCATGTAAACATTTGTTTAAAATACAGGCAAAAAGTGGAACCTTTATATATCATGCCCAAGTCAAATTGTTAAGTTGTATGAGATTTTACTAGATATGCAACCGAGCTGAAATGATTTGTTATAGTTTGAAGAAGTGTGTCGGCTCTGTACCTGACTTGCTCTGGAGCTCGTTCTCCTGCAGCAGCAATCGCTCTTTAGCCACAGTCAGCTCTTCTTCGGCTTTCTTTGCTCCATGCTCAGCCTCAGCCACACGGTGACGCCCATCTTCCAGCTGCTCCTCTAAATCCTGAGAGAAACCAGAGAGTCTTAAAACATATGTAATTATTACTAGACTTGATAAGGTAAAGTTTTTGGGAAGTTTTTCTTTTGAGATACTGGAGTGCACTTTTATTCTTGAACAGTCTATTTCCCATTATTCCATTATTAAAATAACTGCGAAAAATGCAGGTTTACTGTAACTGAGCATTTTGGAGCACTCAGACCAAAGCATTTGCCAAAATGACTCCAGCGTTAGAATTGTACTGCCACCTTTTGGGCTGGCATGCTCATTAAAGCAAGAAGGAAAGTGACCAGGTATGGAGTGACCCAAACTAGAAATGTGGGCTCTGCATTTAACCCGTCCAAGAGCACGGGTGCAGCAGTGAACCAACACACCATGAATGCTCACCAGGAGCAGTGGGCAACCACAGCTGCACATCCCAGGGAGCAGTGGGGGTGCTTAACCTGGAGGGCACCATAGTTGTGAGTGAGGTGTCAGCACACAAACTGGGAAGGCTGCATGATTTGGTCAATGTGGTCATATTACCAGTGCACTTCCCAGCCACACAGACAGGGACTATCTTTAGAACCAATCCAGCATCTGCAGGACTTTATATGTAGCACTTCCTCTGCTCGGTCAGAAATTTTTAGAACGGGTGCAGAAAATCTTAAAATGTCTGTGTTAATATTTGCACAGTTATTCTTCTAAAGCTTGCTACAATGGTCTACTAGCACTTTGTGTTTTATAGAATATTATTTTTATATTATGCAACATCACAAATTTGTATTGGCTAATGCTCCGAGAAAATTCAGTATTCATTAAAAATCCTATTTTAGTTCTTTTTAATTCTTATTTTAATTCTAAAATGAAATGGGTCAATAAATGCCTAGACGCAAAATAGACAAAAGGGTGATTTAAAAATTGGAAATGGGAATGAGGAGAATGTTTCCTGTGCTGCAATCTACAGAAATGTTCAAATTAATTCACTTTTATTATTTCAAACAGTAGGTGTGCTGTGTAGAGCGCAAGCTCCCCCAGATTTAATAAATAATCATTTATAGAGAAATGATTTGATTTAATCCATCATTTCAGACAGCCCTTGTGCAGAAGAGATTTTGACAACGTCACAGCAGCTGCTGAGGTCAAAACTGATCCTTTTCCAGCGCCAAGAGGAGTGGGTGGTCTAAAATCTCTAGACATGTCTAATGTACATTACCAGAGACAGAAAGCAGTCCCAGAGACAAAATGTTTTTTTATCCTGTTCTGAATTTATTGCAACGCTTTCTCCAAAAGACCTGTGGTTTTACGTTTGAGAGGTTTTGCACATATGCAGCTGGGTTATATTGGTATAAGCATTGAGAATTGTCAAAGAGTGTTAAGCACGGTTAGCTATCTGTGTCGCACAGCTGTGCGTGTGATTGACAGTAATTGCGGGTGTTTGTGGGATCCCTCTAATCTCCATCTCAATTAGATTGGGAAGTGTCAGTCTCAGCAGTAATTACTGCCCTCTTTCACTGAGATGAACACGATGCTGAAGGGCCAGCACTCTCTCACTCACCTCACACGAGAATTAGATCATATATATCGTCTCAATATATACACTACCACTGAAAAGTTTCAAGAAAAGTCACATTTAAATTTAGCACACGGGGTGTACAAAAATATCCAAGACATTGAGCAGGTTATAAGAAATAACTATATTTTAAAGTTTGTACGCAAACTTCGATGTTGGCTTGCGTTGGTGCCGTTAATACTTATTTTTTAAAATGTTGTCAATTCCGCAACAATAACATAATCACACCCCCATGTCTCTATGGTTCTCATAAGCTGAGATAGGTACATGCAAAATTGGTTGCTATGGTAACCAGTCTGGTTGCTATGGAGGGGTCAGTGACCTATCATATTGTTCCCCATGTCAACACGAGTAAAATAGATCAACTCCATGTCTCTATGACTTTCCTAAGCTGAGATAGACATGCCCTATTGGTTGCTATGGTAACCAGTCTGGTTGTAATGGAGGGGTCGGTGTCCTATCATATTGTTCCCCATGTCAATACGAGTAAAATACATAAACCTCCATGTCTCTATGACATCCCTAAGCTGAGATATAGATGCGCCATATTGGTTGCTATGGTAAACATTCTGGTTGCTACGGAGGGGTTTCTGACCTATGATATTGTTCTCCATATGAATACGAGTAAAATACAACAACCCCCATGTCTCTATGATTTTCCTAAGCTGAGATAGAGACATGCCATATTGGTTGCTATGGTAACCAGTCTAGTTGCTATGGAGGTGTCATTGACATAATATAATGTTTCAGCTGTCACTATGGGTGAAGCTTACCAACCCCCAAGTCCCCAAGCATTTTCCTAATCGAAGATAGAGATATGCCAATTTAGTTGCTATGGTAAACAATTTGGTTGCTATGGAGGAGTCAGTGACATCATATTGTAATCTACTTCCCATTTAGAATAATATAAAGCAACCCCCATGTCTCTACTGTGTTCCATTTAGAAGATATTTGACATCGAAAGTTATGTCAAAAAGTGGGTGTGGCTTAATTAATTTATGTTAATTCACAAGCAATGATGGGCTGGATAAGTGATTTGCTTCCTTAATGCTTGTATGACATTCCAGTGTCAATCAATTACAGAAGCTCTTTTACAATAGGATCTATGGGATTCATGCTCCATTCATTTCAATGGACCATTGAAAGTCTATGAGACACCTTTGACCTACTTATTAGTAATCAACTGCACCTGCTGGAGTTTCAACTGTCAGATTTTCAAATGATGGCAAATCTGCTGGAGAAAGTCCGATTACCATGCCTCAAACAAATAAGGATTACGAAAGAAATACATATTGAAATACTTCCTTGACTGTTAGAATCAGAAGATTTTAAAGAAGAGAATGGTATAAAATTTGTGAAGCTGTGATAAGGTTTTTAATGATTTATGGCGAGTTAGAAATAGCCTTCGATTGAGATTTGAAACATTGAATTTTTGAATGGAGGTGAATGGAGCAATGGTGCACTCCTTGTGGTTTAGGCCACCTGGAGTAAAAACCTTGTGTTTTTAAAAAACATAAACAACACCAACTGAAAGAGGACAAAAATCTCTACCATTTACATATAAAATGTGTGTGTGTAAAGGTTAATTTTTATTTAAGAAAACTAAAGTATTTTAGCAAGTATCAACAAGACTGAGCTTACTCGAAGTTAGAGTGGGCGATGACATCACCACTCTAAGGCTCCCATAGGGAATGACTTGGGCGATTTTTGGGCCAGAATTCTTGATTTTTAGGGAAACCGCTGGTCGAATCGGTCCAAAAAGATATAGCATAAATCTACAGAGCAGCTTTGAGGTGTGTGGAAAGTTTTGTGGCTGTAGCTCGAACGGGCTAGGAGGAGTTGATGGTAGAATTTTTGTCAGAAGAAGAAGCCGGAAGAATAATAATAAGTTTAAGTGAGATAACAATATGTTGGCTTTGCAAGCAAGCCAACATAATAATATTTATTTGAAATAATAACAATTGTTTTCCTTCAAAGAATCCTCTGCAACAATTACAGCATTACAGACCTTTGGCTTCAAGCTGGTTTGAGGTTACCTCATGAAATTTCACCCCATGCTTTTAGAAGCTCCTCCCACAAGTTGGATTGGCTGGATGGCACTTCCTGCCTACCATACGGTCAAGCTGCTCCCACAACAGCTCATGGGGTTTAGATCTGGTGGAGAGCAGCTGCTGCTTCTTCTCTAAATGGTTCTTGCACTGGCTCCAATCAAGTGCTGTCCACAGGGTACAACATGCCTTTGCTAAATAGAGTGATAGCCTTCCTTTTACCCTGAACAAATCTCCCACCTTCTCAGCACCAAAGCAACCCTAGAGCATCACGTTACCCCCACCTTGCTTGACAGATGACGTCAGGCAGCATTCCAGCATCTTATCCATTGTTCTACGTCTCACAAACATTCTTCTGTGTGATCCAAACTCCTCAAGCTTTGCATTGTCCGTCCAGAACACTTTTTTCCAATTTCCCTCTGTCCAGTGTCTGTGTTCTTTTGCCCGAATTAATCTTTTTCTTTTGTTGTCCAGTCTTAGATACAGCTTTTTCTTTGCCACTCTACCCTGAAGACCAGCATCCCGGAGTTGCTGGCGTTTTGTGGGTAATTTATTTAATGAAGCTGCAGGTCAAAGAGAGGCATCTATTTCTCAATCTAGAGACTCTAATGTTCTTATTTTCTTGCTCATTTGTGCAGAGGGGGCTTCCACTTCTCTTTCTCCCCCTGCTCAAAGGAAGGTCAGTTTTATTGATTCTCTAACCAGCTAAATAAGCATTCTGACACAATGAACAAACGCATTGTACCATTAGTGTGCTGAAGCGATCGCTTCTGGAAACCAGTTATTGCACCAAAACTAAATATTTGAAGCTAGAATAATAATTTACCTGATTAACACTGTATGTGCGATTAGTTTCAAGTTGTATTCAATGAAAAGTATATTTACCTCCACTCTCTCCTGAAGTTTGCAGCAGCGTCTGTTGGTTTCGCTCAGCCTCTGTTCTCGATCCTCCAGGTCGGCCTCTGTTTTCCTCAGCCTCTGTTGCAGCGTTGCATTCTGGGACTTGCGGTTTTCTTGCTCTCTCTGCTGCCATTGGTTGATGTGTTCATTCAGGCTCTGCTGCAGTGTCTTCTTGGCAGATTCCTGCTCCTTCTTTCTGTCCTCTTCCAACTGCATCACTCTAGTCTTCCATTCCTCGGCCTCTCTCCTCAACTCTTTCTCCATTCTCTCCTTCTCATCACTCAGAGCCTGTGCCTCCTGTCTCATAGTTCGCAACCTTTCTTCAAACTCCTCCTCCACCCTTTTTTTCTCCAGTGACTCCCTTGCCCTCTCTTCTGACACTTTGTCCCTCTCCTCAGTCTCTTTTTTCCTTTTCTCTGCCTCTCTGTTAATCTCTTCCTGCAGTCTGTGTACATTCTCCTCCTCTTGTCTCTTTCTCTCATCATCTATGACTCCCCGTAGCTCTTGGCACTCGTTCTCCAAGCGCATGTTCTCTTGCTGCACATGTTGCAGCAGTTTGTGTTGGCTTTCTCTTTCTGTCTGAAGGCTCTGGAAGTCTCTGCGCAGATCCGATGTCTCTTGGGATAACACAGAGATGCGCTCTGCATACTCAATCTCAGCCCTCTGTTCACGCTCCTCCACCTAAGATGAACATAAGATAATCACATTCATGAGGAATATATAAGATCATGCTTTTCCCACAAGGTTTTTTTTGGTTCTAAGCCCCACTTTTAACCCTGGGTACAGAAATAGTTCTAATCCCATATAAACAAACATTGCTGTAGTAAAACGTAAAATGATGCAGTAACTGTTCAACCTTAATCACAGACCTCAATTTCTCCTATTCTAATGCAAACAATAATGGTATAAATATATTTATCAGCATCTGCACCACACCCTTTCATGATCTCCCAGCACCAGCTCCACAAACCCAACTATCTGGACTAATCAAGTGACCTTCAATTGATCAGGAATATCCTTTATGTTTTACATATAAAGCATTTTTTCACTATTAAGCTGCGTTTGGAATGCTTTGCATTCTCCACACTGCTGGGCCAAATTAAAAAATTGCTACCTGGATTTAACTATGCATTAAAAAATCATTTAAATTATAGTATGACAACATGAAATGTATACAACACTATTTTGTGAAAAATAAAAAGTTTAAAAGCAGTTTTAGAAGTAAAACATTTTATGGCACTTTTAGTAATTTTAGATATTAAGCCACAAATACCATGGTGAACCATTAAATAGTCATGGTTAGCTTAATGTTTTTTCTTTCACCTGGTGAAAGTGCATTCTCACTAAAGTGCATTGAATCAGAATCAAATAAACACAGAGATAAAGTATATTCTACTCACTTTACTGTGAAACCAGATTAGGTGAAATTGGATAATTTTATACAGCACACCACACTGTGCTGTACTCATTTTACAGAACAATACCGGCAGCTGTGGTTGCCAGAACTTTACCATAAAAAATACAGCAGCACCGTAATTTATTGCCATTGAATCCGCTTTACTGTAAATTTCACAGATTTTAATTGTTTTTTTACAGATTATAATTATTTTTATTTGCTTTAAAAACCCAAGTTTATACCCATCATATTTCATAATATTCATGATTCACAAATGTATAATTCAAAGGTGTATGGTGTAATAATTACAGTCAATTTCTATATTTTTTACAGATAATAACCGTCTATCGTCTAGTTTAAAGTTAAATGTCTATCCGTTATATAATTGTAAGTGTAAATTGAATATTATAATTAAATTGCACTGATTTTATTACTGGACTTCATCTGCAAATCACCCTTGTTTCCCATGTGAGGGGAAGTAAACACATGATCACTTTTCTGAATGAGCATTAAATATAACATTTGAGACATCAAATAAGTTCAGCATTACACAGAGTGAAGCACTTTAACACTTTAAATCAGTTTTAAATCGAGTGAAACATTACGTATAGATTACTAACAATGTACTATAACAAATGTTAGAGTCAAGGCGTCGTAAAAGAAATAACGTTTATAACGTGGAAAGTGCTGTTCTGTAGCGCAACTTAGAGAAACCCAGTGACGCGTTCTCTCCGGTACGCTCGGTACTGCCTCCGCTTGTGCTTGAAACGTGTTGGTGTCAGTAATTCGTGAAATATCTTGAGAAAGTTAACTTTCATACGTAGTGCCGTAATGTCTTCTGCATTCGTTCCACCTCCTCAGACTTCAAAGGTTTCACATTTGTGTACATATTACATATATTGCTTGTGTTTTATTATCATTTATTACATTAACAATATGTAAATTTAAGGATTGAAGAAACATTACTTGATTTTTCTCTGATTTTCCATTTTTTTTTATCAACTTATACTGTTGTTTCTGAGAGCTGTATCATGGATTAGGCGTTTTACATGTAAAACTTGCTTCAAGATACGAAATGTTAGACATACGAACACCACCCTGGAACGGATTAATTCTGTATCTCGGGGTACCACTGCACTTTTCATAAACCACAAAACTTGTAATTCGTGAATAAATCATGATGGAAAGGTTTACCATAATCCTTTGCAGGCGCACGTAACAAACAGGAAGACGGAAGAGGGCACACAGAATTATTATAAATTAAAATGATATAATCCTCCTCTTTTATTTAAACACAAACAATACTAAAATACAACCAACATAATGTTTGACTGGATGAAAATGCTACATTAGCATTCTAAATTTATTTTTGCATATTAAAATAATAAAATAGAATTAAAAACAATATCTCCAATATATTGAGAAGAACTATAAATTTGTCCTCAAAATTTGTATAAATACGAATAGATTACAGAAACACACGATTAAAACATTTTGTTATCTCGTGGGTTTTCAAATGGGGTTCTTAAAAAAAAGCACATTTTTGCACTTAGAAAATTCATGTATTTTCTGTATTAGAGATTAAACAGTATGTTGTTAAATATACAGCAATAAACCATATTTTTATATGTTTGTAACTGTTACATTTAAGGTTATGCTCTGTAAAACTAATAATGGTTGTTCACTGTAAATTCTACGGTTATCGCATATTTTGGAAAATACGGCCTTTTTCAGAAGCATTTATACGGTATTTTACATATTTTATTAAATTTAAGGAAATGTTTTACAGTGCGGACATCCACAGCACACTGGTTGAAAAACACAGCATTAGAACACATATCAAGCTCTCAGCCAATTCTTCCCAGCATCACTGTTAGATCGTATTGTGTGTTTGTCTCTCTGTTTTGTTAACCCCTATGTATTAAATAAATCTTGCCCTTTGGTCCTCTTTGCTTACTTCGCACTTAACAGAACAGTGTGACCATTATGGAACCAGCACGAGAAAGCCTGTTTCAAACACACTGGAGAGACAGGGAGTGGTTCTGGGCCACCAAGACAATGAGCTCACATCAACCCATTGAACCATGGAGAGCCGCCACGCCAAAGTGTCAGGTCTCACCACCCAGGTGAACATGTTCCACCACAGTGAGACACCATCACCAGGACACGTGGAGCCTCGTATCAATAACTCTCCATGCTACAGACCTTATTCAGCCCGCTACCCTTTCGAATAGAAGATGAGGCTGTGAGGGACAGCATTCTCCACATTCACTGTAGCGTATTGTTAAAGGTCATTTAGCCGACGAAAGGATGAGACCGTAAGTTTCCAAAAGTCACAGAACTTACCTGCATTTCAGGTAAGACTATTATACACTGTTATTGTGGGTTAACCCGTTAGCAAACCGCTAACCTTAGCAAGGTTATCTTCATTAAGCTGATGGTTTAAGACCAAAACTCGATTATAATATCCCTATTTGGTATAGATTACAAACAACAAAAGAGTGTGTTTGGAGAATTTTTTTTCTGGGATTTGCAATCCGGTCTGCAATCCGGAAGCTAAAGGAAGGTTCAGTCCTGTCACTGTTTACCTGGACTTCATAGACCAAACAAAGAAAAACCTCAAGATCATAAGAAAATTGTTAAGAAGTTGTTATGTAGAATAAAATACAAAGACGTTTGCAGTATTCCATGTACCTTACCAGCTAGATGTGCCTTGCAGACATTTACGGTTAGATTGTTTCAAATACGTTCATTCACTGGTTTGCTACATAATGTGTCGAGATTATCAATTATGTTCAGAGCATTGTTTTTTTTCTTTTAAACCCAAAACAACAGGCTATTAAATAAGCCTTACCTGAAATTTAGGTAGAATGTCCTAATATCTAATTTTAACAATACCCATTTTTCTAAATTCTGTGACTTCTGGAAACTTATGTTCTTGTCCATCTTCAACTAAATGACTGACATTCGGGTAGACAACAATATTCCATAGTAAACATTGAAGATCCGCTGTCCCTCACAGTTTCGTCTTTGATTGAAAATGGTGGTGGGCTGAATAAGGTCCACAGCGGTGAGCCAACTCATACAGTGTGCTCTCATCTTCTCTATCAAACAGAACACATACGCCTCAGAGAGAGCCCGCGTTGGATTTATGAAATGGCTATTAAGCTGAATAGTGAGATCGTGGGCCGCGGCCCTGTTAGAGACAGAAGCACACTGTTGTCAGTCATTCCACGCATTCAGACCAGAGATGACAAAGGTATTTTATAGATCCCTTCATGGCCGAGAGTTATCCAGACCTCTGGGTTCACTTTGTCAAGTTTACAGCCCCACCTGGTGAAGACCCATTATGCAGTGAAGTTCAGCTGCTTCGCCGTGGTGGAACAAGAAGGCGCTGTGTGCACGTTTCCTGGACGGGCTCAAGTGTGATTAGAGAGGACATCTATGCTCATAATCTGCCTCATCCTCCTGACACCGGACTGATCCAGTTGGGCAGCATCCACCTCTCTAGAGACAGTGATGCATCAACAACCAGTAGACTGAGGTTGCCTGGTAAGTGCACCTTCCTATTCTAAAACCTCATTTTCCATTATCCCATTCCCCTTATGAATGTGGCATTTGATATCCTTCATGGGCCCAAATAAAAAAAATAAGATTTTAACAAGACACATCGAGTACCAGGTTCTGCCTTTCGGCCCTAACGCCCCTGCAGTTTCCAAGCCTTAATTAACAATGTCTTGTATGACCTGCTAAATGTCTTTGTTTTCATTTACCTTAACGACATTCTCGCCTGATCTACCCTCTCACATCCAACACATGCCTATAGCCCTGAAACGAGTTCTTGAAACTGCCTCTCCCGTTTTTGGAGAAGTGCACTTTCAACGCTGAATCCGTGGCAATCCTTTGCCACATAGTCAGCCCGGGGGGAGTGTTCTTTGACCCCGAGAAGGCCCGGGTGGTCTTGGAGTGTGAGGTCCCCGCACCATTCTCAGGCGTTTCCTTGGGTTCTCCAAATTTTACAAACGCTTTATCCAGGACTTTGGACACATAGCACTTCACTTCAGAAGCTCAGTGGTTTTTCGGCCATCTGAAGGGTCTCTTCACCTCGGCTCCTGCCCTCGCCACACCAGATCCATCTAAATAGTTCATTGTAAAAGTTGACACCTCCACCACAGGACAAGGAGCCATACTCTCTCAGGGCGCAGAGGACTGTGCATCTGTGCACTTTTTATGCCCATCCCCTCTCTTCAGCTCCTGTCAGAATGTTAGTTTGTTCAGATCCACCTACATTTTCAACGCACATCAAGCCTGCTGTTCACCGTCTTTTACCCAGATTAACTTTGTGTCATACTTTAAATCAAGTCATACTGTCCGGGCTCCAAGAATGTGAAGTCCAATCCTATCTCCCGTAATGAGGAGATTCCTGATTTAAAACATCAAGTAGAGCATCCCAAAACATAAATGCTAAGCTACCACAGACACTAGTTTATTTATTTTCCTTGTTAAAAGGAGATGTGTGCAAGATTGTATAAGTGCCACTAAGCATTTGTATGTTTAGTGTGATTTTACCTCCTCTACGGTGGCCTGCAACTCAAGGAGGCGTGTCCTTAGAATAAATGCAGACTCTTCTCCCTCATCTTCATCTGTGGTTGGCTGGAGGCTGCCCTGAGTCTCTGTAGCAACACGGCGTAGGGACTGGAGAGTTGACTCCTGCTCATCATTCTTTGTGTTCAAAGAATAAATGACCTAAACAAAAAAGCACACACCCATAAACACAATTAGATGTGGCTGTAGGGGCAGGACAGCACAGAAGTCATATCGATCTCCTCCATTCAGTCCTCTATTGTGCAATGAGTAGTATTTTATATTTTTACAAGAGGGAAATTTCAGGGACTTTAAAATATTAATTTATAAAAAATCACAGAAATATGGCAGCTATACAGAAAGAAATAGCTGCTTGATTTGTGTCTCTGAAACTTCTAAAAGATTTCATGTTTATAATAAATTCAGGTTGATAAACACCTTAAAGCAAAGTTTGCCTGTACCAAAAACAGACAGACGTCTGCATACACAAATCTACTCTTTTCATCCTCCACATGATTTGTTTTATGTATTTATAGCCAAAGCAAATGCAAAGCAGCTCATGAATATTGCTAAACGTTACAAGTGCTTTCATTTCACAACTTCATTCCTCATCTCATTTATTTGTTTCACTATTGTAAATAAATAAACAGAAACAGAAAAATATATTTGGTTTATTTGCATTTCATTGAATTAGTGGGCACGGTGGCACCATTGGTAGCACCATGGCTTTCCAGTTAGAAGGTTGTCTGTTCGAGGCTCACCGGTGACCTTCCTTGAAGGAGTTTGCACGTTAATCCTGTGCTTGTGTGGGTTTCTTCCCTGTTTCCTCCGGTTTCCCCCACCAGCCCCCAAAAATGAGTTTAGGTTTATTGAATAATCTAAATTCCCCTTAGGTGTGAATGTGTGAGTGAATGTTGCCCTGCGATGGACTGGCGATCCGTCCAGGGTGTACCCCTGCCTCTCGCCCAATGTGTGCTGGAGATAGGCTCAAGCAGACCCCCGTGATCCCAAAAAGAGAATAATTGGGTTGGAAAATGAATGAATATGGACACAAATAAGGAGCATTTCCAAAACAGGTAACAATTTTTAGCTTTTATTGCAACCTATGTCTTGTTTTTTTCTCTTTCTACAGCTGAGAGTAGTTTTCTCTCTGTGCTCTTTTGAAACCGATGAGTGTTGCCTCACTCGCTAAGATATTATTTTAAAAATTATTTTAAAAGGGTTGCTTATTCTCAACAAGAGGTTTCCTTTAAACCTCCTTTTCAAGAGGTTATAGTTTCTTATTTAATCTCTGTTTTTGAAGCTTTGAAGGCTCCTATCCCTTTGTTCAGAAGCTGCTGAAGGAAAAGTTTCCAAGGTCTGTTATTGTTTGTTAACAGTGTCTGTTTTAATAAAATATTGTTAAGATGCACAAGAAATTGCCTGAGAATCTTTCCAACAGCACCCACAGATATTCATCAAATTTAATCTCGTGGGAATGCACACAGCTCTTCAATGTTTGGTTCAATTTGTGAAATACTGAGTTTTAAATTGTTATCTACATGCAGTCTGTATTTTGTTTTCATGTTAACGTCACATAACATTGTGCTGGCAAAATGTAGCTGAGATTTGTGCTCAGTTTGAATCCAATTTCTGGAAATCCACTGGAATCTTTTGAGAGAATTACTAATCCATCGGTGATGGTCTAGATTAGGCTCCTGGTCATAGTATTCCATTTAATCAAAGGTTAGAGAATAATACAGATATTTAAAGGAAAGCCCACAAAGGAGTTTGTGGGAGCCAAAGTTTATTAGTGTTGGTGGACACAAGGTGGCAGTGTTTTGTATCTTATAAAACACGTTATTGCGTGGTCATGGGGTGAAGGTGGTGGATATCACTCACTCACTCACTCACTCACTCACTCACTCTCTGTGATTTTTAATATCGTTCTACTCCATCTACAACTAAATAAATGGACAAAAAATCAGAGAGCAGAGAAAGTGGTCTGTTTCTTGCTGGAGCATCTAGCCACCTTACCTGTAGCGTTGCTAAGATGCTGGACAACTTCTATATTTTAGTACAAATCTTTCTCCTTTGGAAAAATGTATCTCTTACTGGAATTGTGACTGGAAGTTGGCTTCAGCTAAAATGTCAATTCAATGAGAATTGGAGATTGTTATGAGATTGTGGAGAGATGGATTCGTGTTGGATAGAATGGCGGCTGGAAAAGCCGTTAGAACAAATCAGAAGTTTTGCTGCTTGGAGTTGGAATGCAGCATGGTAAAGCCATCAAGTTTGCAATTCATATCACAAGAGCTGAAGAAATCTTTTCTCATCTATGATTCATGAAAGGTTTTCAGGTTTCTGAGACGACATCAGTTGAGCTACAAATATTGAAAGAAGATCAAGAAGGCCTACAAGTAACGGGATGGCATTGATAACTGAAAGGTTTCAAAAGGAAAGAAGTTTAAATAAAAAAAAAAAAACATTAAACTAAAGGCAGAAATTGCTGCACATTTCTCAAGTGAAAATGCTTCAGAAAAGGTGTCCATTGTGCAGCAAAAGATCACAAAATGTATAATACTGTGAAAGAGTTTCACAACACACGAAAAACAACAATGTTTCAATAAACTGTGTAGATGTTGATGATGAAAGTCACACAACTTCAATGTCAAGATGATGTTTTGCCAGAAGACTGTATGTCCGATGTTGCAAGTAAAAGATCAAGAAGAGAAGCCACTCTAGAGCATCTTAAGTATGCTTAAAGGCAAAGGCTGAAAGGGCAGCTTTGATGGAACAAGCCCCTGCTCTGCAAAGAAAGCATCAACTGGAAGTGCAAGAGGAGAAACTGAGAATGGAAAGAAGAAAAATGAAGGAACAATTGGAGTTGGATGCACAAATTGCTCTTACGGCTGCAAGACTTTCAGTGCTAAAAGGCTGCGATGTGAAGAAGCCACCATCTGATGGTATGAATTCCAATTACAAAATTCACAATGTTAATGTGCGCAAGTTTGCCCCTGCTCAAACCAGTGCATCTCAAAATAAAAAGATCTGCACTACTGCTGCAGTTTTTAGTGAATTTATTCCACACAAATCAACTTCCCATGAGCAATCTGAACTGAAGTATCTAAACAAAAGGGTTTGGAAGACTCATCAACCCACAACTACATCACTTTGCAGACGTCATGGATATGGCACAATCTCTAACTTGAGGATGACCAACCAAGATGTGAAGGATCATGTTGCTTTAATGCTGTGCAAAGCTGTGCAGCTGTATTGTCTGTTAAGGTTGACAGGATACTGACAAAGGAGCCGTCACTGAAGTTAAAGCAGACATGTTTGTGGATAGAGAGTCAATTTTTAATAAACCAATCTACTGTCATCCCATTCAGTCAAAAGTCAACGTATAAGGAAGAGATCTCCATGCTGAGATGTGGAGCAGCTGGTGTTAAGAAGATCAGTGATATCTACAGGTTGGATCCTGTATTAAAGGATGATTTGTTGAGAGATGTAGTAGCCTTTATTTGTCACATACACTGTTACATGCAGTGAAATTGAGACCCCTCTGGCCACAAACATAGACAAGGCAAGAAGACAGGCCAGTGTTGAGAGGTGGGATTTAAGAAAGAAACAGAGAAAAGGGTATACAGTGGGTAAGGTAGCTCAAACAGAGCCTCTTCCGCATTGTCCTTTAGAGGGCAGTGTGGAGCAGGTTAAAAAACGCATTGCAACCAAGCACATATAGACATAATATAGGAAAAAACATTACAGAAGGGGGTAGGGTCAGGGAAAGTAGTGGCACCGCTACAGTCAACAGCCAACATTTTCCGCCAGTTGGTGGAAGACTCAGCCATGAAGTTAAACATTGAAACATCCAGTCATGTTCCTTAGATCCATACATCAGCAGCTTGAGCACGATGGGAGAAATGACATGCTTTCAACATTGAGAAGAAGATACGAGATCACTAAAGCCAATTACGAAGCCAAGTGCTGGACGAAGATTTATCTGTCTTTATCAAGTATTAGATCAGACAATGGCACAAACTTTGTTGGAGTAGCATGGGAATTGAAGGAAGCTATGGCAGCCATCAATCACACCAAGATACACTCTCCTGATGAAGAGCATTGGATTTTCACCATGGACCACCATGGTGGTATTCGGGAGCGTCTCATAAAGATGGTTAAACGAGTCTTGTATTCAGTCTCAAGACAACAGTCATTGGATGATGAGAGTCTGCCTACAAAAGGCCATCCTTAATGACCATCCTATAACCAAAACTTAAAAACGTAAAGCGTTTTTATCGTGACACTACCATGTAGGGACACCGTGATGTTTTTTCTAATCGTGCAAACGTGCGGATCATGTACTGACAGAATGAAAGATCATGGACATTATTGGACTTTGAAAGTAAATTGAAAATATGACAAAATTGAGTTTTTAAGTCCAATATCCACGCGTTGCGTTTTTTCACCGTAGATCACACCACTAATACCATAACCATTTACAGAAAGGTTCCGGTGGTAAGTACAGTAGCACTGTGGCCAGTTAGAAGGTTGCCAGTTCGAGGCACACCAATGACCTTCCTGGAAGGAGTTTGCATGTTCTCTCGGTGCCTCCTCCCGGTGGGTTTCCTCCGGATACTTTGGTTTATTTTACCTCGTGTACTACTCTCTACTTTAACTCAAGGACTTGGTTTGTGTACTTTGTCCACCAATGGCCAGAACTGCTTTACTGTTTAATGTTTAATTCGAATTAATAAGACAAAATTGTTTAAAAAAAACACACACATATTTTTGCATACTTCTTTAAAAACAAATTTTCCTGTATGATTGTTTTTAATGTATTGTGAGATTATATGTTTTACATTGGTTATTTACTGTCCAAGTTGTACATCACATGCCAATGTCTCTGTGGACCATGGACATGACTTCCGCTATTTTTTATACAGTGTATTTATGTCTGAAGGTCTAGGGGTATCCAGTAGTCCTGATATTAAATGTCACTTTGACTATCTATCAATGTGTCATACCCACAATCCCCCTGCCTAGAGTGTCATCAGATTCCCAATGTCTCATTCAGTCCTGCAGTGGCTCGTGTGCCTCCATGACGCCGGACTGTCTGTCTGTTGATCCACCACCACAGCAGTGCTGGATTTTCAGATGACAAACCAACAGGAAGTCCTTTCTCTAATTCTCTTTTCTTAAAGCCAAGAGTTCGGAACCTGTGGGTTTATCAAGTCTGCTAATTCCATTCAATGTCAGCCAAATGCAGAGATGTTTGGCAGACGGTTACCATCTCTTTCTTTCCATTGCTCTCTGTCTGTCCTCTCCTCTACACGCTTCACCTTGATCCAACATACACTCTTTCTCCATTATTGAACATGCAGCGTTTTATCAGTAGGGGGCTTTCTAAGTGGGTCTTTGTCACAAAGACAAGCTAAATATTGAATTCGTACAAAGAAATCAGAACATTTAACTGTACAAGTTAAAGAAGGGTAATAAGTATTGAACATGTGAAGGTAGCATGGTGCAAATTGGCATCCAGGAGATCACCTGAAAACTGAATCATCAGTATGAAGAGAGAGAGAGAGAGAGAAACCTTGCCACTATCAGCACCAACTGCTATCAGCTGCTTTAGTCCTAATTGTTGGCATATAAAGGCTTTTCATTAGCCAGGAGCCACACGGGAAAGACTGCATGATTGGGAAAAGAAAGAACTCGCTCAGGATCTTTGTAATCTTATCATGGAAATTATATTGTCATTGTGATGGGAGTGGTTACAGGAGCATTTCCAGAATGCTGAATGTTCCTATGAGCGGAAATGGAAAGAGTATTATTTCACCAGAAAACGGGCATGCTCAGGTGCTCCACATAAGAATCCTGTGTGAGGAGTCCAAAAAATAATCAGAAGAGTTCTCAGAGAGACAAGAACCACACAGGAAGACCTACTCTATAACTTCCATGGCATTCATCCACGCTCACTACGCAAGTCTATACTGCAAAACAAAAATCGAAGGGTACTTCAGATGCGTCCTTTTTTACCCTGAATTCTGAGGATGCATCGCTACCATCGCTAGTGGCCTCACATGTCCCAAGAAGCTTGGCACTATTTTTTTTTTTCAACAGAATCAATACAAAAAAAGCAAGAAACGCATTCATCAATGATTCTATAAATGCTGGTAGTGATGTTAGTATTTTATAGCATCATAGTTTTATTTGAAAAATATGACATTAATAGCGCTAACACATAGCCACCTGGATATGACCTATGCTAATTGTTGGTACATGTCATTTGGTTGTAGGGGGCAAGGAGCAGACAGAGGAGATTATAAAACTCTGTAGTCAGATCCAGCCATGGCATCCTGAGACTGGGTAGGCTGCATCCTTCAAAAGCTGACTGCTGTTTTCTTTCTCCCTACTCAACCATCTTCTTTGTCTCTCTCTCAGAACAGTGTGTGTATAATTCATTCATTTTCCAAACCACTTATTCCATTTTTGGGGTCACGGATCTCCAGCGCACACTGGGCGAGAGGCGGGGATACACCCTGGACAGGCTGCCAGTCCATCGCAGCTGATTCATATATAATGTATAAGGTAAATGAAGCCACATTTTCTGTTAAATCTTCTTAAACCTTGCTTTCAGAGTCTTCTTACTTGGTTTAGAATTAATTTTCTTTTACCACATTATGTTTGGGGGAAATTGGCACTGCCCACCACCCCAAGAACAACATACAGTTAAGTATGGAGGTGGACACATCATGGTTTAGGGCTGCTTTCAGCAAGGGCTACTGGCAGACTTCACAATATTGAATGGAGAAATGTACCGGGACATTCTGGATAAAAATCTGCTGCTATCTAGCAGAAAGCTGAAAATGAAAAGAGGGTGGATAATACTCCTTCCTATTTCACTTTATGAGCTTGTATACTTAAAAGTTCAGATTTCTTTGTAGCAATTCAATATTTGACTTGATGGCTTCAACTGGTGGAAATGTTGTGTTAATAACCCACTTAGAAATCCCCTTACTTATATAAAAAATATGTGTTTCCTATTGCATGCATACACAACTAATGAGAAAGGTAGGCCATACCTGCAAGGTTTAAAAAGATAATTAGAGGAATGTAGATCGTAATACCTTCCTCCAACAATCCTTTACTGTTCAATCTACACAGTTTCTCTCTTCTTTTTAAAATGCTAGGCTCCTCCCAGAAAATTCTGCTGTTTTCCTGTTTGGGCTTTTAATGCAACTCTCGAAAAGAAGAGGGAACTTAAACCAGAGCCAAATCCACAGAAGTAAGATTTTAGAAATGAACCCTCATTTACTCGCTATATATCAGCATCAGAGTGAAGTAGATCCAATCACACCCTCCTTGTGGGTAAAAATAGCGTGGCCCCTTGGTGTGTGTAGCATTAAAAAGTGTTACAAAGGGTTTGTCTCACACATTGGTTCTTACACACAAACAGGCACCAACACACGGAGCTAAAGATAACTACTGTATTCACAAGATAGAGAGAGGGAGTCCTCCGCACAGCTGTGACACTGAAGCTCTCTCGCTCACTCTCTCAACCTGGAAGGGTTGAATTTCTCTGACCTATTTTGTGCAGTAACGGTGCTGCCACTTCAATCTTCCTAACCCCAGTGGACTTTTGTCAGGGCCATTTTAATCAAAACAAGGACGAAAGCGAGCCCTGACTCCTGCAGACTTTCAGCAGGTAGAGGTAATTCAGTATCTAGCATATTCATGTACCTTGACATGAGACCTTGAAACAGCTACTCTAGGAAAACGCTCATAAATATTGTTTATACACTCACAATCTTACTTACATCTTACTTACAGCTCTTTCCACATTAAGGTCCGGAGGGGTTATTTGTCCATTAGACAAAGATAAGCACGCGCCTAGAAGTAGAAGGTATTTGGGCTTGCAAATATCCCCTAACTGTGCTTCACTTTGATATTTTAAGGAATTAAAGCGTAATGTCTTTGTTCTGTGTTTTACCACATTCTTACAGCTATGTTTTAGATGCTTTGTTTTTAGTCAATATTTACAGAGGACTACTGTAATGGTCTCTTTACTGCTCTTCCCAAAAAGACAGCTTCAGCTCGTACAGAATGTGGGCCTCTTCTGTAAAAATGAGTGCTCCACTTATTACTAGAACATTCTAATGAACAGGCGATCAACCACAGGTGACTCATGGAAGAGAAATGTCACAAAATCTGAGAAAGGTGATCATTTCTTTAGTGAGAGCTACAGCAAAGCTTTATATATCAGTCAAAATACTGTAGCAAAACTCATTCAAAAATGTTAGAGGCTGTCAACATCTCGATAGGAAGGGTGGGCCCATGCTCAAATAAGCATGCCTAGAATTTGCTATGTGTAGTATATACTATACTCTGGAGTAATGAGACAAAGATCAGTGTTTTTGGAACGTCATAAAGGTGAGGATTTCAAAGAAAAATGCCTGGTGCATAACGTGAAACATGGTGGTGGCAGTGTCCTGATGTGGGGCTGCAGGAATGCTGCTGGTGTTGGGGAGCTGCATTTCATCAATGATTTTCAACAATGTTCTGCCCTACCCTGAAGGAGAAGATGCTGCATGTTCACTAAAACTCAGCGTTGTGAAAGTTTGAATATTGTTCATTGAGCTACTGATTAAATTATTACTCATTAAAGGGGGTGTACTCATTTAAGCTGAGCACTGTACATAAATAGGAAATGTCCATATCAGCATTAATGTTTATCTCCATCTTGCCTCAACACACTTGGCTGGAAGTTCTAGGATGGAATATGGAATCTCTGTTGCTTTGATATAAGCCAATTTGTTATGACCCCGCCCACAAAACAGCGTCACTAAAAAAATAAACAATTCACTATATAACTCGCCTAAAAATTAAACAGGATGCTCTCTAATCTACTTCAAAGCCATCATGCTGTCCTAAAAATGTACATTGTAAAAATTTACCCCTGGCCTCGCCAATGTGGTGCCCAAGTCGCATCACATGAATCGATATCACAGATATCGGCCCAGCTGAACTTTCTGTTGGAGAGGAATCCGGAATCGGACCATGTAGACTGGGAACTTCCACTTTCACATCACTGTATGCGATCCCATTCAGAAATTTTGGGTTAAGCCCCATTAAAGCTTAATTAACTGCCTCAGGGGTGTTTGAGATAAACTCTGCGGGGCACCGGGCCTCCAGCGCTGAACTCGGCGTCCCTGCTCTATGGTAAGAGTTATGGATATTAGCAGATTACGTAACACACATTCATGTTTCTGTCTTCTTGTCTTTGCTTAATGCAGAAAAAGTGATAAACTCCACTTAGCTCGCTGATGAACTTCCACAATCCACAATCCATAGCCAAAGTGTCAGATTGATGAAAAAGTGTGAATTTGGTCCGTGTGACCGGAAGCTGTTCAATGTGTGTTGACCACTGCATTTGACCCAATGAAACTGTATTCCAGCAAATGATCAGTCCCTAATTATGGATGGATGGATGGATGGATGGAAGGATGGATGGAAGGATGGATGGTTTGCAGATGCTGACAACACAAACTAATACTGTGACTGTAACAAATACTATGAAGAAGTGCATTTATCAGATGCTCATAACAACGGAATGCTCCTGGTGACCTTTCAGTATTTAACAGAGGTCTAGGTCAGACGATAAACAACCACAGCGCTGTCAGTGACACCCCCACCCCCATGCAAGGGTCAGGGTATTTTCAATCAGCCGTTTGTAGAATGAGCTCCAGCGCTTCACTGAACTATAAACTTGATGAAAGTACATTTGCTTCAACATCTGCTGGAATCGTGACTGGGCCGTAAGCTTCATTCCATCTGCTTCTGTTTCATCTGTGATGAGAGAGCTGAGAAGCTGAGTGCATTTAAAGCCTGTTGCAATCAGAGGGAAAGACCAGTGCTTCACCTGGCTGTGCATAGCCGTGTCAGATTCATAACAGTAAATATTTCTGTTGCTCGAACAGTCAACTTGCATGGATTACCGACAGACATGGCGAGAGTTCGTTTTCGTGCTTACCTTTGTCAGCTGTGCTATTTTCTTGCACATTTTCGTGTGCATTTGATAGTCGTACACTTCCTGCTCAACGTTGACGTTGGGCATGTCCGCATTCGGGCTCCCGTTGCAGGCGCCGGTGCCGCCGGAGGGATGGTTCATCTTCCCGGAGCTGGAGGCCATCATACCCCGCTGGATATCGCTGAGCAATCAAAACGTCGGCTGCGCAGCTCCCTGCTTGACTGAAGGCAGAGTCCTGGCGAAACCCGAAAGCACCATGCATGCTGCAGCGACCGGCCAGTCCCCTCCCTGTCCACTGACAAGTCGCTCCCGGTGCGCGGTCAGCGCACAGGAGAAAAGTGCCATCGGAGACGCGCCAACCCGAGAGACAAGAGTCACAGGCTGCATGTGCTCCCTGCCTACCAGCCCAGTGCCCGGACACCTGTCTCTCCACTGGGGCGTGACTGTGTCTTGCATTACAAGTCACGGGCACTGCAGTGTAACCCCGGCCCCGCCCATCACGAGCACCGCCGCGCGCGCCACACAAACACGTATCCAGCTGCAGCCTCCCAGCCTCACCGTCGCCACAGCAACTGGATGCGCGCTCATATTTCGACCACAGAGACACCTCTCTGTAATAAGAGGTAGTAGTAATAATAATAACAACAAAAACAATAAGCGTGCTTGAACCCCTAATAATAATAACAATAATAATAATGATAATAATAATAATAATAATAATAATAATAATAATAATAATAATAATAATAATAATAATAATAATAATAATAATAATAATAATAATAATAATAACAACTATAATGAATGAATAATGTAATCATTTTTATAATTACAATACTAATCTTCAATAAAATCCCACTATATTTATGAAGTCATGTATGTAAAGTACTGTGCAAATGTTTTGAAAAGTTAAAATTATTTTTGTACATTTGAACAATGCAATGTAAGCCAACTCTTAAAGTAAGAAAAACATAAATATATATTTAGTGTTACTTGAACTAAAACAACTGGGTAGGAGGCTTAAAAGTGGGTGAGGAACAGCCAAACTCTGTTACCAAGGTGTGACTAAGAATCACAGCAACAAAACACAGGATAGTTCTACTGGATCAACAAGGTCTCTCTCAGACAAAGGTTTCAAGCAGGCTGATTTCAAGACATGCTGTTCAAGCTCTTCAGAAGAAGCAGAAGAAGGGCAACATTGAGTATCATTCTCAGTGGTCGCCAAAGAAACTTGTGCAGCAGTTTCAAGACAGATCAAGCTAATTACCCTTGGAAATTGAAAATGTTAATCAGCACGGATATAATTTTGTAGGGTGGGAGGTTCATCTGGCTGATCCCACAGTCACTCAGTTTGAATGGTGTTGTTGTAAAAGTAATTGTAGTCAATTATATATTTATGACTTTAAAAACCTCCACATATCGACATAGTACATTTAGATTTTAGGTTAGCATAACTGTAACAACATTAAAACATAGATTTACTTTTTTTAGCAGTTTGAGAGTGAGCGGTTGATTCTGACACGTTTAGTAAAAGTGTGCATTTTATTATTGAATGTTTGAATATTATGGAACAGAAATAGACCCCAGAGCAGAACCGAGCACTCAGAGCTTATTCAACACAACCTTGCTCGTATATTATCATCATAAGAGTGATCACTAAACCACTTTTTATCGAGGAAGGCTATTCAAGATATGCGATGGACTGGCAACCTGTCCAGGGTGTACTCCTGCCTCCAGCCCCTTGTGAACTGGAGATTAGCACCAGCAGACCCCCGTGACCTCGAAAGGGAATAAACACGTTGGAAAATGAATGAATGAATGCATGACTACTCAAGAGGAAACCACCAGCCGCCCCGTGTGGCATGAAATCTGTTTATCCTTAAGCTTCGCCATGTTGAAGACGTAAAATTGCTTATACTACGAGCAAAATGAGGATTTGAGGATTTAAAATTAAAGAACATAGCGGGCTACTATGTACGTCCATAATATGGTTATTGAATGTTTTACATGAGTCTGTGTCTCGTGTTATCTTTTATCTGAGGTTTTGTTGTGTCGCAAGCTGAAATGTGAGAGATCTCACGGAATGAACAAACACATTATATTATGTTTATGTGCATCATCAAGTGATTCATACTGAAAGTCAAACAAATGATTTGGGTTCTGTTTTGAAATATATGTCTTGTTTCAAGTGAATCCAGTATTACTTATTACAAATTCCATCTTAAAGTAAAATAAATGAGTTGTTTTAATTTAAAAAAAAATTGATGCTATTTTTCCACAAGTTAAAGGGAAGCTCAAAAACGTGCCTGCTATCCATCTTGCTGCTCTATTTTCCGCTTATTATGTCTGACATCGCGCTGCGCTTCCGGGTCCTGGCGCTCCATTCTCCCAATGCAGAAAGTGTGCTTTAAGGGGCTGATACGCATTAAAACACTTTAAATCAGTTTTAAATCTAGCGAACCATTATTTATAGATTACCAACAATGTACAAATGTTAGAGTCAAGGTGTCGTAAAAGAAATAACGTTTATAACGTGAAAAGTGCTGTTCCGGTGCGCAACTTAGAGAAACCCTGTGACGCGTTCTCAGACGTGCTCTCTCCATCCCTTCTCACACGCTCGCTACTGTCTCCGCTTGTGTTTGAAACCGTGTTGGTGTCAGTAATTCGTGAAATATCTTGAAAAAGTTAATTTTCATACGTGTTGCCGTAATGTTTTCTGCATCCGTTCCACCTCCTCACACATCACTTCACTCTCAAGGTAAGGTTTCACATTTGTGTACGTATTACGTATTTTGCTTGTGTTTTATTCTGTTTTATTATCATTTATTACATTAACAATGTGTAGATTTAAGGATTGAAGAAATGTTACTTGATTTTTCTCTGGTTTTCCATTTTTTAATCAACTTGTACTGTTGTTTCTGAGAGCAGTTGCACGGATTAGACGTTTTACATGTAAAACTTGCTTCGAGATACGAATTGTTCGAGATACGAACGAATGGATTAATTTTGTAACCCGGGGTACCATTGTAGTTATACTAATATATAGCGAGTGGACGCGGCTGCGGGCGGTGCAGTTCTCATTTGCAGGATTCAAGAGAATCCAACTATTCGCAGGACTCCCTCAAAAATGGAAACATCTAATTATTTTACTAAAACAACCACTTTTATTTATCTACTCCACAAAAACGACTACAAATAGAATAGAAACTATTTACAGGAGCATGGTCATAGTAAATTGATTAAATGTCTGTTGAGATCTATTAGTTCTCAGTTTTTACTGATCAATTGTAAGCTTTTGACCCAGAGATGTACTCAGCACTATAGCATAACATTTTGCTTAGTCTTTGCTTTTGTCATGGCATCACTTTTTCCGTTATTGTGTCTAAGTCCCTGTAACTGCCCCCCTTGTTTTGTTTAACACTCTTTAACTCTTTTTGAGTTCAGGAGCGTGTTCTGGTTCTGCTGCTCTTCTCTCCTTCTCTCTCTGTATGAGGCATTTCATCTCCATATGCTCCCAATCACCTAGTTCAAAAATAAGTACTGTTGTAAATTCCCATTGCGATTGATGTTCTCCTGAGGCCAGAAGAGGGCGCCGTTGTTGTATGTTGGGTTCAGGCATTTATGATGGTCAACTAAATGGGGTCTTAGGTTCTACGTGCACTATGTGCTCTGCCTAGTTTCATTAGTGTCCACTAGTGATGGGAAGTTCGGATCATTTTACAGATTCGGTTCTTTGAGTCTCGTTCAGCAAAACGAACAAATCTTTTTTTCGAGTAATTTCGTTCATTTTACTAAAATATCAATAAATGTTGTGTGTTACTTCCACATCTACTAGTGTTATATACTCAGACGCAAATCACACTACAAATAAGACAAAACTATAGTGCTGA
>SRMA01026624.1:11455-120663 GCA_007224835.1 Danionella cerebrum | reverse complement strand
AGAAGTAGCCGGGGAGGAGCTGAAAACGGAGCCGTCAAGTCGGACACGTTGGGAATCTCGTTGCTTCCTGAAACATGACGTTTGCCTACTTTGTCGCAGATGAACTGGATTACATTTAATGTACCACATTACAACCACATTACATTAAATTACTGACATTTTAGTTATTCCATAAAAAATATTACTCAAATATGCAGCTGAATACTATAGTTGGTCTGTATGAAAAAAGGACAATAATAAACTTATGCACAAATCCAATAAAATAATTTAAGGGAAAAAAATGTACTGCAGTCAAAAGATCGTAAACTATTTACGAAATGGTATGCAAATTGATTTTTTATGCAATTGTATGGCTTGAAGCACGAAACACACGTGATCATCGTCATGTGGTGAATGTGGCCAATCATGAGAACCTGTGACGTCATCATATCCTGGCGCAGTCGCTCCTAAAACGCTGCTCTGGCTGAGCAAGCCGGCTGTTATCGAAACGCTCTCGCGTTACTTTGATGCCACACGTGAACGTCACGTGACGTCAGCGCCGGTTCAAGTCGGACAGAATTTCTAACCGGCATGCACTACTTCACGTCAGCCGCCGATCGGTGTGCGCAGCGCCGCATGAAGTCGAACGCACCTATTGTCATTATGCAAATATTAGTTCATGATTAGTGAACGATTACTATTATTTTTATATTTATTACTACTACTGCTATTAACAGTTTTTGGTGCTCAACACATAATGTGTTAATAAAGACTTAATTTGTTCATAAAATCATTTTCAGAGACAAGGTTTTTGTGTTTGTTGTGTTTTAAGAGTATTTTAATCTTCATTATACAACACCTTACATAGCCTAAGATTCATGAAGCATTTCTGAGTCATTTTATTTTTAGTTTATAATAAATTCCCTTCAAGTTGTCATGTAATTGAAAAGTAACTTGGCAATGATATGTAATAACTTTTATGCATTTGATTCTTGAATTTAATTAAGTTGATATTTAATAAGTCAATCAGTGTAAAGATTGTCAGTGTATTGTTTGTAGCATATGATGTTTCGGATATTATAAACACTTTATACACACACATGAATTGTTTATTTTTTTTTAAATACAACCTTAAAAAGATAAATCAAAATATACTTTTATAACAGAAGACATTTAAAGTGAAAAACAAGTATACAAATAAGCACCGGTAAGTTTTAAAATAAATAACACGTTGTGCCAAAAGAGCTATATAATAATAAAAAATAAATTAGAATCAAAAGAGCCTAAATAACATTAACATATCAACACTAAAATCACAATGTAACAAACAAATTTGTGGACACCTACCAAATTATGAGCCGGAAAGAGAAAAGACAGAAAGGACCCGGAAATGTCGGACTCGGAAAAAGAACTAATCTTTTCGGGTTCCGGCTCATGGCCACTCCGTAATGTTAACCAATGCAGTATAAGCGGGAAACAGAAAAGATGAATGAGATTAGTTCATCAGAGTCCTTTGGGTCTTTTCGGCCTTCTGTCATTAATGATGAATGGGTTACCCTCGGAAAACCACAAGAATGCTGCGCATGCGCCAATGAACGAATCGCTCTCCAACACAACTCGTTCCTACGGAGTCACATTAAAGATTCTTTCAAAAGGAACGAATCGTTCTTGAATGACACATCACTAATTAGAAGGGGTTCTGTAACTAGACAGTTCATTTGGATTTAAGAGTGGCTTTTTTCCCTTGTCCTGTCCTGCTTAAAAGCCACCACATGGAGGAGTAGGTGCTTTGTTTGAGCTGGACAGTTTTCTCCAGAGGAGTAAACACCTGGTGTGGTACTTCCTCATCTGGTTGGAAGCAGTGAGTTTATGTAGTTATCTATTGATTTATTTATGTTTTTACATTGTTCAGTTTGCATGAATTACATCAGGACAGGAGGATGTTAAAATATTCAGGAGTGGGTAGAATATCAACCTGAGCATACCATATAAGTTTGTTACATAAGTTTGTTACAGCACTTGCAGTGTAGGTTTTGCAGTTTGTACATCCCTACACCCATAAATATATATATATATATATTTATAAAACAGATGATAGATCACCGATGAGGAGTGGAAATAATAATACAGGGGAGCCCATATATAATACATTTGACAGATCATGGAAGGGGAGTGGACAGAAAGGTACGCGTCGCATAATGACCTGATCTTCACTGAACGAAGACACACAGACCTATTAAATAAATAAGAGAGTGTAGTATGAAGTGCCTAGGACAGGAAACCTAACCCATAAGTAGGAGAAGAGGAAATAAAGGTAAGGACTCGTCAGCTCCAGTCCACCATAGTTCTTGGATTTTGTGAGTTTGGTGGTTTGCCTTTCCATAGAAATCTGGAGAAATAAGAGTCCTGTGACTTCAACCAGTCCAGAGAAGGATTCATTGATAACACATAATTAATTTTGGCAATTCTTCCCATAAGTGAAATGGGCATGGGCTGCCATTCTTTTAAGTAGGGGTGAGAATTCAATGCCTAAATATCTAATATTCCCTTATTTAAACGTGGTAGAGGAGGAGGTGTTCTGGAAAACCATGTTGAGTGGCACGGTTGATTTTTTTCCCAGTTTATGGAGTATTCAGAGACAGCTGAAAGGGATTCAAAAGCATTAATTGCTGCAAGGAGGAAAGAGGTGTGAAAGAAGGAGAAACAATAGCACATCATCTGCATAAAGACTTGTTTTGTAATGTACACTTATTCCAGTAATTTTAATGTTTTGCAAGTTTAAGTTCAAGTTCAAGTTCGTTTAATTTATATAGCGCTTTTCACAACAGACATTGTCTCAAAGCAGCTTTACAGTAAACCAACAAGCTTAAACTCAACAAAGAGAAAAAATTAATTACTAAGTGGTGTATATGTCCCTGAGGAGCAAGCCTGGGGCGACTGTGGCAAGGAAAAATCTCCCTTTTGGAAGAAACCTTGAGAGGAACCGGACTCAAAAGGGAAAGCCATCCTCATTTGGGTAACAACAGTAGTGTGATAAACTATGGTATAAACAGATGATATGGTAGTATGAACGGATAATATAGTATAAACAGATGATATAATAATATAAACATAAACAGATAATATAGTATAAACAGATGATATAATAATATAAACATAAACAGATAATATAGTATAAACAGACGATGACTGTGTTTGGTGTAGGTCCAGGGGTGCCGGAACATCTCCAGGTGAATCTGGTTGTTAGGTTGAGTGCTGGTGGCGAGCCTCCAGGCGTTGGATCTTCTCCTGATGAGTCTGGTTGTTGGGGTGAGGAGCTGGTGGGCAGGGCCTCCGGGAGCCTCGGGATGAGTATTGGAAGAAGAGTGGAGCTGGTGGGCTGAGGTCCAAGGGGCGCCGGAACATCTCCAGGTGGATCTGGTTATTAGGGTGAGGTGCTGGTGATCGAAGCCTCCGCGAATCTCAGGATGAGTATGGAAAAGAAGAAAAGAAGAGAGGAGCGGAATTAGCGTAGCGTTTGCCTAATTGCTTGGGCCTGTGGTTCAATAAAGATAACAAATACTGAGGGAGAGAGTTAGCAGCCTTGTCTGGTCCTCTTTGAGGGTCCTCTAGGTTCTAGAGGAAGTTTGGTAATTTGTTCTAACTGACGCATTTACAGAGCTGTAAAGTATTTAAAGTATTCTTTAAAGGAAGTACCTAATCCAAATTTATGGAGTGTAGCTATTAGGAATTTCTAGTTAACTCTGTCAGAAGCTTTTTCTGCATCTAGAGAAATAATGGTAGATTCTAGATTTTGGTTGCAAGGTCAATCAAGTTAATTAATCAATACATATTATTTGTTGAGTGTCTATCCTTAATAAAACCTGTTTGGTTTGCATGAATTATATGAGGGGTATTTTTTTTTACCAGCTTTTAGCGATTACTTTGAAGATTATTTTTAAGTTCACATTTATAAGAGAGATTGCTCTGTAACTTGATGGCTGTGTACACTGTAAAAAAAAGCTTTTTTTACAGAAATTTACTGTTAAAATTTAGAAGACAATTACCGTTTTTTAACTTAATGATCAAATACCTGTAAAATACAGCAAAGCCTTGTTAAAAAATTAATTTCCTGTAAAATTATGGTGAAATGTATTAATTTCGTATTATGAAAATCTACCGTTAATTTACGGGGATTATTTGTTTTAAACCAGTTTGAAATGTAAAATTATTATATTTCACAGTAAAAAATATCCAAAAAATTTCAGTGAGTGGAAACAAGATCAAGACATTTGCCTCAGATACAAAACTGTAAGCAATGTTTTAATTTACAACTTGTGTGACAAAAACAACCATTACGCATTTAAAGCCATTTCACTGTCGGAAGACGTAAATCCATTCTGATTGGACGAGACGGCTGTCCGTCAGCGCTTTAGCCGTTAAGCCAATCAGTGAACTATTTCCGTCTATTTGATTTTTAAATTTTGGCACTCAAACTCACCGACCAGCCTCTGAGCGCTACTACTGGCAGGCGTAGTGGCGGAACTTTTAAGCCAAAGTTGTTGAAGCGAGGAGCTGAACGAACGTGTCTTCTATTATTCGAACTGAGAAAGGTAAGTCTCAATTTAATTTATATGCAGTTTGTTTTGTGGCTATACACGGTGAACTTTGCAGTAATGATGCATGCTAATGTTTATAGCCCCCAGGCAGTTAACAGTTATATGTTTTATTTCAGTAAATGCGTTACTGAAATCACGAGATATTAAGATATTTCACTATCCTCCGTTAGACCTACAAATATTCAAAGTAATAAAACCTTTTTTTTTTTTACAATGATTGTATTGTGTTTTATCGTATTTGCTATTTATTTAAATGTGGCAAACATTTTAAGTAATACCAAAGGCTTTTAGTATTTGTAATGTGTCAAGTTGTTTTATTGAAAATCATTATTCCCCACCCTGGATCTTTAAAAAGATGAGCAAACAAAATCCTTCATGATAAATGTAGTTTTTTTTTCTCTCTCTCTTTGATCTTATAATGTAATGTTGAAATCCTAATATAAATACAGAATAAAGAAGGATCTGACTGCAGACATGTAATCTCTTTACTAGTACAACATAATATTATTTTGTCGTATGGATTACTACCATTACAAATATGATCTGCTTTTCATTTCTGCATTTTCTCTTTGGCTTACATTTGTTTTCCTGATCAAGTCTATCAGAAGATGTAATTACAACACAGCCATCGATGAAATGTTCCAGCACAATCCCCGTTGCTGCAGGTGAACAGATTCCTACATGGAGACACATCATGTATGGTAATCACCCTTTTTTACAAACTTAAAATGATTTTATTTTCAAGTTTTTAGAGTGAACTGCATTAAATGTAAATATTTACTCCTGAACTTATAGTTTAAAGAAGTGCCGTAGAGAATAGTGATGTGTGGTTTAAGAATGATTCGTTCTTTTTGAATGAATCTTTATTGTGACTCCGTAAAAAATAAATAAATAAAAGAACAGTATATTCAAGCATTAAATAGTAGTAGTGATAGGCGAATTGTAAGATATATTTTTATTTTTAGTTAACAAATTAATGTTAACTAAGTATTGGTGGATGTGATTGTGTTTTAAGAATCAGACGAAGGAGTTTATAAAACTTATGAAAACTGAATGAAGCTAGAACAACATACTGGTTTAAATTAAACACAACATAAAATAGAAAATAAATGTGGGAAATGTGACTAATGTAATCGAAACGAAAACACAGAGCATGTTTTAATACAATGTATTCAAAATAAAAAAAGACAAAGATAGAAATAGAACAATTAAAAATAAACTCTAGAAATCACTTAAAGAAAAATAATACAAGAACGTTTCATTCATTCAATCCAAACTATTGATCCAGCTGGTGGCGCTAATGGACCATAAAGCAACTGCCAAAAACAACAGAAGAAGAAGAGGCTAGACCGTCCCGTTTACTAAGGGGTTTTGCAGCCTTCAGAGAATCCTCCCAAGCCGTAGCTTTAAAGGCTGGGTAGGAAGGACCCTCCGGAGGCTTTTAGAACCTGAATTGGGACACAGCTATTAAGGAGATATCATGACCCGGAACCTGAAAAGATTAGTTCTTTTTCCGAGTCCTTCTGAGTTGACAGTTGCACAAAACGAGACCATTGACATCTTGCACAAGTAGAGCAAGAGCTCTGTACAAGGTAATAGAGAGACAAAGGGAAGAAACAACTGTACAAGCAATAGGGAGAAGTGAACTCGAGAGGATTGTGAAACAAAACCCATACAAGTTGATGATGGCAAGATTAACAAAGACCACAGCTAGAGTCAGTGCCTCAACGACCACCGTGCACAGACGTATGTAAGACATGGGTTTCAGCCGTAGCGTTCCTTGTTAAGCCACTTTTGAACAAGAGCCAGAGCCAGAAATGTCTCGCCTTTTATCTTTAACACTGTGGATCATAAAAGTTGAATACAGGATGTGGGTTGAAACATTTTCAGATGAACTTTTACTTATCGTGTCATTTTACTGGTGGCATTACCACTGAGGGATGTTCACTGGGGATCTCAGAACCAGGAGTTAAGGAACTTCCCCTTTATTTCAGCTCTTCTAAAATGCTTTACAAGTTGTCTGCAAACTGCTGATGGCAGATGGAGGATTTCTGGCAGAATTTAGAGTCTCTTCCTGTAATCATTCCGAGAAACTACGACTGATCAGAGGAGGAACAAACTCAAAAACAAAGGTTTGTGATTACGTGATGGTAAGTCAATAATCTCCATTTCAAGGTTCTGGGTCGTGTGTTTGTTTATTGGTAATTCTTCTGTTTGAAATCTGCCTTTTTGTTTCTAGCTGATGGAAATCTGTAAAGTTATTTATAATGTAGAGCTAATGTTTCCAGATTTTAACAGAATTTTATCACTGCCATTAAAAATGTTAAAGCTTATTTTTGCTAACTTCTTGTTTTGTTTGCATTGATTGTACCCCAGAAGTGTCACCACCGTACCCTCACAAGTCAATGTTCTGCCTACCCTCTGTTCCTGTGTGTTTTACTATCTATTTTAAGTTGAAATTTAAAGTTATGAATGCCAAAGCAAATGATAAATATGAAACATTTTAAAATAAAGTGGTGTTTGTTGTTGGATGTTATTTATGTTCTGTGTTTCATCAGGGAGATGCGGTGGGGTGACAGGATGTCTGGATCTTGGGGTGATTGTTGAGAATCTCCACCTGTTCTTCCTCCCTCACTCTAGATTTCCCCTTGTTGGCGCTAGTCATCTGGAGCTGCTGCTCGTTAACCACACCGGCCGTCAAAACTCATTAATCATCTGCATATTTAACTTCCTCTCTTCTCTCTCCACTGTCGGAGCATTGCTCTTACACAGTGAGTTGCTATCGCAGTATTCTGTCTCGGCTCTCTGCTACAGCCAGCGCCTACTTTTCCTATCCAGTCCTGTGTCGTCGGAGCGAGTGCGGGCCAGCGTGAGTATCTCTGTCGGATCGTTCCTCCTCCGGCTTCCCTTCTCTCCGGTTTCTCTCTGCACTCAGGTGCAGTGGTTGACATCCTACGGTGGGGGGAGACGCCATCAAGTCCCAAGGGGTTCTGCTTGATCGACACAACATGGAGATCTCGTCCACACGCCGCAAAAGGGACGCCCAGATTGCCGACCAGACCTTGCAGCTGAACAACATGCTTTATGGAGAGCAGTCGAAATGCGGTTCCAGGGAGCCTCGCATCAACAATCCTCCCACGTATTCTGGAGAGCAGCCGCGCCTTCCTGACCCAATGTGAGTTGGTCTTCTCCCTCCAGCCAAACCCCTACGCCAACGAGAGAACACGCATGGCCTTTGTCCTGTCCTTGCTGGGTGTTGGGCCGAGCGTGACCCTGGGCTACCGCTCTCAGGGCTCTATAGTGCGACCAATTTGGTCGCATATGCGACCTAATTTCTCAATGGTGCGACTAAAAAAAAATCAAAGGTTGCACCGGTGTGACCCGTCGTTCGAGGGGAAAAAACTAAACTCTGTGAGTCTCCCTGTTGTTCAACAACAGACACACATTAGGCCCATATCGTGGTCTAAACCAATCAGAGATAGTGAAGAGCGTATCCCGCCCCACCCCCCTCTGATTGGCCGTGGTCCAGATATTCCTGTATGTGTGTGAACGTACGTTTGAAAATTCATGTGATGCAGTCAGACAGAGAGAGGTGAGGCCATCAGGTAAACAGTGGATGTAGCCGTGGATTACGAGAGAAGATGAAAAGAACGATTGACAGATTTTTCATTAAGAAAGATAAGTTAGGGCCTGATCGTGAAAATCATAACCAATGCTCTGACACGGAGCCATCAACCTCCCCTGTGACTGGCTCTAATACATTTAGAATTGAAACTATGAACTTTTCTATAAAACATAACATGCCGCGATAAATGCACTGCTCAAGTGTCCCCTCTCCCCGCTGCCTTTCAGCGGCAGGCAGCAGCAAACAGATCATCAGACGAGGCCGAGATGATAATTAAGTTTTATGTTGCCTACAATATTGCAAAAGAAGAACTCCCCTTCACTAAATTCAAGTCTGAAATAATTCTTATGAAGAAAAATGACTTGAACGTTAACCCGACGTACAGCAATGATGTCGCGCGCACCCAATTTATAGGAGTCATCGCAGATACAATTGAAAAAAAAAGACGTCTGTGCAAATTGCGAACAGTGCGTACGTGGAATTCCTGATCGACGGAGACACATATATCGCCACAAAGGAATGCATCATTGTGTACAGTCGTGTCTTGCGGAAAGGAAGACCGATGAATATATTATTGAACACATTGAGGTCGAGCATGCTCATGCCCAAGGTAAGCCATGTCATGTCATGGAGCCTATGTCAATAATATGCCTACCGTCTCGTTACTGCATTAACCATAATATTCTGATACTTAAAAATGAAAATAAATAAATAGGCTGCATTATAAACTCTTGATCTTGGTACTAAATGGTATTGTCGTTTTTATTTGTTTAATTAGGAATTAATGCTGCTTCAAGGAAAGCATTTGCTGCTCTTGGGGACCAAAATCAGTTTAAAGTTTAAATTTCAGCTCAGTAAAGCACTTTAAACACCTTTTCAGTAAATTTTAGTTACCTTTCTTGTGGAATTGTGCTTCAAATAAAGAACTTTATTTTGACCAGGTTGTTAGTTAATCATTTACAAGTCAATATTGTCTATATGGACAGTGATTTAAAAAAAAATAGATAACTAAAAAAAGTGAACTTGTGAAAATGCAATGTTAAATGTGATGCGGTTGAAATTTTGGGTGCACCTAACTTTTGTGCTGGTGCACCTAAGAAAAAAATTTAGGCGCACCAGTGCAAAAAGTTAGTCTAGAGCCCTGGCTCTATGGGAAGCCAACTCCCCGAGTTGCCGTTCCTTCGAGGTCTTCAGGGAGGAGATGTTGAAGGTGTTCGACCGCTCTCTCCACGGAAGGGAGGCTTCCAGAGCCCTGGTCTCACTACGTCAGGGTGGAATTCAGTGGTGGAGTATGCGATGGAGTTCCACACGCTTGCGGCTTCCTCAGGCTCAAACGAGGAGCTGCTCTGCGCACGCTTTTTCGAGGGCTTGAAACCTGAAATCAAAGAGGATATTTATGCTATAGATATTCCACATGCCGTTCAGTCTGTCAACGTTACTCCCTACTCTACCAGCTCAGAGGCGCCCGCACACCACGCCTCCACCGACGCCTGCGCTGCCATCGCCACCCCATGCAGTTGGGCCGCATCCACCTTTGGGTCCAGGTTCGAGCTCTCTCTACTGCCTCTCTCCTCGGGCATCGATTACGCCTGAGCTACTATTTGCTGTCTCACACAATAAAACCATTGATCCTCCTTCCACGCAAGACCTTACCACAGGATATCTGTAAGTGAAGTAAGTAAAAAATAATTGTACATTTAAGTAATATTTTATTTTTGAAATATAAAAATAATGGTTACCTGTGTAAATATACAGATCAAATAAAAAAAGAACGGTTGACTGTAATTGTAAACAGAGTAAATCATCATGTACCTGATAAAAAAACAGAACATTTATGTTAATATATAACAGCTGGCTTTTAGAAATGGACAAAGTAACTGGAATTGTCGCCTGCTGGACTGGTTTTTAATGGGAGGATTTAGTATGCTAACAGTTTGTGTCTGTAAATATACTGTAAATCACTTGTGAAAGTAAAGCAAAAAATAACTTTTGGACTGTAATTATATGGAAATTAACCTTAATTTTTTTAACGAAACTCTGCCATCTGGTAATAACATCTGGTATTTTGCTGCTAAATAACGGTAACTTTGCTGCCAGACGTTTTACCGTTTTTAACAGGGATTTTGTTTACAATGTAGTTTATGGAGAAGTTCTGCGAGCTGACCTGTTGAGTATTTTTTTTTTTTTTAATTCTGTCTTTGAAAACTGTAACCAGGCATGCTCTCTTTTCCAGGTCTGAGTATTTCAGAAACTACTGATCTACTTGGATTTTCAGCCATCTCCAGGGTTTACAGAGAATGGTCAGAAAGAGAGAAAATATCCAGTGAGCAGCAGTTCTGTGGAGAAAGATGCTTTGTTGATGTCGGAGGGAAAGACTGGTTGAGTTGATCAAGGTTTGCAGAAGAGCATCTCTAAATGCACAACATGTGGAACCTTGAAGAGGATGGCCTACGGCAGCAGAGGACCACACCAGGTGCCCCTCAATCCACAGAAAACTGAGGCTACAATTCCATCCCTTTATGGCTACAGTGTCCTGATCTTCTGATGGCTACTTCCAGCACGATAATGTGCCGTGTCATAAAGAATCATCTCAGACTGGTTTCTTGAATATAACAATGAGTTCACTGTACCTCACTGTGCCGGAAAACTTTAAACATGGCAAATTCTTAGCAAACCTACTTAAAAATAACAAGAACAAAAATGACAAAAGGGCAAAACATGTCATGATTTGTTCTTCACGATCGAGCATTAAGGAGAAGGAAAAAAAGGGGGACCAATTAGCAAGGTGTACCTAATAAAGTGGCCGGTGGGTGTATTTGCGTGTTTAAAATAACAAAACAAGTTATATGAATTAAATACTGTTGCTTGGGGAAAACGTGAAGACCATCAGAAGGCTCTTTTGGACGCTAGATGTTTCCTGAGCTGTTATGGAACCGTGTTTGCTAAAACGAGCAGAAACGTACAATAAAATTCAATCACTCGTTTTTTTTGTTTTTTTTTTTATAATTGTGTGAGTTAAAATTGTGGAAATACTGTTTTGTTATAGCGAGGTAAACGGGAAGGATAATTCGCTTAGGTGCAGTTTAAATGTTTTTGGGATGTTCGTTGATTCTTAGAATGACGTCATTGTGACGTGTCTCCTCAGAGGCTTCTATAAGAACTCCGAGCGTTTCCACTGATCATTTCTCTCTCTCTCTTGCCCCATGACTGTTGTTTTCTCTTCTTCTCCGTTCTCTTCGTTCGTTCTGGATTCTTCTCGGCATCGCGTTACGGTTTCACCTGCAGGTTCCATGGAGGGAAGCACGAAAGGTGAGGTGAAAGTAAAAAAAAAAAGTTGAAATAAGTTACGGGAAGCTTTTTAGACACTGCCTTCTGCAGCAGGCTTCTACTGAAGATGAAATAACCGTAAAATGTTATTTACGATAACTAGTCAATCTAAATTACATCTTAAATGACGCTTATTGACAAAACAAAGCGTTTATTATTTATTTAAGGCGTAAACTGCTTTTTCAAATCATAAATCGTGTCTGATACACTTCCACATTTTGACAGTTTTTTTTTTGTAAAAGAACATTTTGTGATGTCAAGTTAAGACATTTCAAATAAAAGATGTTATTACACTTTGCTGTTTTTAACTGTTGTTTAAAAATAGAATATTTTAGTGATGAGAGCAGCTTTTCTAATATTAAGTTGTATCTTTAAAATCATAAAAAGAAGACGCTACTTTGACCATTCGACTAAATAAACAAATTAGCATACGATTTATCACCATTCATAAATAATTTGATATACACTTACATGTTATTACTCATTAAATTGTTCATACGTATCAGTGTTTTGTGTATTTATTTACATAGTTATGTATTATAAGTTGGATTTATAAATTTATTCGATGCCAATTTGTAATTTTCTGTCAGGTTTTTTATAAATAAAAATGATTAATTCATATAGAAGCAGATCGAATGTATAAATTATTTTTATTTTGTTTAAACCAGTGGTAAAATATTCTTCTTTGTTTTAGCAAAATCTGGGAGCTCTTTTTTCGAGAGAGTGTTGAAGGGCCTGAAGTCCCCCTTTCGTCGGCGGGATGAGGAAGTGGTGGAGTTCTCTCAGTCTGAGATGGAGGATTTTGAGCCTGGCCTGGCACCAGCGCCAGGTTCCTCCAGAACCCCACCTGGAGCCAGTCCACCTCCACCAGAAGCCTCTTTTGAGGATGTCCCTGAGGGTGAGTCAGTGGTTCATTTTACTCCAGCCATGTTTTATTTTCAGTGCTGTATTCATTATCTTTAGTTCTAATTCTCATCTGAAACTTTTGCTGCTCAAAATCTGAGAACGTTTGTGTTCTAATTACAAAGAATAACTTTTTATTTACTTTTTAGAAAAGCAGAGGAAGAGGAAGACGTTGCGCTCTTTCTTCCATAAATGCACCAAGAACATCAGGAAACTTTTCCTCTGCGGTGGCCAGGACAGATCCCGACACCCCTCACCAGAGCCAGATCACAAGGATCATGATGGAGAATCTTCTCTGCTCCCTCAGGAGGAGCCTTTAATCTCCTCTGATCCTGCACCTGAATCATCTGGGCATTACCATCCTTCAGATCTTGAACTGGAAGATCTGGCGTTCGGTGAGTAATTCTCAGGATCTCGAATGAATCAATTATTGTTTTATTGCTTCTGTTGTCTTTAACTCAATCAAAGTAGAAGATCTTGTGAGAAGGTTAAGAAGTTTGGTTCGGTTCAGATATTTATTACAGCAGATACAGGAAAATTGACAGATCACAAAACCATTTTTTTCTCATCCTTGATGGATTGTCCAATCAGAGTTGATCATTTTCAGAACATCACACCAATCTCATGATCAGAAGGATTCACCGTTAAATCTTATTACTGTACGGTTATGAATTATGATTCGCTTTACTGATGCCTCTCTTTGCTCTTCTCATTGCTGTCGGCCTCTGTTGTTTCTTTTCTATTAACTGTCTGAAAATATTTAATGTGTATAAAATGTTTAAAACTCAAAAGAAAAGCAGTGATTTGAGATTATTTAACATGAAATGAAAGTATAATCTCACAAATCCATCATCTCATTTGTTTTTCAGAGTGCGGCTACGATTACGAATGTCTTCTGGGAGAGGGATGCTATGGATCTGTCTTTAAAGCAATCCACAGAGAACATAGAAGCAAAAAGGTAGAGAACCTTTCTGAATGCAAGCACCAATCTGCTCCAGACAGAGAGATCTTCCTTGACTGTTCTCTGTTAAACAACTAGATTTTCACAGAATTCAATTTTGTTTTCTATCTACAGGCTGCAATAAAGTGCATCAGAACCTACGGGCTGGAGAGTTATCTTGAAGTGGTGAGTGTCAATTTTGCTTTCACACTTCATATTCTGTATCGTGTTTCATATCGGAACCATTTATTGAAAACAACTGTGTTTACTCTTTTAAATTCATAATAACAACAGAAACTTTCCAAATGATCCTGATCAAAAGTTTATAGCCCAGCTCTTAATATTGTGTAATAATCAATGACAGTCTGATGTCTCTTGAGGTAGTTGTCGATGAGGTTCTTTATCTTCTCTGTTGGTAAAGCAGAGGCAAAAGACTCCAACTCTTGTAAATTCTTGTGCTGTATTGCATGAACTGAAAGTTTGAGTTCTACCCAGAGTGGGTGGATGATATTGAGGTCAGGAGACTGAGATGCCCACTCTAGAACCTTCACCTTGTTCTGGTGTAACCAATGAAAAGTGGACTTGACCTTGTGTTTTAGATCGTCGTTGTGTCGGAATGTCCTGTAACATCCCATGCGCAGCTCCCAGGCTGATGAGTACAATGTTATCCTCCAGTATCTTTTAACATGCTGCATTCATCTTCATCAGTTTTGACCACATTTCCAGTGCCTTTGGAGATTCTCGTGTTACTAAAACATAAGTGACCCACCTCCATGTTTCACCGCGGGGATGGTGTTCCGTTCATCATAGGCCTCGTTGACTCCTCTCCAAATGTACAAAAGTTCTCAGATTTGTGGGTTTTTCTTTGCATCCCTTATTTTTTCTACTAGCTGTTGCAGAAATGTTTATTTGTTTAAACAGAATCCCTCTCTCTACTTCTTAAAAAGAGTAAACGCAGTTGTTTGAAAATAAATGGCTTCTCCCAACCATTAACCATGAGTGGAAAAATGCTTTTGCGTTATCGTTTATTTATCCTGAAAAATGGTCTAGAAATCAGAAAATTCGTCAGGGTGTGTAAACTTCTGAGCACAACTGTACAGGAAACAACCCCGCCAATCGAAATGATGATCTTTATAATGACCTTCATTTGTTTTTCTCCAGGATGGAGAGCCCAGACCTGTGCTTGCAGAGGTGGCCATGATGCTCAGATTGGGGACTTCATGCTCGAGCATCATTAAACTGCATGACTGGATGGAGAACGACGTGGGGTTCATCCTAATCATGGAGGTTCCTGATCAGAGCATGACCTTGTACCGCTACCTCGAGAATTGTGGGAGCATAGATGGAGGAACTGCTTCACGGTTTCGGCAGCAGCTTCTTGATGCAGCCAAACACCTCTTTTCTTGTGGAATTTTTCATGGCGACCTGCACTTGGAAAACATCCTTGTCTCAGAGTCGTCTTTAGACCTGAAGGTTATCGATTTCGGATGTGCTTTGGCGATCGACGACGAGCCTTTCGAGAGTTCTGACTATCACGGTATGTTGGTGTTGTCTTCACATATTGTCTGATTGTTGATGAAATTAATAAATAATGTGGATTCTTTACAGGAAATGAGATCTTCTGCCCGCCGGAGATTGACGATCAGCCAACGTTCTTCGCAGAACCTGCGTACGTCTGGTGCCTGGCAGCCATGTATGAGAAAATCATGAAAGCATGTGAGACGAATGGTAAGCACAATACTCCCCTTCACTCAGACTCTGAGATTTATAGACATTAATCATAAAAGGAAAGAAGCATTAGAAATTATATTTTTAGTGGCTCTTCATAAAATAATTCTCTCTCTCTGAAAATCCCAGAATGGTGTTACATCATCAGGCTGTGTTTGGCTCGTGATCCGGCGGATCGGCTGAGGCTAGACCAGATGTAGACTCTCCTGGAAACCTTCAAATCTTCTGCTGCAGCATTTTCATAAAATATTTATATTTTTATATACATCCTATTTAAATATCTATCTTATTTTTAAATAAAATCATTAATTTGAAGAAAAATTGTGTTTGTTCGTATCTCTGCTTTTCTCTCTTTGTTTAGACTGTAACCGTATCATCTACTGTTCAATAGTTTTAGCCAAGCGTAAAAAATGCTGTAAACAAAGAATGCTTTAAGAAGTTTTAATCATTTATTATCATCAAAGAAATCTAAAACAGCAGTTCTTCGAGGTGCACTTGCACAGTTTTGAAGCATCTCTGCAGTTAGATTGTTCCAAACATCCACAGATTTTTTGTGGGTGTAGCTTCCTCACATCCTTCACTCTCTTCATGTACTTCCAGACACACTCATGTACTTGCTGCAGAACACAATCACATTCACTTAATAATGATAATAATTTCTTTGATTTATTGATTGCTTTTCCAGACGCTTCACTATTTTTAGAGCATTATTCATTCACCCCACATTCACACACTTCTGGTGATAAGCTACCTTAGTATCCCTCAGCTTCCCTGGGGCAGTCTGACAGGGCCTCCTGCCCACCACTAGTCGCACACATCCATACAGGGCAATGTGGATGAAGTGGCTTGCCCAAGGATCACAATCCTGTTGGTCGTGATCCTCATCTTCGGCTCGGTCACAGAGTGAGAGTGTGTGCTGGTTAGCACCCTGGCCAGTGTGTACTCTCCTCCCTGACTGATGCTGGATACACCCCTTGAACACTTACATCTGGTGCTTACTCACCTGCGGATCTCTGCTGGAATTCCCATGGACACATCTGCACCGAATACTACTAACCTGTGGACTCACCTGAGTGCCGCTCCACCAAAGGTTCCTTACCAAAGGAATACACTCAAGACCAGGAGTCCAGGAAGCAACAACCACAATCACTCACACATTCACACTTAAGGAGAATTTAGATGTACCCAGATGTAAACATGCAAAAAAAGGAAGGTCACTGGCGAGCATTGAGGTTACAATAGATTCCTCCTCCAAATAGAACTCTTCATGGAGATGAACCCTGAATTTTTTGATTATGGCGTGGCAGTAGTCACCTGCTTGTGTGCAAACATTTCCACAAAGTTTTTTATATATATCTCCCAAAAGCTCGCTAGACCCAAGCAGATACGGAGATGTGAACAGGACAAAGACACTGTGGAAAGCAACATAGTGTGCTTCCAAACTCTAGGTGCCTCTTGCCCCAGGAGTGAACAATCCTTGATAGCCATCTTCAGATGTGGCCTGAACAAACATATAAAAAAAAATCCTACTACATACTACAAAAAACCCTGCGCTTTGGCCAAAAAACTAAACACCTTTTCAGAGATCACCCTAGACACTCCTGAACCCGGTGCTCATCAAAGAAAGCTAATCTAAACATTCAACAAATTCAAACTTGGAAGAGAGGAAACTGGAATAACAATAGCTAGCATTCTTCAAACCTCGACTAGAGGGCAGAAAATCAACCACATTCAAGATATTTTCGTTTGTATCAAACTCACACTGATTCAGTTAGAGCAGCACTACCTGATGACTTTTGTGGGTCCCAGAGTAAGCTCGATGGTCAGCTGGGAGGAGGAGATGGCTTGCAATGATGAATCCGTTCTGTATGCTTCTCTTGAAGAGGAGGAGAGATTAAAGGTGTCCTGGTACGCATACCGCTCTTTGCATAGTTTGAGGAAGTCCTTTGCTCTCAGGCGCTGCGTTTCATGGACAATTCAAAATTGGCAGTTTATGAAAAGAAAGATGGATGCCATCGCTGGTTGGTTGCAGAGCGATGGTGAAAGGGAGTGGGGGCTCTGCCATTAGAGCCCTGGCATTCTCAGTCCATGTTATAGATGGACTTCTCTCTTTCTGACTTCTCTCCTCCTGACTTCTCTCTTTGAACAAAGGGAAGTAAAGCTGTTTTAAACCTCAGGGTTGTGGGTTGTCTCACAACGTTCTGACAAATCAGAAAGTGTCTTTGAGGCACAACGTCATCTCTGTCATCTCATAAATGAATTATTGAGGATGCAACTCATTTTGATTAGAGGTAGGAGTTATCTACACAAATGACTGTTGGATTTAAAATTAACTTGTTATTCTAATATAATACATGCTATTAAGTTTAAACAAATCATTTTTGTCCTTAGCACTTACTACCCGACTCATAAATCATCACACTCTCACCATTCAGACCATACAAGGAAAACCTCTTGGAGAAGGTGTCGTCACCAGCTACACACCTTCCATGACTTTTCAAATTGCCATGTTCCACAGAGAAACCAAAAGGGTCCTTCGTCAGGCCCAAGGGGATGTTATACTTGGGAGACCCTCTTGCTCTTTCAGAACAAGCGTTTTAACTTTCCTTCTGTTGCCCTTACTGAGACTGTAAAGAGAACCTTTGACTCGAGAGGGTGCCCCATCTATCCTCACGGCATCCACCTGTGCATCCCACTGTTCATCTTAAGCTGAATCAACTCAGGTCACCTTTACAGTGTTAGTTTCCATCTTTATCAGTTTTCTTTACTAGTACTGCTCGATACTAGTGTGTGTTTATTTTCTTTTGTGTTTTCAATATTGTTTGCTGGAGGAAAAAAAATCATCCATCAATAAAAGACAACATATAATAAAAATAATTATTGTATTGCTTGTTATACTTACCGGTACTTATGTTTCTCAATTCTTTAAAACTGCGTGTTTTGATTTCTGACATAAATATTATACAGTTGTTTGACAGCTGATATTTTACTAATGGTTTGTTAACCACTTTTCCTCTCTCAGCAGTCGGCGGTGATAGATGCTCTGTTCTCTTTCTCCCTTATCTCTTATCATTCCAGCTGGGCTCCTTGTCCTTTGTCCGTCTGCAGAGACTCTCACTATCCTGCTCTCCAAATAAAAGGAGCTATGGATCTGATCAACTGGTCTCTGAATGCAATTAACACCATTTTCTCGACGAGGAGTGTCGAGTTTCTCAGAATCCTCCCCCGCATCCACTTATCTCCGCCAGCTTCTTCCCCACCGCTGTAATCTGACGGGTCATTAGTACAGTGCCATCTGGCTGCAGGAAATGCAGGCTGCGGACTGCAGCTGCTACACCACTTCCCCGACTCCTACCTCATCCTGCAATGTTCTCTTCCTGTATTTGTCAATGTGCTTGATTGCAATGGCTTTTTTTAACCTGCTCCACAGTGCTCTTTTTTGAAGGACAATGCGGAAAGGCTCTTTTTTAAAGTTTTTTTTTATTTACCTAATGTATATCCATTTCTCTGTTTCTCTCTACATATGCTACCTCTCAACACTGGCCTGTCCCCACCCTGTCTATGTCTGTGGCCAGAGCGGTCCCATTTCGCTATGTAACAGAGTATGTGACAAATAAAGGCTACCAATCTTATCTTACCCCGAAGTTGGCCTTGGCTGAGATGAATCTATATCACTGTGCTACACTGGACCAGAGGACGAATGCCTTTCGCGGGGCATGCAATGGCGCTCATCCTTGAGTATCACCACGGCTTCGCCACACCCCATGGACTGATGTCATTGAGCAGTCTGCCATCTTGCTAACATTCCACTGTCAACTGGCTCACTTTCTTGGACCAACAGTTTCTCCTATCATCATCAGTGCAAACTGGACACTAAAGAGCTCTAGGTTTTGAGCTATTGAGCAAACACCTGACTACTGGCCTGCTGCTCAAGGGCCTCGAGACTGAAGTCTCTCTCTGTTCAGCTGTGCATTTGAACTTTGCACCAAGGAACACATGGTGACCTGAATCTCCAGCTTTGACTGCTTACTCTCACTGCTGTCAATGATTGGTGGGTGAGTAATGCTTTGATTCCCTGTGCATGTCATCTAGTGCAGGTAAAATCGTCAAGGAACTGTGCTTTCACTCGCTGTGCATTGTCAACTAAGCATGAGTAGAGTTTCGATCGTGTGGAAGATGGACCCTCGGTTTTTCGGAAGAAGTGTTATCGGTTTTGCTGAAAAGGACTGTTGAGTGGAAGATGGACTCGTCATGGATCGGGGTGTTGGTCAATAAGCTGTGGGTTATTCTTGGATGTGTGATGTTGTACTGTTCCTGTGGGTGGTGTTTCGTGTTCTGATTTTGTGTAGTATAGTTTTTTGATTCATATCATTCAACTGCCATGTATTTGAAAAATATGCCGTGCAACCGGATATGAGAGGAAAAAATTTATGTGCGTGTGCGCATTTAAGACTGATGAAGGCACCTGATCATGAAGTGTCAAATACGGTATAGTGGAGGAAAGGACCCAGATGCAAGGGAAAAGAAGGTTCTTGAGATGAGGTTTTATTCCTTAGGAGCTCAATGAACATACAAAAAAAGCTCAAGCTGATGAGCGCGCCCAGAAAACAATCAGACTAATAATGAAGCAGGTGAAACTCCTGAGTAGGTCTCTCCGGGACTGACATGAAGACTGATGATCAGTAAAAGAGCATTTTATTTCTCTGCAGGGAAGCAAGTGATATTAGTGAAAGTATGAAGAGATCAAACACATTTGATCAAACACATACTACACACTCGTGCACAGTAAAATCCTAAGAGTTAAATTAACTCTACTCTGAGTATATTTGGTCCCACTCTATATAGAGTTAAACCGACTCTGAGAAAGAGTAATTTAATAATCTATTTTCTTCATGTTTTTCCAAATCTGCATGGAAAATGCAAACTAAATATTAACTATTCAGAGAGGGACCAAGTCCACTCCAGAAAGAGTAAAAACAGACAAAAATAGACTGTTTAGTTCAAATAGACTTATTTAAATAACTCTCCTTCAGAGTTGGTTTAACTCTATATAGAGTGGGACCAAATACACTCTGAGTAGAGTTAATTTAACTCTTAGGATTTTACTGTGTAGTATACCAAAGTGAGATTCTTGACAAAATAATTCTGATTGTGTGAATGCACTTTAATGTAATATTGAGCATCATGCATGATGATGTAAAGCTTTTTTCTTGAGTGCACCTCCAAGGCCTGCTTTGTAGTTAACCCTTAGAAGTCACTGGCACTCTCTTACTTTTGGACCACTACTACTGGCCCTCGAATGGATAGCACATTACTCGTGACTTCATCCATTCCTGAAGCACAGTGTGGATACCAATCTTTAATAGTGTTCTGTCCAAGTAAAGATTAAAATAATTGTTCAAAACATTGTGTTTTAGTCTTTTCCCTTAATCTATCATGATGTTGATTTTCACAAAACTGGTCATAAATATTAAAAAATAAAACTATTCAGAGTAAATAATTATTCTACTCGAACCTTTTCAAATTATCAAAACCTGTGGTATTGTAAATATTATTTCATATTCACATATTCATTTCGAAATTAAATAATACTGTACTGTGTTTTGTGACTGTAATACATTGAGAACCAGTTGAGGGCCCTATGTTGATAGAGGATTACCTGGTATAAGTGTTTTTTAGAAGAGAAGAGAGCGTTTGTGTAGTGTCGTGAAGTGTTGTTCCCAGAAATAAAGTAATGTTAATTTATGTAAAGTGTCAAAAGCTAACTTTATTTAAAGATCTTATGCCAAAATAATTCAGAGTAAATAATATGAAAAAAATAACATGAAAGTAAAGAGAGAATGAAAGTAAAAATTTATAATGTATTTATACTCCGTCTGTAATCCGTTTTGACACACAAACAAAATAAAACATTAAAATAAGGCGCTGGCAATAAGAGATCTGTATTTAACAGAATGGTTCTCAGTCCCCAGCGCTTGAACATAATGAATCGAACAAAACTTATAGCGAATGATTTTTTATGTATTTATTGAGAAGCTGTTTGACAAATTAAAACTGGCCAAAATGATGCGCTGGCATCGCATGATCTGTATTTTGACTTGGCACTATGCGACGGAATGGTTGCTCTGTTTCTGGCGCTTGAGAGACAATGGATCAAACTAAACTTCGTTAGAGTAGCGCATGATTTCTGATGTTTTTTTTACTCTTTCTATGATGCCTTTTGACAAATTAAAACTGCCCAAAATGATGCGCTGGCATCGCATGATCTGTATTTTGACTTGGCACTATGCGACGGAATGGTTGCTCTGTTTCTGGCGCTTGAGAGAAAATGGATCAAACTAAATTTCTTTAGAGTAGCGCATGATTTCTGATGTTTTTTTACTCTTTATATGATGCCTTTTGACAAATTAAAACTGCCCAAAATGATGCGCTGGCATCACATGATCTGTATTTTGACATGACACTATGCGACGGAATGGTTGCTCTGTTTCTGGCGCTTGAGAGAAAATGGATCAAACTAAACTTTTTTAGAGTAGCGCATGATTTCTGATGTTTTTTTACTCTTTCTATGATGCCTTTTGACAAATTAAAACTGCCCAAAATGATGCGCTGGCATCGCAAGAACTGTATTTTGACATGGCCCAATGCGACGGAATGGTTGCTCTGTTTCTGGCGCTTGAGAGAAAATGGATCAAACTAAACTTCGTTAGAGTAGCGCATGATTTCTGATGTTTTTTTACTCTTTCTATGATGCCTTTTGACAAAGTAAAACTGCCCAAAATGATGCGCTGGCATAACATGATCTGTGTTTTGAGATGGCACTATGCGACGGAATGGTTGTTCTGTTTCTGGCGCTTGAGAGACAATGGATCAAACTAAACTTCTTTAGAGTAGCGCATGATTTCTGATGTTTTTTTACTCTTTCAATGATGCCTTACGACAAATTAAAACTGCCCAAAATGATGCGCTGGCATCACATGATCTGTATTTTGACTTAGCACTATGCGACGGAATGGTTGCTCTGTTTCTGGCGCTTGAGAGAAAATGGATCAAACTAAATTTCTTTAGAGTAGCGCATGATTTCTGATGTTTTTTTACTCTTTCTATGATGCCTTTTGACAAATTAAAACTGCCCAAAATGATGCGCTGGCATCGCAAGATCTGTATTTTTGACATGGCACTATGCGACGGAATGGTTGCTCTGTTTCTGGCGCTTGAGAGACAATGGATCAAACTAAACTTCTTTAGAGTAGCGCATGATTTCTGATGTTTTTTTTACTCTTTCTGAGATGCCTTACGACAAGTTAAAACTGCCCAAAATGATGCGCTGGCATCGCATGATCTGTATTTTGACATGGCACTATGCGACGGAATGGTTGCTCTGTTTCTGGCGCTTGAGAGATATGGATCAAACTAAATTTCTTTAAAGTAGCGCATGATTTCTTATGTTTTTTTACTCTTTCTATGATGCATTTTGACAATTTAAAACTGCCCAAAATGATGCGCTGGCATCAGATTATCTGTATTTTGACTTGGCACTATGCGACGGAATGGTTGCTCTGTTTCTGGCGCTTAAGAGAAAATGGATCAAACTAAACTTCTTTAGAGTAGCGCATGATTTCTGATGTTTTTTTTCTCTTTCTATGATGCCTTTTGACAAATTAAAACTGCCCAAAATGATGCGCTGGCATCACATGATCTGTATTTTGACATGGCACTATGCGACGGAATGGTTGCTCTGTTTCTGGCGCTTGAGAGAAAATGGATCAAACTAAACTTCGTTAGAGTAGCGCATGATTCCTGATGTTTTTTTACTCTTTATATGATGCCTTTTGACAAATTAAAACTGGCCAAAATGATGCGCTGGCATCACATGATCTGTATTTTGACTTGGCACTATGCGACGGAATGGTTGCTCTGTTTCTGGCGCTTGAGAGAAAATGGATCAAACTAAACTTTGTGAGTATAGCGCATGATTTCTGATGTTTTTTTACTCTTTCTATGATGCCTTACGACAAATTAAAACTGCCCAAAATGATGCGCTGGCATCGCATGATCTGTATTTTGACATGGCACTATGCGACGGAATGGTTGCTCTGTTTCTGGCGCTTGAGAAAAAATGGATCAAACTAAACTTCTTTAGAGTAGCGCATGATTTCTGATGTTTTTTTTACTCTTTCTGAGTTGCTTTTTGACAAATAAAAAATGCTCAAAATGATGCGCTGGCATCACATGATCTGTATTTTGACATGGCACTATGCGACGGAATGGTTGCTCTGTTTCTGGCGCTTGAGAGACAAATGGATCAAACTAAATATTTTTAGAGTAGCGCATGATTTCCGATGTTTTTTAACTCAGAATGGATGCTCTCGTTGGTCCCACGCTGCTGTGCCTTTCTCATTATGAAGCTGGTGTTGAGGGACCAGGTGAGGTTCTCCGCAAGGTGAACACAGAGGTATTTGGTGCTCTCTACGATCTCCATTTGTTGCTCTCTACGATCTCCACAGCCACAGCTGTTGATGTTCAGGGGGGTCACGTTGTGTCCTACTGAAGTCAACAACCATCTCTTTTGTTTTGTATACGTTCAGAGACAGGTCATTGGCTTTACACCAGTCCATTAACTTCTGCACCTCCTCTCTGTATGCTGACTCGTCGTTCTTGCTGATGAGGCCCACCACGGTCGTGTCATGTCATCACCGAACCTAATGATGTGATTTGAACTGTGTACTGCTGCACAGTCATAAGTCAGCAAGGTGAATAGCAGGGGACTGAGCACGCAGCCCTGTGGGGCCCCAGTGCTCAGCCTGATGGTGTTAGGGGTGCTGTTCCTGATCCGGACAGTCTGATGTCTCTCGGTCAAAAAGTCCAGGATCCAGTTACAGAGGGGGAGGTGTTGAGGCCTAGCAGGCTCAGCTTCCCAATCAGCTGCTAAGGAATGATAGTGTTGAATGAAAAACTGAAGTCTATGAACAGCATTCGTACATATGAGTCCTTGTTTTTCAGGTGGGTGAGGGCCAGATGGAGTGTGGTGGAGATGGCATCATCAGTGGAACGGTTTGCACGGTATGCAAACTGTAGTGGATCCAGTGTTGTGGGCAGCAGGGCCTTCATTTGCCTCATGACAAGCTTTTCGAAGCACTTCATGATGATTGGAGTGAGTACAACGGGACGGTAGTCATTGAGGCAAGACACTGATGTTTTTTTTTCCAGCACAGGGACTATGGTCGCCGCCTTGAAGCACTTTGGGACAACGGTGGTGCTCAGAGAGATGTTAAAGATGTCGGTGAAAACATCTGCCAGTTGGTCCGCACATCCTCTGAGCACTCTGCCAGGAATATTGTCTGGTCCAGCAGCTTTCCATTCTGCTTTTCTCACATCTGCAGAGAATACACAGAGCACCTGGTCGTTGGAAGGAGGTGTGGTCTTCCTCGTTGTCACATCGCTCTGTGCTTCTGTAACGGGTTATAATATCACCTGTGATATTGCTTTTTCATTAAAATCTTTGTACTCGTTTTATTTATTTTATTTTTCACATTTTCTATGCAACATTTTTGGGTTTGGCGGCGCAGCTACACCATTTTAGATCGTTCGCGGGTTTCTCCCCAGTTCACTCTATACTAGTCGGAGAGAGGTGGGTGTTTGGTTGAGCTCCTTGTTTTATGAGAGAATTAAGTTTCTAAAGTGTATAAACTGTTTATATTTAGTGCTGTTGCTAATGTTTTGTTGTAGGATTTAAGTGTGAATGACTTAGACGTGTAGATATCGTGTGGATGTCGTGTATTATGTATTAGCGTGAATCTGTGATTATAGCGACTAATGGACATTATATTGTACAGGATTATACTGCTGTTATATCCCACAGGAGAGATTTAGCTACTGTTTGTCATTTCACAGGTATTTTCTTTTCATTATATGTTTCATGTTTGTTAATTGAATTAACAGTGTGTTTATCATGTTAATGGTAGAATTTTCCTGACTGTTAATGTTAAAGAGTTCACTCTATACTAGTCGGAGAGAGGATTATACTGCTGTTATATCCCACACGAGAGATTTAGCTACTGTTTGTCATTTCACAGAGTTATGATGACCAGTCCATGTTGGACAAGAATAAACCTTCGGTGAATGAGGATGCACATGTCTTTATTGAACTTTACACACACAAAGCAGAGGCCAGTAACAGCGGATGAAACCGGACCGGTTACACTTCAAAGCGGGCGTAGAAGCTGTTCAGCGGATCCGGAAGGGATGCATCACTGTCACAGGCAGATGAGGATGACCTGTAGTCGATGCCCTGCCACATGCGCCGTGTGTCGCCGCTGTCCGAGAAGTGTTGGTGGATGAACTGTGCATGCACGGGCTTTGCATTCTTGATGCCCCGGAACAGTTTAGCCCTTGCTGTTCTTAGGGCCGCCTTGTCGCCAGACTTGAAAGCTGAGTCTTGGGTCCTCAGGAGCACATGTACCTCACCAGTTATCCAAGGTTTCTGGTTAGGACGTAAGGTTATGTTCTTGGAGACTATGCCATCATCAATGCACCTGCTGATGTAGCTGGTGACTGATGATGTGTACTCCTCCAAGTCATTGAAGTCGCCGTTCATTGCAGACTCCCTAAACATGTCCCAATCAGTGCATTCAAAGCAGTCCTGGACAGCAGAAATGGAACCTGCAGGCCAGGTTTTCACCTGCTTCTGAGCTGGTCTTGAACACCTGATGAGTGGTCTATATGCTGGAATTAGCATAACAAAGTTGTGGTCTGAGTACCCACGATGGGAGCAGGGCTTCACGTGGTATGTGCCCGGGATGTTTGTGTAAACAACATCTAGTGTGTTTCCCCCTCTGGTTGCAAAGTCCACATTCTGATGAAATTTAGCTAGCACAGTCCTGAGATTCCCATGATTGAAATGCCCGGCAACAGAAAATAATCCATCCGGGTGTGTGTCCTGCAGTTCACTAATGGTACTGTAGAGTTCACTGAGCGCTTCCTTGGCATTAGCGCTTGGTGGAATGTACACTCCAAGTACAATAATGGTGGTGAATTCCCTGGGTAAATAAAAAGGTCTACATCGGACAGCCAACCCATGTGTGATGTGAGCTCTGAGTCGGACCCGCCCTACCTCCACAGAGACCGACAGCACCCCCAGAGAGGGATGCCCCAGGCCGGAGGGGTGGGGCGGGATGACGGTCCACCGACAGTGGCCAGGCAGTTCTCTGAGAACAGAGAGAGGTATTTCACCAAAGTTTCCCTTCTCTATCATCAAAGAGGAAGAGCATGCTCAGAATGAAGCGTGATTCCATCACAGCCACATATAAATGGAGAGGGCGGGTTTCTACTTTTGGGCTGTAATTGGTCAGATGTGGTGCAAATGGTGCTTCCGTTGTCCGTCAGGCCAGAGGCGTTTCCCATAGTGAGATTCCTCGCTCTGTTCTCAGAACAGGGGTTATAGATGTAACCTTACAATCATATTTTACATCTCAGATTAGTTGACTGTTGCTATCCTTGCTACTGAGGATCCAGGAGCTGCCTTAGCAGATACCAGTATTCTAGTCATGAAAGATAGACAATTCAGGAGAACCATCTCAGAGTTATGTCTGTGGTATTTAGTACTGTTCCTCCAAGTGTTTTTCAAGTTTAAGACCTTATCATGGGAAAAGCCACGGTCACAGTTTTAGCCTTTGCTGAATTTCGAGCATTATCAATTCCTCATCACAGGGGTACTGTCCAAAAAGCATGACAAACATTAAAATCCCCAATGACCAGACTGTTGCGAATGCAGCGATTCAGACTGATTTTTATATTTTTGTGAGCACATTCCCAGAGTGGCTATGAATTATGTAACTGATACTAAATATGTCCTGTAAGCACCTTGCTTTAGAAGATCTCCGCATCCAAAGTCAATGAGCTTGACCTCTGAAGTCTTGCTGTTGACAGCATGTTCCCTGTTGTGATGTCCCGATGAAGCACTCCGTGCTGGCAGCATGTCATGGCAGCATGATGAGACAGACTAGGGTCTCCTCCAGGATTCCACCGTTGCTCATCATCAACTCAAATATTGTTTTGCAGGGAGAGGGACCAGACAAGGAGTGGTCCTGGTGGTCCAGCCAGTCTAGGAGCAGGACTTTATGAGGATCGCTGGGGCTTTTGTTTGCCATTATTGTGAGGGCGATCTCTTGGAGGATTGGAACCGAATGATCAGGCTGGAAGGCAAGCAGTTTTTTGCTCAATGAGTGATCTTACTGTATCGTTTGTGATTATTCTTTGTGGTAAAGTTTTCATGATGCTTACACTGAACATATATGTGATGCTCTCTGTCTTGACAAATTTTATTGCCATCATATGAAGACAACAAGAGCAAAGTTTTTAGGGTGCAACGAGAAAGCTTAGAGCTGCGGTTCCAAACATGGAAGAGATTGAATTATGTATCCAATAGTTTAACTTACCTACAGACCATCTTCCAAACGTGTGCCGCTATAGACCACTCTAAATCCACCTCTGCCCAGCTCATCTTCAACAGTGTAGAGGGTGAAGATGTAGTCTGTTTCAGGATAAACAGTAGTTTAACAATTGGTTTATAAAGACCAGGTGACCGCCTCAATATAGACCCCGGCGTAATCAGTAAAATATCTTTATGTGGATTGTGTTTGTCATATTTACTAATGCTGCTTCTCTATTTACCGTTCCTGCCCTCCATCATTGGCCTCCTCTCTCCTTCTGGATTCTACTGATCAGAGCTGCTTTCATCTGAAGGTTCTAATGAACATGATACTGTGTAGAATGGTACTACAAAGTAAACAAAGTCAGTAACTGCATTTTTGGTCGACCACAAGTTATCGTTTTTGTGGCACTTCTTTGTTATTTGATAAAATATCATATTTTGTACGTGTGTCATATTGGAGAACATTTGTACTTTAATGAACTAGATACTTAGGCAGAGTGAAAGGATAACTACATAGTAGTTTCTCTCAGTTCTGAAATAATTTGGTAACAAATGCTAACATTATAAATATTCAATTTTTACTGATGTTTTTTTATATTTACCAGAAGTTAAACTTTCAACCTGGTGCTTTTGTCACGCTCCTCCTCTGTACATCCAGCTGCTGCAAACCAGAGCTGCTCTCATTGGTCTGAAAGTTTTCTGTTGAGGATGATCCACTGTATTTCAGGCTTACAAAGCAAAAAAATAATAATGTGTTTTAGGCAGAAGTTCAGCTCCCTTACAGTCAAAACGCAGACGAATGTCGACTATGGGACTTACCGAACCTGGGAGGATGGTACCGAATTTATAACGGGCAAATTGATTTGTGAGTGTAGGTGATTGTCAATCAACCGCTCTATAAGAGGAGCGCTTTCCCTACACTCATTCTGCTTTCTTCTGCTTTCAGCGAATGGTGGTTCCATCCTCTGAATTTCGACACTTTTCTCAGCTGAAATATTAAAGGTTGCTTACCTCAGTGCACGGTGTAGTTTGTGCTAGCCCAGATAGCCAGCCACCAAACCGTGGCACCTCTGATTCCCAGCTTGAGCCTGTCAGTGTTCCTCAGTTTTACCTTGTTTTCGTCCTTTATTCACGGTGATGGGTAAAATGTGTGCTTCTGGCTGCGGTGGATTTATCTCGTTTAAGGATGGTCACGAAAGATGCGTGTAGTGTTTGGGGTTTAAACACCTGCATCGTGCTCGTGAGGCGAGAGTGCTTGCATTGCAACGCTCTCAAGCCGCACTCTAAGGTATAGGAGGTCCTTTTTTGAAAGAGGCCTTAGCTGAAGGCGCAGGGGCAATGACATCAGGATGTTGGGATGTGGATGCTGTCCAGCTGGCTTACCAGGCAAATGATGTACCCTGCCCTCTAACGAAGCTGAGGGCGCACTCCACCCGCGGCATTGCGGCCTCGTGGGCATTGGCCAGGGGGGTCTCACTCGCCAACATATGTAGAGCTGCGGGCTGGTCGACACCTCATACCTTCATCAGGCACTACTGTGTCTAATAGACATTATGTTGTACAGGATTTTACTGCTGTATATGCCACACGAGAGATTAAGATACTGTTTGTCATTTCACAGGTATTTCCTTTTCATTATATGTTTCATGTTTGTTAATTGAATTAACAGTGTGTTTATTATGTTAATGGTAGAATTTTCCTGACTGTTAACCAGTTCATTCTATACTAGTCGGAGAGAGGATTTTACTGCTGTATATGCCACATGAGAGATTAAGATACTGTTTGTCATTTCACAGAGTTATGATGACCAGTCCATGTTAAACAAGAATAAACCTTCGGTGAATGAGGATGCACATGTCTTTATTGAACTTTACACACACAACGCAGAGGCCAGTAACAGCGGACGAAATCGGACCGGTTACACTAGGTTCTGTAGTAAGGTTTTGCTGTTGGGCCTGATCCCTATCGATCAATTCCTATCGGCCGGTGGAACGTGTACTTGCGGGTAGCCCTCTTCAGGTCTCGATGCGGTCTCCGTGCATCTCTACTCCACATCAGAGGTGCACTCCTTCTGGTCGCCCCACTGTAGCAGCATCTCACAACTTCCTCGCAATAGAAATCATTCCGGGCTAAGGGGCAGAAGGAGCTTGCCAGTAAGGCGCCTTGACTAGTACCTAACCTTCACAGCTTAGAGTCGGCCCGACTGGATGGACTTGATGCATGGCCTTTTTTCAGGGGTTCGTCTGCGTTTCGACTGTAAGGGAACGTCTAAGTTACCTATACTTAACCCCCGTTCCCTAAAGGAGGGAACATAGATGTTCCCCTGCCATGCACTGCTCAATTTGCTGATCTGAGGTGCTGAGAGGTAAGTGGGTTCGGCTCCTTAAAAGAAGCAGAAAAAGTGTGAGCAAGCGCTCCTCTTATGGAGCGGCTGATTGCTAATCACCTACACTCGCAAAGCAAGTCCCATAATCAAAACTTTGACATTCGTCTGCGTTCCATCCTTTAGGGAATGGGGGTTACGTATAGGTAACCTAGACGTTTTGATAATTTCCATAAAATTACAAAAACTTAGCCCTGTCTTGTGGTGCACTGTACTAATTAATTATACAACATTTTGTGGGTTTTTTTAGGACCATATTGCTAACTATGAAAGATTTCAATACATTTCAATAGTAAAAAGTTTTAAGATACCTTTGTGTATTTCTAATTAATCAACCACAATGAAAAAAAAAAACTTTTTTTGTGATATGGGTCCTAATTTCAAAGGATTCCCAGACTAGAATTAGATGTTGCAGCATGGCTGTTTTTTAACCCTCTGCTGCTTCAGGACCTTTGTGAAGGATGCACGATAATTATCATAGGTATTTTAAACTAAATACTTAAATTATATTTAGAATGAATTAAAAAAATTGAAACATACCTCTTTCAGCTGGTCTTTTTCCATCTCGCCTGTTGATGGTGCTGAGAGTAGGGTTGCCACCCGTCCTTTAAAATACGGAATCGTCCCGTATTTGAGAATGAAATTGCACGTCCCGTTTTGAATCAATACGGGACGGGTTTTGTCCCATATTTATTATCATTTTTTTAAAGCAGCTTCTCATGCAAATCATCCCACACGCATTTTATGAAGATGCCTCCTTTCCATTTTTGATTGGGTAATACTTGATGTCATCGTTAGTTTGATTGGTCTTTTTAACTGTCCAGTGAAGAGGGCGGGTCTTTTAAGCAGAGTCTGCAAAGTGTTGGAGAGTAATATAAAAAAAAATGGCAGATGCTTCTTCAGGTAACCCCCCGCGTCTTAAAGTTTTAGAGCTTAAACGCAAGCGGCTGCAAAAATACCGCAGAGAGTGGGAGGAAACAAATACTTGGCTGCAGAGTGTTAGCGGAAATTGTTATCAAGCCAGCTGCACAATTTGTCGGAGAGCGTTCTCCGTGGCTCATGGTGGTCTGTCAGACGTGCGACAACATGCCTCCGGAGAGCAGCATTCCCGCAATGACAGAGCTCAGAAAAATCAAAGCTCTTCATACCCCAAGTCTCTCCCGAAGCAGACATGGTAATGACAGTATAATTATTATCAACAATATTAATTAATTAATTAATTGCTAAATAATGTGACCCAGTCTGTGAAAACCTAGCTGGAGTCTTTTTTTTTTTGTAATTTACTATTTTCTACATGAAATAAAGAAAAGTCTGAAAATAATAAAAATATATGTATTTAATATTAACTGTGAAACCATGTCAACAACTGAAATCACAGTGAAATGAATGGCTAAAATCAAACTATCTCAGAATTAGATTTGGCCTGGTTTTCACACACTGGGTCACAAATTGTAATTTGTACAAAATCTGTAAATACAATGTAAGTGGATCACATTGCAATGTAATATTATGATTTGTTTGTTAAGGTCAAGTGACATGTGGCCCCCGCTGCAGTATGCGTCCCTTATTTTTTAGTATTAAAAGTGGTAACCCTAGCTGAGAGTGTTGGCTGCCCCATTCCAGTTGTAATTTATTTGGTTTTCAATTTTGAACAGATAGGACAGTAGAAGGACACAGGAAGCAAGGTGGAGAGAGAATGGGGTGGGATGGGAAAGACGACACGGTCGGGACTCGAACCTGGGTCGCACTGCACATACATGTCCTGCGCACCGTAACTACATATTTTTAAAAACCAGGTTTTAGCTTAAATTTATTTGAATGTTTCCAATTATTTATTGAGTTAGATTTCCTAATTTAACATTTCAATCTAGCCCATACCTTGTCATCATTTGATATTGTTAGATTCTTCCTCCTGTTACTTTTATTTTGTTCTTTTCTCAGTCTTTTATTTTGTAACCTTCTTCTGTTCTTGCCCCTTCCTACCTTCTCTTCCTCTTTGTCTGTGTTTCCCTTCTTGTACCTTTTATTCTGGCCTCTATTCCTGTGTGTGTCTCCTTTGTGTTTGTTAATTAGCCCTCATGTACCCCACCTGCTCCTCATGTCTGGTTAACTGCTACCTTGTTTGCCTGCTGCCTTCTTAAGGCTCTTGTTCCCACTTTGTAAGAGCCAAACTCATATTTTGGGTATTTTGTTTATTGACTGTTATTAATGTATAAGTATTGTAAAATATTAATATTCAATGGAAAAGTTCTGGTCGTCGTGCTGAGCGTTTTCTGGCGCGCGTCCCGAGAGTGGCGAACATGGCTATCGGCGGCAGCACAACTGTCAACTTTGGTCTGCTTAACACCCGCTCTCTCACTAACAAGGGACATCTCGTCCAGGATCTTATTACGGACCGTAAGTTGGACTTCTTGTGTTTGACGGAGACTTGGCAGCGGAAAAATGAATTCGTTCACCTCAATGAAGCTACTCCTCCGGGGTTTGTTTACCTCTCCCATCCTCGTGTCACTGGTCGAGGGGGGGGGGTCTCGCGGTAATTCACCGTGAGAGTTTGACAGTAGCACCTGTGACAGTGCCTGTCTATCAGTCGTTTGAGGCGACTGCATGTCAGCTATCTGGAACCACTCCGACTATTGTTGTCACTTTTTACAGACCCCCAAAACCGAACAAGAACTTTCTAACAGACTTTGCAGCCTTTTTAACTCATGTTTCCATTCTTTCATCGAATGTCATAATACTAGGGGACTTCAATTTTCACTTGGATATTGTCAATAACTCACTCACCAATGAATTCATTTCTTGCCTGGACAGTTTTGGTTTCCAACAGCATGTCAACTTTCCCACTCACTCCAAAGGACATATTCTGGATTTAATCTGCTGCTCAAGTGTAATTCCCATAGACTGTAAAGCCAATTTCATTCCATTTTCTGATCACATGCTACTTACATTTAATGCAAATCTTCCTTTGTCCAAACAGAGCCGTTCACGTACTATTACTTTCCGTAAAATTAAGGACATAAATATAGACATACAATCTGCTCATATTAGCAACTTACCAAATATGAACTGTCTAACAACACCAGATCAACTTGTCTCACATTATAACACCCACTTGCACAACATTCTTAATACACTTGCTCCATTGAAATCCAAATCTGTCTCATTCATTCATACTGCACCCTGGTACACTCCCACTCTCAGACAGTTAAAAGCAAAAGGCCGCCAACTTGAAAGACTACAATAAAACTGGACTAAACACTCACAAAGACATGTACACACAGCATACTCTCTACTATAAAGACTCTATTTCCAAAACCAAATCATCATATTACTCCAGTTTAATCAGCTCCAACAAAGGAAATTCCAAGACCCTTTTTTCCCTCATGTCCAACATCACTAATCCCTCTGACTCTCTTCCGTCACACCTCTATTCATCTGATTTCTGCAATATGCTAGCCTCACACTTCACCACAAAAATCCAACTTATACATCAACAGCTCACTCCCTCCTCTGTTCTATGTACTCATAACATTCCACTTCCTACACCTGACACCTCATTTTCATCTTTTTCCCTTCCCTCTGTCAATCAAATTTCTCAAATTGTCAATCAATCCAAAACTTCTTCATGTCTGCTTGATCCACTCCCCACTGCTCTTGTCAAAGCCACACTTCCTCATCTAGCTCCTTTATTCACTAATATAATTCATGCCTCTCTTACTACTGGTACTGTCCCCTCTTCTTTGAAAATTGCTGCTGTTACGCCTATCCTCAAAAAACAAGGCTCAGATCCCACAGACCTTAATAATTTCCGCCCCATTTCAAATATTCCATTTATTTCAAAAATTCTTGAAAAGACAGTTTCTTCACAACTACAAACTCATCTATCTTCCAATAACCTGTATGATCAATTTCAATCTGGTTTCCGTCCCCTCCACAGCACTGAAACAGCCCTCCTCAGAATTACTAATGACCTCCTCCTCTCTGCTGACTCAGGTTTACTATCCATTCTCCTTCTACTTGATCTTAGTTCGGCCCTTGACACAATTTCTCATTCTATCCTTCTCAACAGACTCTCTTCAATTGGCATCTCTGGTACAGCCCTCTCTTGGTTTCATTCATATCTTTCTGGTCGCACTCAGTTCATTCAACTCAAATCGTTTACCTCTCATACTACCTCCATCACCACAGGTGTTCCCCAGGGTTCTGTCCTTGGTCCCCTCCTTTTCATCATCTATCTTCTCCCCCTCGGCCACATTTTCCGGAAACACCATATTCACTTCCACTGCTACGCGGATGACACCCAGCTCTACATCTCCACCGAACCTAACTCCTCACACCCACCATCATCCCTTGTCAGCTGTATCAATGAAATTAAATCCTGGTTCACCTCAAATTTTCTCCAACTCAATAACAATAAAACTGAACTTCTTCTGGTAGGCACTAAATCTACCATTAGCAAGACTAAACATCTCTCCATTCCTATTGATGGCTCCACCGTCTCTCCCTCCCAAGAGGTTAAGAGTCTTGGTGTCCTCCTTGATAGTACCCTCTCTTTCAGATCTCACATAAACATCACCCGCTCTGCCTACTTCCATCTCCGTAATATACATCGTATCCGTCCCTCCCTTACTCCTCAGTCTACTGCTATACTTATTCACAGTCTCGTCACCTCCCGCCTGGATTACTGCAATTCTCTTCTGTTTGGTCTCCCACAAAAATCTCTCCATAAACTGCCTCCATATCTCGCCGATCTCCTCTCTATTGCCAGACCTGCTCGCTCTCTCCGCTCTTCCTCCTCTCCTCTACTCTCTGTCCCCTCTGCCCGTCTTGTTACTATGGGGAGCAGGGCTTTCAGTCGCTCTGCCCCTCAGCTCTGGAACTCTCTCCCTCCTGACCTCCGCAACACTGATACACTCCCACGTTTTAAATCGCATCTCAAAACTCATCTTTTCAGATTGGCCTATTCCCCTTAAATAATAACTGTGCTGTTCTTAAACTCTCACTGTTTTGTTTACTGTTGTATCTTTTAGTGTTTTTAAATTTTAACTGCACTTGTTGTAAGGCGACCTTGAGTGTCAAGAAAGGCGCCCAATAAATAAAATGTATTAAAAGTTCTTTATGAATATTTTTTAGTAAAATGTTAGTGATATTTATTTAATTAGGTCATTGTTTAAGTTTCGGTTCTCTTTAAGCCACACCTACCTGGAGAGACTTGGATGGAACATGTTTGGGCAAGTCCGGCTGTAGTGGTTAAGGAGAAACAGTTTTTCTCACCGTCTTTTTTTAGGATATGTAATTTGAGTTAAAGCTCAATACTTTGGTTTACTGGATATCATGAATACCATTGTGAGTTTTGATTTGATTTACGGAATTATTTTATTTTTACTTTTGTTTGTTTTTTGTTGTGAAAATAAATATGATTTTTAAGATCAAAAGTGACGACGTAAGAAATCTTTTTTAACCACTCACCAGTAGATTCAAGCCAGGAATTTTCGATCTTGAACCTACCCCCTTCCTTGTGCGGGTTCATCATTTGAGATTCCTATGTCTGGTAAGCTTGTGCTTCTGACCTGTGTCTGCTTGCATTTTGTGTTAAAGTTTTTTCTGTTTTGTTTGTTAGTTAGTTTTAGTTTTGTATAAGTATATTTTATGTAAGGTTTTGCCTTACCACGGTTGTTTGTGTTTGTTTTATTTTATTTATTAAACGAGTGTTGATCCGTTATGGGTGCGTGCGTGCGTGTGTGTGTGTGTGTGTGTGTGTGTGCGCGCATTTGAGTTCGTTTAACCCTTGTCGCAGGAGAGGGATCACACAACAAGGTTGTAACAGAAAACAGTCCCCAGAGGGTGGATTTATTTAAAGAAATAGTGCGTGGTGAGGAGGAGTGCTGCCTTAGGTGCTCGCTATTTTGTGACGTCTTCTTCTTCTCGTGCCGGTGAGATTCCCAGTGGGGGTTTGTGCTCGTGCTCGTGTCCGTGTTCGTGCTGGTGACCTCTTCGGAGGGTCGGGCTTCGAGGCGGAACGGCGGCGGCGTCTCACGGGCTGTCTGGAGTCAGAGAGAGAGAGAGAGAGAGAGATTAGGTTGCGCACTCCTTGGAGAACCATCCTTCTGTGGAAGCTCTCTCTCTGACTTATACTGCCGCGCTGATGAGGCGCGGCTGTTCCCGCTTCGCCCCTGATAGCGGGCTCCAGGTGTTCTGTGTTTATGCCAGGACCGCGCTGATTGGAATGGGCCTCCGTCACACTCCCCCCCCCAAGCGTTGTCCTGGCAGGTCCGGGAAAGCATCGCACATAGATTGGGGATTAGGGGTGGGTGGGGAGTGACCCCCGACAAACCTGCATATCCGGCCCAGATCCGGGATAGGCCGTCTGCGTTGGCATTGTCGGCCCCGGCCCGATGACGGACTTCAAAGTGGAAGTCCTGGAGCGCAAGGAACCAGCGGGTCACCCGAGCGTTGGTCTCCTTTGCTCTGGCCATCCATTGAAGTGGTGCGTGGTCTGTTAGGAGGGTGAACCGCCGGCCCAGGAGGTAATACTAATAAAGCTCCAGGACTGCCCACTTGACGGCCAGGGCCTCCTTTTCGACGGCCGCGTACCGGGTCTCGGCCGGGTTCAACTTCCTGCTGATGTAAATCACAGGGTGTTCCTCACCTTCCTGTACTTGGGACAGGACGGCTCCCAACCCTGTGTCGGAGGCGTCAGTCTGTAGCAGGAAGGGGCAGTTAAAGTCAGGCGCTCTGAGTACCGGTTCCGTCGTGAGCGCCTGCTTTATGCTCCGGAACGTCCCCTCCAGCTCCGGAGTCCATACGATCTTCTCCGGCTGCCCCTTCCTGGTCAGGTTTGTCAGGGGGGCGGCTAAAGAGGAGAAGTTGGGGATAAAACACCTATAATATCCCGCCAACCCCAGGAAGGCTCGTACCTGGGTTTTTGTGGTGGGGCGAGGTGCCTCTTGGATGGCCTGGACCTTCTTATCCTGGGGGCGGATCATGCCACGCCCCACACGGAATCCCAGGTACGACGCATCGGCTTTGGCAACGTGACATTTGCGGGGGTTGACGGTTAGCCCGGCTCTCCGGAGCTCCGTGAGCACCCTCCGCAGCCGGTCCAGATGGTCGTCCCACGCCTCCGAGTGGATAACCACATCATCCAGGTATGCGGCGGCGTAGGTCTGGTGTGGGCGAAGCAGTATATCCATCATGCGCTGGAATGTGGGCGGGGCTCCATGCAGGCCGAAGGGGAGACGTCACTGGCACCTGCCAGTAGCCTTTCGTGAGGTCCAGGGTTGAGATATATCTGGCCCGTCCTAGGCGGTCCAGGAGCTCATCCACCCGGGGCATGGGGTAGCCGTCGAACTCCGATATCTCGTTTAGCCGGCGGAAGTCATTACAAAAGCGGAGGGTGCCGTCGGGCTTAGGAACCATTACGATGGGGCTGGACCACGGGCTCCGGGATGGCTCTATTATCCCCAACTTCAACATGTGTTGGACTTCCTGCTCTATAGCCTGCCGACGGGCTTCTGGTACCCTATAGGGCCGCTGCCGGACGATCATTCCAGGTTGGGTCCGGATATGGTGTTCCACAATGTTGGTCTGCCCCGGCTGATGGGAAAACACATCCTGGAACTGACTGACCAGGTGCTGCAGCTCCTTCTTCTGGGCAGCCGGGAGGTCGTCACCAGAATCCACGACCAGCGGGGAACAGGAGGCGAGCGCGGCGAGCTGGTCTCTGGTCCCCACCCACTTCTTGAGGAGGCTGACATGATAGAGCTTTTCTGGCTGTCTCCTTCCAGGCTGTCGGACTTTGTAGTTTACGTCACCGACTTTGGCCGTGATGGTATAGGGCCCCTGCCATTTTGCCAGAAACTTGCAGGCCGATGTGGGGACCAGGACCATCACTCGGTCTCCTGGCTGGAACTCTCGGGGTTGGGCTGCCCGGTTGAAGTTCCGTTGTTGCTGTTGCTGCGCCTGAACCAAGTGTTCCCGGACCAATGGCATGACCCGCTCGATGTTCTTACGCATCTGGGTCACGTGTTCTACCACAGAGCGGAGCGCTACCGGCTGCTGCTCCCATGCGTCTCGGGCGACACCCAGGAGCCCCCTCGGCTGACGGCCAAACAGTAACTCAAAAGGTGTGAACCCGGTGGAGGCCTGGGGCACCTCTCGGATCCCGAACAGGACGTACTGGATCATCTTGTCCCAATCTCGCCGGTCATCTGCTGCTACCTTTTTGAGCATTGTCTTCAATGTCTGGCTGAACCGTTCGACGAGGCCATCAGTCTGGGGGTGGTAAACAGAGGTACGGAGCTGGTCGACTTTTAGCAGCCGGCAGAGGTCAGCCATTAGCCGGGACATGAAGGGGGTTCCCTGGTCAGTCAGTATCTGGCTGGGGATACCCACCCGGCTAAATAGTAGGAAGAGCTCAGTGGCGATGTTCTTTGCAGTAGCTTTACGTAGGGGCACGGCTTCCGGGTACCGGGTGGCGTAGTCTACGACGACCAGGATGTGCTCATGGCCTCGGGCAGACTTCGGCAGCGGCCTTACCAAGTCCATTCCAATCCTCTCAAAGGGCACCCCTATGATGGGGAGTGGAATTAGCGGACTGGGGGGAGGCGTCCTCGGCGATGTCTTCTGGCAGGTGGGGCATGCCCGGCAGAACGCTTTGACCTCGCCGGCCAATGGAAGCGGTCCCTGATCCGTTGGGCTGTGTTGGCCGCTCCCAGGTGCCCCGCCATCGGATGGGAGTGCGCCAACTCCAGGATTGTTTCCGTCTTCAACCGGGGGACGACGAGTAGCTCTTTGACCTCCCCCCTTCGCTCTGCGATGCAGTAAAGCAGACCATTTTTCACGAGGAAGTACGGGAGAGGATGGGGTCCGGGTTGGAGCTCCTGTCCTTCAGCCACGCGCACTTGAGCCCAACAGTGCTTCAGTCGATCATCTTCGTGTTGGGCGCGGCTGAAGGACCCCCCTCGCGTAACTCTCTGAAATACATCATAGAACAGATTAGCCGAGGGGGGGGTGGACTCACCATCTCTCCCGCTATCCGTTGCCAAGGTAACAGCCGGGTTGGTCGAAGCCTTCTCCTGCGACGAGGTTGGGCGGCTCCCTCCATGGCTGACAGGTCGGTGACTGGCGGCGGTGAGCAGACTCGCGAACCCGGGGAAATTCCTGCCGAGAAGCACTGATACTGGTAGGTCTTTTACCAACCCCACCTCGATCGTCCAGGTCTCCCCTCCGGCCTGGAGCTGGACCTGGCGGGCCTTCACCTCCCGGGTCTCTCCGTGTACGCAGGTCAGAGGCAGCACGGCGTGGGTGTCAGGACGAGGTGGGAGGAGCTGGCTCCTCAGCAGGCTGACTGAACTCCAACAACGCCTGGTAGCGACGCCCGTTGATCTTTACCACCACCCCTGGGGCTCCTTTGGGTAGTCGATGGTGGTGATGGTGGTTCCGTAGGCATCAGTTCATCCTGGGGAAAGGGAGCCGCCGGTCTGCTCTCTGGTCGCTGGGTGCCCCCTTGTGGACGCGGGTCCTGGACCACCCTCCGGGGGTACGGTGGCGCGCGCTCCCCGAGTTCCTCGCGGTGGGCCACCTCCACCAGCTCAATGGCCTCCACGGCCTCCCATAAGGTGGATGGGTTGCGCATCCTGACGGCCTGCTTCTGCGCACGGGGGAGGGCCCTCAGTAGCTTGTCCAAGACCACTCTGTCAACGACCTGGCTGGCGGAGGGGCTTCCTTCTAGCAGCCAGAGTCGAGCAAGACAGGACAGGTCAGCGGCTTGAGCGCGAGCTGGCCGGCGAGGACGATACTCCCACCCATGAAATTGCTGGGCCGCGGCGATGGGCGACAAGCCCAGGCGAGCGAGGATTTCCCTCTTCAGTTTTCCGTAATCCTCTCGCACGTTAGCATCCAGGGAGAAGAAGGCGCGTTGTGCCTCGCCGGTCAGTAGCGGCGCCAACGCCCGTGCCCACTCCTCACGTGGCCACCCTTCACCCACTGCTGTTGACTCAAACATTTTTAAATAATCTTCGACATCGTCGTGTGGAGTGAGCTTCTGGAGGAGACGCGCAGCCTGCGCTCTCACGTCGGGCAGAGGGATTAACTGGGCGCTGGCGCCCTGAAGTTCGCTGACCCTCCTGTCCGTTTCGCTCTGCTGTTTGGCGAGGAACTCGACAATCTGTTGTTGCCTCACGCTAACCTCCGCCAGGTGTTTCACCAGATCTTCCATCATTGCAGGGGGAGCGGCGTGCACCGTACAAAAATCCTGAATCCACAGAAAAATAGAGAGGAGAGAAAAAAAGAAAAAAAAAAATTAGAAACAAAATAAAATAAAATTATATCTGTAGTGTTAGGAATTCCGGGGTGACGAAGGCTTGTGTGTGATCCCCCCTTGGGTGTTATACCCGCATTCTCCACCAGTTGTCGCAGGAGAGGGATCACACAACAAGGTTGTAACAGAAAACAGTCCCCAGAGGGTGGATTTATTTAAAGAAATAGTGCGTGGTGAGGAGGAGTGCTGCCTTAGGTGCTCGCTATTTGGTGACGTCTTCTTCTTCTCGTGCCGGTGAGATTCCCAGTGGGGGTTTGTGCTCGTGCTCGTGTCCGTGTTCGTGCTGGTGACCTCTTCGGAGGGTCGGGCTTCGAGGCGGAACGGCGGCGGCGTCTCACGGGCTGTCTGGAGTCAGAGAGAGAGAGAGAGAGATTAGGTCGCGCACTCCTTGGAGAACCATCCTTCTGTGGAAGCTCTCTCTCTGACTTATACTGCCACGCTGATGAGGCGCGGCTGTTCCCGCTTCGTCCCTGATAGCGGGCTCCAGGTGTTCTGTGTTTATGCCAGGACCGCGCTGATTGGAATGGGCCTCCGTCACACCCTTCCTTTTACCATCTTGGGAGGGTTGCCCCTAACAGATATTTTTTGTTATGCTCTTTAATGGAGAAGCCTGCTAAACCTTCAATTATTACTCCATTAGTGGTTCTTTCCCCGGTTACTTTTATTTTGTAAACTCTTCTGTTCCTGCCCCTTCCTGCCTGCTCTTCCTCTTTGTCTGTGTTCCTCCATGTTGTGCCTGTGCCTCTTCTCCTGTGTGTGTCTTCATTCTGTGTCATTGTTAATTGCCCTCATGTGCCCCACCTGCTCCTCATGTCTGGTGCGTCATTCCCTCCTTTGCCCGCTGCCTTCTTAAGGCTTTTGCTCCCCCTTCCTTGTGCGGGTTCATTATTTATCATATTGTCTTTTGAGATTCATGTCTGGTAAGCTTGTGCTTCTGATTTGTCTCTGCTATTTTATATTTGTCCCCCAGCAGCTAGCTGGTTAGCAATCGTTGATTGCCTTTTGTGTTACCGTTTTTCCTGTTTTGTTTTTGAGCTAGTTTAGTTCTTCACAGTATATTTTATGTAAGGTTTTGCCCTACCACGGGTGTTTGTGTTTGTTTAATTTATTTATTAAACGAGTGTTCAATCCAGATTGTGTGTGTGCATTTGAGTTTGTTTTAACCCTTCCCTTACCATCTTGGGAGGGTTGCCCCTAACAGAATGAACCCGCCCATTCTGAAGAACTCAGGACACTCTATTATATGCAAAATGGGTCACTCTCGTGGATACAAGCCACGGCCCCCCTCTTCAGCTCCCTGCCGTGTGGTGCCGGGTAACCCTGATGTCTTGGGTCTCAACCAAGCTGGTCGTCCCATTGGAATTTATGCAGCTTCCTTGCTCCTTGCCCTGAATACTCTTGGACTAGAGGAGCATGAAGTCATCCAGCTATTCCGTTCTGGTCTGGATCTTCCCGTCCCGGCAAGGATTTTTCTTGAGGATAGTGAGTATTCTATTTGGAATACCATCAGGTCGGTGATGAATGTGATGGAGGGACCCAATTCTTTTGAGAGGGCCTTCGGTCACATTTACTCCATACGCCACCCGGTTGAGCCAGCTGATCTCTCACCTCCAGTTGCTCTGTGTGAGACCGCCTCTCATTGCGTCGTCTTTCCTTCAATTGCTGGTTTCTCCACTCCGTTTCAACACAGGCCGAGTGAGGATCCAGTGAGCCACTCCCCATTAACCCACAGTACCCTCCACTTCAACAATGAAACTTTGTCTGTGAATTCTTTGTCCAGTAACCCTTTCTATAGCCAAGTTTTCTGTTGTGACATTCCCTGTTGTCCAGAACCACCTCTGCCTGCCAAGTCATCCGCTTTAGGTCACCCCGCATCAGTCCCCAGCAACGCCGTCCCTGCCTGGATTCTCAGGCTGGTGGAAGAAGTCATCAGAGCCGGAAGATTTTCCTCCCTGGGCCTGGCCACGCCCACCAGTCAGCGCTCTGCTGCCTTGCTCGATGTTGTTCCTGCTGATCCCTGGGATGACACTGTGGTCCAGGAGATCCCTGGAGCTGTGGAGGATTCTGTAAGGCTCAAGTCTTCTGTCTAGCTCTGAATACCCCCTGTATTCAGATAACCCTGAATCTTATCCGTTTGGAGTTGGTCTTGTTCCCTGTGAAGTGGTCCCTGTCTATGCTGATGTGTCTGTTGTTCCGGCGCAGACTGGAGGAGTGGAATCTGCTGCCCAGTCACTGGATGGAGAAGTATCCGGTGAACTTGCCTGCCAGCAGCTTTGTGAGGGTTCCCAGTCAACATGTCCCTGCGCTGCCCCTCACGTTTTCGTTGAGATACTAATTTTTGGGCATTATGTATTTTTTTGCCTTTTTGTTTTTGTTAGACTTTCATTCTGTTTAATATGCTATTTTTTAAAGTTTATTGGCACCTATTGTCAAGCCCTGTTAGCCCTTCCTGCTCCCCTTGTCCGCCATGCCCTTTGTTCGCCCCCTATGCGCTTGAGGATCTGTGCTCCCAGGACACTGTTGGCATTACCAGCTCCCCCTGAGCGTCTTGCCCTTTGCTCGCCCCCAATGCGCTTTAGCATCTGTGCTCCCAGGACACTGTTGGCGTTGTCCTGAGCTTCAGGATGAAGCATATGAGCAGTGTTTCCCCTAGGATCATGGCCTTGGAGGGGGGGGGGGTGGTGTTATGGGTGGTGCGGCAAAACACTCACACAAACACTTAATAGTGTTTATATGTTTCTTTTAATTGCATTATACCAATATATTATAATGTCTGAACAATTACTGTACAATAATTAAACAACTGTACACTGAACTAAACACTAAACATCAGATTTATTTTAATATGTTAATTATTCACAAAGTGTGCAGCTTTTGTCACTGCAGTGCATCTTTCTGGGCTTCTGAAAGAACATTTCCAGAGCATCTTGGTATGGATAGCCTGAAACTTCTGGCCCATTTATTGAGATCCGCATGCAGGCTGCAAGATGTCCCCTTGCAGCCTATTGCGAATGTCTGTTTTGACCTGTAAATACATTAACTGTTAGGCTTTAAAAGTGATAACTGATAGTAACAACAGTAAAAATCAACTTAACATAGTGATAGTTTAAAGCAGGAAATGCCATTTTATAACTAACTAGCTAGCTATTAATTAAGCAAATAATTTATCAATTTGTTCATTAATGCATGTGTGTATTTACTTACTTACCAAGATCAGTCTTGTACAGCCAGGGGGAGTATTTCATCTCTGACAGCCAAGCTGGGTCAAAACCTGTCGTTCTGTGGTGGCTAGACTTTTGCTGCTTGTCAGGGGCAAGACATGCAGCACTTGGGCTCTTTTCTGTACTTTGATTCGGAGTAGGAAAGCTACACCGGCTGCTGCTCGCAGCAGAACACGTGTTGTCCTCGTCACCACCTTGGGAGCGTTTAAAGCGCGGTCTCTGTCCGCTGATGGGTGTGTGTGTGCGCGCGCATCGGAGCGGAACTCCGCCGTGCGCGATACGGAGGACAATTGTAAACGCGCAAACGTTGAGACAGAAATTACATGCCATCGTATAAATAACATAATGCTATTTAGTTTAATAAAAGAAAAAAGCAAAGACCTGTTATATATAAATTACTTCTGTCGTTTTTCGACGAAAATAAAATAAAATTAACTTGACCTTCAAGGGGGGCGGGGGGTGCCGTTGGGGGGGCGGGGCGCCCCCCTAATATAATGGTAAGGGAAACACTGCGTAAGTCCAGTAGTTCATGCACGGGAACAGTAGGAGCTGTCTCCCAGAGTTTTCTTACCTCTCACACAGGAGCTGAGCGAGTAGTTTGCCCGAGGTCCCGTAGTTCATGCACGGGAATTATAAGAGCTGTCTACAGGAGATTTCGTAGCTCAAGCACTGGAACAGAGAGAGTTGTGTGCCATAAGTCCCGTTGTTCACGCACAGGAACAGTAGGAGCTGTCTCCCAGAGTTTCCTTTCTTCTTGCACAGGAGCTGAGCGAGTAGTCTGCCCGAGATCCTGGAGTTTGTGATGGAAGGACTCTGTTCCTTTCTGTCTCGAGACAAAGTTTTCCGGGGCCCAGAGGTGTTAAGGAAAGAAACATGACATGGAGATCATGCATCAACCAGTCACAAATTTATTGGCAGTTTGTTCAGGGTTTTTATACAGTTCAGATCAGTGGGTGTGAACAAAGTTTTTACAAGAAAGGGGATGTATGACATCATGTGCTAATTGCAAGAAATGCTGACTTCAGCTCTCCGGAGTGGTGGGGGCGAGTGAGTCTCGTGAACTCAGGTCAGCCTGACCTTGGGTCTGCGCACTCTTGAATGCAATGGAAAGGCTCCGAATGAATAGCGGAGGGGGTTTCCTGTATCTGAATGTCTGTATTTCTATCACAACTATTTTGCATCTTTTTTTTTGAGAGCTGAAAGGTGAAATCATATGCTATAAGCTTGATACTGTAAAAATTTGTTACTGTTAAGTTAGAAGTTAAGTTGATATCAGTAAGACATAGTAACGGGTTATTTGTGTTGATTTGGTTAATTACTGTCAAGTTACAGCTTAAACTCACAGCCTTAAACTTGCCTTACGTATCTTACCTTACCTTTCATGTAACAATCCTTAAAGCTTAAATGTCTCTAAGCAGTGACAGACAGTCTGTTGTCAGGATAGAGGGACACAAGATAGAGGGGATAGATGAAGAAGGTGTCATGTCTGAGAAATCAGACTCAAGAATCAGAAAATCCTCCCGTGAAAGAAAATTAACACAAAAAATGAAAAAGCTGAATGATCAAGAACTGAATCAAAGCGAAAAGAAGTTTAAGACAACTTATGAAAAATGGGAAAATAATGTAAGAGATGTTAGGAACAGGTTAAAACAAATGTGCTCTGAGGGAGAACTGTGCAATATGATGGATGAAACAGAGAGGCTAGAGACTGCGATGGAAGAGCTGTATGACAGAATTAGACTGCAAGCAGTACCAAGTCAAGAGATGCGAAGGAAAATAGAAGTTGGAGAAGAATTCGATTCTGTAGTAGAAAAATCAAGGCTGTACACGTTTTTCGATAACGATTATGCCAGGTCCATATATGGATCCACAGCCTCCAGAGTCACTGTGCCGAGCCATCATTCTGACCATCTCTCAGAGTCACCCAGCATCTCAATAAAGAGAGCAGAAACAGCTGCTCTTTTGGCTGCTAAGAAAGCTGAAATTGATATGGAAGCTGCCATTGAAGCTCAGCGTCAGCAGCTAAAAAGACTAAAAGGAAATCAGCGAGAAATTGCTGAATTAAGTTAAGCTGAATGTTTATACCGAAGAAGAGACAAAGCAAAGGGAAGGGTCCTGTAGTACTGCACACAGCAAAGTGAACGACGCAAACTCATCTGCTCACCACACTCTAAGACAAGAAACGCAAACTGTGCAGAATGACTTATTCTTGGTTCAGGCATTACAAGAGTCATTGGCTCTCACCCGTCGTCCAATCCCAGAACCCGCTGTATTTTCAGGCGATCCCCTGAAGTTTGCAGAATAGAGCGCTAGCTTTAAGGCTCTTATAGAAAGACGATGCACTAACCCTGTTGATAGGTTGTTCTATCTGCAGAAATACGTAACAGGGAAGGCAAAAGTTTCTATTGAAGGAAGCTTTTATAGAAATGATGAATGATGATTTCCTTCAAACATGCAGTAATGCCATAACTCATATGAAGTGAAATATAGCTATAAAGGTTTATGCGCACATTATCCACCAATAAATGTAAGGGAATATATGGTATAACTGTTTAAGATTACCAAAATATGTAAAGAATATAATCGGTGATTCAAATGAGGGTATAATCGGTGATTCAAATGAGTCGACTCGGTGTCTCGGACAGTGCATCGGAATCATTTGAACACATGTGACGGTTGTCCAAAATACGTAACGTAGTTACTGTATATTAAGGAAAACTCATCAGTTTAACTCAAATGGAATTATCTAAAGGTTTTAGATAATTTAGAAGGTTTGAATGTTTATAATCTCCACCAACTGTACTATAAATACAGTAAAATCAATCCTAAGAGCACGGTAGCAAAAGATCTACAGAATAATGCAACAACTTGCAAACATTACGAGATACTTATCTTTTATTATAAAAGTAAATATTTATTGGAAAATATCTGACAGACAAATACTATTCTAACAAGTAGTGAGCACACACACACAAACATCGTACAGATGTAAGAGAGAGAGTGTATTCTGGGTTTCAGACATTTAGCAAGGAGTTGACTTAAGAACCATCAATCAGGCATTAATTTCAACTTTGCATTGAGTTATTAGACAAAGCTAATTAGACTAGAACAATGCACCAGTAAAGTAACCGATTCTGGAAGAATGTTACTTGCGCTGAAAGTGATTCGATGTCCCGTGTCTTGCTTCAGATGTCCTTCGTGAAGAAATTGTTCGATGAAGAAAGTCGGTCGCTTACAACATTGAACTTTAACGGAAAGGAATGAAAACGAGTAAAAGTGTCGCTCTGGTTGAAAGTCTTTAGAACTTTGAGAAACTATGCGAAACTTCTTCCGCGCCTAAGAAAAGCTTGTGTGGAGGTGACTCGTGTCTTCTCCATGGAGCACGTGTTTGGCTCCTTTGTCTTTTGTTGCTGGAAGCGGCTAGGAAAGCTTTGTTCTTCTTCTGTTTCTGGAGTTCCTTGCGTTTCCGGTTCCCAACTCTCATGCAGTCAGCTGTGCTGCAAAATTTGAACCAAGAAGGTGAGGCTCCACCTCGCCAGGTTTAACCAATGAGATTACTCTGAAACAGGAGCTGTGGTGACGTTACAAACTGAGCGCAGGGGCTGGAACAGACCTGATGATCTGCATCAGTTCATATAAGTGATCATATCTAATAAAGAGAATAGTTGGTACATTTCTATGAGAGGCCATTGTTTCAGATCTGGTATTTCAAGCAGAATGATACCAAACATGGCTAGTTTAACACTTGTACTCACTCATTCATTCATCTTTGTTAACTAGTCAAGTCTAAGCACACATTATCAGTTATACAGTAAGGATTAACGAAGCATTGTAAGGTTATATTCAAGTAGATTGAGACTTTTTCTCCTAAAAGAAGTTGTTAAAAGTAATTAAGCAGTGAGCAGGCAACATCCAGGTGCAGACAACAAGTTAACATTTCCATGACAGTTCACAATACTGGTGCGTATAAAGACTGTTAGAAGTAGGTTACTTGCAGTAACTAGAGGTACTTTATTTTTTGATTAAGTACGAAGTATTTTAATATCAAAGCTTGTTATTCAGTGTCAGGTAATTTAAAGTTAAAGTTCCATTTAATTCGAAAATGGGAAATAAAACACAAAGGATTGAGTATTATTTAAATGTATCATAGTATAAAGGCTCTTGGTTGAGCATTATGATAAGTTTGGCTTTGGGATATTAGGTGTGACTTGTCATTCCTAATATCAGCAATCCTTATTGTTGTTGCAGGCCTAAGAAAGAATAAAGAGTAGTAATAATAATTATAAAAAATAGAGTAAAAGGAGATTAAACTGAAGGTTAAAAAAATCTTAAGGCATCTTACTAAGTTAACAACTAATGTTGATTAACTATGGCATTGGGTGTTTTCTAAAAAAGGTGTTCTACCTTGGTGATAGAAGTGAATGTTCTCAAATAGAAGTGTGTCTACACTATCCTAGGAGAAGGGCTTGAAGTCAGGTTCAGTGCATCTAAATGTCTGTACATGTATTTGTGTGAAGTTACGGCCAGGTGTGTAAGAGAGTGGAGTATGCATGTTCAGATCTATATCAGTCAGATTAGGCTCCCCCCTTTCCTGGTGGGTTTCTTTCGTCGTTGTCTTTAGTGATAGTTTGGCTATCTTCTGAGGGGTTTGGACAGAACTGTCTTCTTGGCAGATTCTGAAGCATGTCTGACATGGCGGTGTGAAGCTTTGGGGCAAGCTTGTTCTTTGTGGTCTTCTGTGCTTTGTCTGGGTTGTGTTTGACAAGCACTGCAGGTGTTCTTTTGCTTGATGGGATCTTGGTATGTGTTGTGGGACCAAGATGGTGTTCTCGGGATACAGGGAGTCTTTATCAGTGTTCAGCTGTGAGGGACTTTCATCCTCTTCGTCATTGTTGTGGTCATCCTCTTCATCATTGTGGTAGTCATCATCATCGTCAGCAGGTGATACCAGATGGGGGTCAGTGTTCTGTCCCAAACTTTGTAATAGGGACCATGGCTTGTCTTTGTCTTCTGAAACTTTGTGTTGGTTCACACTCATTAGTGGGTTTGTTTGAGTGTAGTTGAAGAGGGTATTGTGGTTTTTTGGCGTTTCTTGGCGAGCTTGACTCTGGTTTCTTTGTGTACTTGAAGCCACAGCGTTTGTTGAGTGGGGTACCAGGAAGTCTTCGTTCTGCTGTTCTGGTCAGTAGTCTGCTTTGTCTTGTTTCTCATTTGTTGCTTTGAGAAACTCTTTCATCAGAAGCTGGACAATCTCTTGTGAGTCTGCTTTGGGAGCAGGTGCTTGATGGTGCTCTGCTTTGCTTCTGGTTGTCTCTGGCTGATGACGGTCGGAGTGTCTTCGCTGGTCTCTAGTACTCTCTCTTGGGGTCCAGTTTGAGTTCCAGGAGTTCCTTCCCTTGTGTCCTCCAGCGTAGGATCGTTGGTTCCAGGGCTGGTCATGATGAGGTTCAGAGGGACGAGGTTGTGACTGGGTCTTGTCCCATGGGCTGGATGGATGACTGACAGGGATCTTTTGCTCTCTTGGTTCTTGATGGAGCATTTTGGGATCTTCATGCCACCGATTGTCTTCCAGGGTGACGCTTGAGTCTTGATTAGAGTCTGGCATTGCTGACTGTTTCTTTGAGGCCATCTTCTGTTTAATGAAGGCTTTGTTCGTCAGGTCACGTAGCTGTTGGATGGTCATCTTACGAGGACATGCCATGATGTCAAGGTGATGGCTCACCATTGGATGCAGGTTTCTCAGGAACAGGATCTTGAAGTTCACATCCTCTTCCAGATAAGGTTCATCCGGGTCGTCGAAGTAAGCTTGTCTGAGGCGGTTGAGGTAGGACTGGGGAGTCTCTTTGCGGCCTTGTTTTATTTCTAAGGCAGCCGAGAGTCCTTGTTCAGACTCTGGGTTGGAGAACTCTCTGATCAGGGCATCACGGAGCAGCTGGTAGTTCAGTTTGACTTGACTTTGCTGTCGATCAAGGAACTTTCGCACCTCTGGACTGGACGTGGTTCTCAGGAGGTACCGTCGATCTCTGTCGGTCACTTGGGGTCTCATCTCCAGGTGAAATTCGATGTCTTTCAGGAAGGCCTTGATGTCTTGGCTTTCAGGGCAGCTTGGGTCAAACTTGGTGATGTTCTTTGCAAGCTTGTCGAGGTCTTTGAGGTCCATTCCTTGTTCAGGACCATATGGAATAGGTTTGCTCTGCAGGTTCACAGTATGTGGTTCTGTGCTGAAGGCTGGAGAGCATATGGGAGTTGACCATTCTCTTCTGTCGTTGCAAGGCAGGTTGTGGTTGTAGGACCTTGCTTGACTCATCAGGAGTGATGCTGAGGGACTCCTTGCATTTCTTGGCTCTCGTTCAGGTTTAAGGGGATGCCGGAGTTCAGCCTTGATGAAGTTGAGCTCGTCGTGGCATCATCCAGTTGTTGGTTCAGGATGTTGATTTCAGTTTCATGGTTGTTCAGGTTTTCTTTGAGGGCTTTGATGTCAGCATCCTTGTGTTCAAGGATCTTCTGGGCAACTTCCAGTTGCTGTTCTGTGGACTTGAGTCTACTCTCGAGGTCGCGTTGGAGGGAGTTTGCTTCTTTCACTCGCTGTTCAGCAGCTGTCAGGGCTTCTTGAAGCTTTTCCACATGCCGCTTTCGCACAGCGCTGCAGGAGCTCGAGCGCACCTAAGGACTACAGAGAAACGGACATTATTCTCTTCAAAAAACGTATCTACCACTGGTTATATGTGGCGCACACGGTAAAGAAACAGTCATTGTGAATTTTGTTAATGTAATGTTGTTACTAAAGTGTTTATTTAGTTTAGTTTTCACGGTGTTCCAGAACTTTAATTGGAGCAATAAATTGATTGTGGACATCAGTACAGAGCGTGAACCTTCTTTAAATCCAGGGCAGATACACACTTTTTAATGTAATAAAGATTGTTTGAATTGAATCCATGCCTTTGAGCAGTTCTTGAGGTTGTTGGCAGTTCCCAGAATGTTATTCCTGGGTGGCTTTGGGTCCGGCTACATGTAGCACATAGTGACCATGATAGTCATTTAGTGACACAAAATTAATCCAATGTTGTAAAAGAGAATTTAACACATAAAAGGGGTCGTAAATTAAAGAAAAAAAAAACTTCCAATTAGCAAATGAGCATTGAAAGAGCATCTTCACGTTGATTTCGTCAACTCATTTCCAGTTAGGAATTAACCAAGTTTAAACAGGCAACAATGGTATTATTGTAGAATTTTTCACATTCAGTTTCTAACTTAAAAATTGCATTAAGAGGAGAAGAAAATGTTACAGACTTAACGTGCACCAGTCGGACTATAGCGAAGCACAATTTATGATGCGAACAGCTTTCTGTTAACTGCATTGTATTTTCCTTTATGGATTTTTTTACATTTCACATTTTACTTAAATAAACACTTTACTTGTGTATGTTGCCTGAGCATTGTACGTGCAAAATGTGTTAGCTGAACTTAGCCTGCCATCTACTGGTAAATTTAGTTTCCACATTTGACGGTGTTAAGTTTTTGTAGTTGCTTTTTTTATTTGCACAATATTTCAAGATACACCAAATACAGGCAAGAGCATTAATCATTAAAATAAATAAAGAGAATACAGATAAGTCAACTAAACATATACAAACAAGAGAAAGTTCCCTCTGATTCACTTTTTTCAATGCTTCATTAACAATGTACATTTTACAACAGGTTAAAGAAATAGTAATTCTTTCACAAACTCCTGTTGCAACATCAGTACGAATTCAGAGTAAAATAAAATACACTAAAATAAATTACATGCTTGAGTTAAATTAGAGAGAGTTATAAAATCAGAAGAGACTGCTAAGGAGGAGAAAAGGTTGCATTACAGCAGTGTTTCTCAAACCTGGCAGTAAACCCAATCCCCACCTGCTTTTATCGATGTAATGGGTATAGAAAAAAACATTAGTCCCGTGTTAATATAGAATTATACAGAAAATATATCTAGTATTACATCCAATTTGTGGCAGTATGGCCTAATGGATAAAGGTGATTGACTGGAGATCAAAAGGTCGCCGGTTCGATCCCCACCTCCACTTGGAGTCGAAGGTGGGATGAGTGTTGAAACTCCCTCTGTGACAGCCATTACTGTGGTGACCTTGAGCATGTCACCAGTTACCACAGCTCCCTGGGCACCACAGCCAAGGCTGCCCACTGCTCCCGGTGTGTGTTCATGGTGTGTTTATTCACTGCTGTGAGGGTGCATATGGATGGGTTAAATGCAGAGCAAAAATTCCTTGTATGGGTCACTCCATACTTGGTCCTAATGTCACTTTCACATTTCTTTCACATCCCATTGGTTTGTTGAAGTGGGTGTCTTTCAAGGGCTTACTGATTTTCTTTCTGGGGAAGTTCCTGTTTTCCCGCGTCTTCTGCCCTTTTGGTAATTGCCATCAGTGCGAGAGGTAGCTGTTATCTGAGTTCCGTTATCTTTTTTTATTCTTTCTATAATATAGACACTTTCAGTGAGTAATCTCTGTGGTATATGTGTACTTCTTTGTGTAGACAGAGCAAAGAGGAGAGGTTGATGAGGCCATTTCATGTGCTTTTTCTCTCTTCCTACTGTCAAGTGGGCTATATTTCTTAATATGTTAGTTGTTTCTTATTTAATTTCCTTATACTTGTCTCCTCTGCTCTTTTTGTAATCAGTGCGAGAGTCGACAGACCAAAGAGGAGAGGTTGGTGAGGCTGTTTCATGTGCTTTTCTCTCTTCCTAGTTATAGGAATAAATGGATAAACACCATCTGATGTCTCACTGGTTCACTTTTACTGATAAAAAAGGGAAAACAAATGTATACTGAAAGAATGGTGATTTTTTTTTTATATATATATATATATTTGTGTCACATTCTCTCCTAAACCGTATATGCTGTCCCAAGCACTTTTTGTTTCATTGTGCTTTGTTTTGTGCAGGAATTTAGAAAAAATAAATAATAATAATAATAATAATTAAATAAAATAGAGCCCTAAAAACAGGTCTTGTATTTTTGAGTGTTACCCCTTCTTTTCACCACTAGATGGCACACACATGCACTTTTTATCTCATTTAAATATGAATTACCTTGCAAATTATGCGTCATAACTCTTGTAGTGTTCGTAAAGAGAAAAAAAATATCAAGACTAATAAACATTTTGAAACGTACACATTATATTCATTAATTCATTTTCCAACCCGCTTTTTCTCCTTTTGCGGACAGGTCACCAGTCCATTGCAGACATTATATTTGAAGTCAGATGTAAACAATAAGTGGATTGTGTCATTCGTACTAAATTCAAAATAGATGCAATAATGGCCACACACACCGTTGTGTTTTTGGGACTTCAGAGGGTTATTTGTCCATTTTCTAGATGTAATTACTGATAATGCGGCTACTTCAATTTGTTTTGTTCCACTGTCAACAAGTCAACATTCCCACTCTTTGGTTCCAGGTCTCGGTTCTGTTTACAAAGAGTATTACAATTGCTAATTTATTTGAGCGTGTTTAATTTTGTCAGATGGGTGAGGTGGTTGATTGAATTTGAAGTGCTTTGAAGCATTCAGAACTATAGAATTTAGAAGCAAAAAGAATACTTCAGAATGAATGAAACCCCATTGTCCTCTGCCCCTCAACTGCAATACTTTACGCCTCACTAGGTGTGGGAAACACCATAGTTTGTGAAACAAATGATCTGTTATTCCACATGTAGCATTTATTTGGAGAAAAATGATGCTTGTAAACTAATGACCAGGATAGAAGTAGTTGTTTATGAAAGTTGGAAAGTTTTGCAGGAAGTTTTATAATTATATAATTGCACCTTAAAAGTCTAAAGTTCCACAGTGTATTGAGGTGTTCCGGGTATTGCTTGATCCACTTCATTTTAATGATTGAGTGTAAAGAGTTAAAATCCAGCACATTAAATCACACATTAGGCACTTTGTTGATCTTCCGAAAATGCCTTTACACACCTATGCGTTTATTTTTGCGTCTGCATTATGAGCTCGCTACGTCTTTCTTTTGCATTAAATGATTAGGGTACAGACACTCTCCTGAACACTACCGTAAATGGCACTTTGTTGAACTGTAATTCACTCCATGCCACACGATGGCGCAGAAGCAATTTGAGGCGAGTTCTTATTAAACAAACCACTTCTTATTAAAGCTGGTTTCAAGCGCACGATTTTGAGTTTATGCCCAAAATCGTGAAATCCTCTTGTGCTGTGTAAATTCAGCAACGACTGGATGCTTCTCCAGACAGCCTCTGTAATCTCTTCTTCTGCTCCTGTGGGAGTACAGCTCCTCGTTTTGTTCTCGAGCGCCGTCTATTGCTGCCTGTCCCGGCTGAACACACGTGACCAAACGAGCCAATCACAGCGTTTTACGCACATTGTGAAAATTAAAAAATGGCTCGGTGCGTTTCTTGTAAAATTCTTTTTTCCAAATGAAATCAAACAAAATCTTATCTATTTTATTACAGGCCGTTTTTTAAATATCAAGTGTTGAATTAACGTAAACTTGTTTAATAAATCCTTCGGCTTTGGAGAGAAGTACTCTGCCAGTTATACTTAAATCTTTTGAAGCCACAAATTGAATCTTTGCTGAACAGAAGCTATAAGTGATCATTGTAGTGGCATTGAACTAAACATGAACTGGACACCAAATGTGGTATCTGTTTCTTTCAGTTTTTGGGAGTCTGGCATTGCGTGTGACTCGCAGGTGTTTTATGCTGTGCGCTGCTCTGTGGATAGTTGGTAGTTTGTGTGAGTGAAACGCTGTGAAATGTCACTCCACGTTCTGTTCAAATGAAATGAACTTTTAATGGGTCAGTCATCTCATTTTCAGTCATTTCGTTTGTTTCGTCATAGGGCATCATACTGACCTTTCAACTCAAACAGGTTCTTGTATATATATATTCTTTCCTTACTTTGTGTATTACGTACACTCATTTGGATGAAAATCTTGTTAATTAAAATTTCAACAGTTTTCTTATATGCCTTTGTGTGTTTCAGTTAATTCCCCAAATTCATTTTTTTACCTTTTACCATCAAAATTACGAGACAATTTTGTTATTTGGAAATTTTACCAAAAGAATGTCTATTTTTAAGCTTAATGTTTGGTTCTCTTTGTTATTTTTTACATCGTTCATTTATTTTCCTGCCCCCTTTACAGAGCCTAGAAGCGGAAATGGGCGGTTCTATGTGTACTCTCGCGAGAACTTTATTTGAAAAGTGGCGCTACTACCGTTCTGTAAAGAATCAAAATCTGCGGGTATGTATCAAGCTAAAGTGTTTTCCCCTGAATATTAAATTAATTATAATTTTTCCATTGCAATTGTTACCTTTTATCGAAGGTACTACTGTGTTAAAAGTATAATTTGGGAAAAATGAACTTGGTGGGGCTTGTTTGTGTTGTAGCTAACAGCAAGAGCTAACGTCAACGCCACATTTTATTTGGATCGACTCGCACTGTAACTTTTGTCTATAAGATTAAAGAATATAATGAAACTGATTGATGTAGTATGTTGTGGGGTGACAATAATCGTACTTTTCAACTTTATTTAACGTTAGATCGGATGGGTCGAGAACAGATCAAGTAAGTTAACGATAACATCTTGGTTCCGTCTTGGTGAAATAACGGCGATCTGGTCTGCTACCAATGGTTATTAATTGTGTCCTGTGCTTATCGTGTTATTAACAACTAATCGTTTACTAAAATATATGTTATGCAGTTGCTTCTTGCCGATTTCTATTTACATTTGCTTTGTTTGTGACAACTTACATTAATCGCAATTCAAGGTCAGTAGCTTTTGATGAAAACGTGAGGTTTGATATGTTTTTCTTTTGTCTGCTAGTAATATTAACATGTCTGGAGATGCTGATCTGGAGATTGAAGAGGTTTTCCGTCGGGCCCAGAAAGCTCACAGTAACAAAGCCAAATTGGTTGCCTGTTTGAAGAACAGATATGATAAGGTACCTTTATTACAGATGCTCATTACAAAATAGAAGTCTCACATTAACGCTCCTGTTGTTTTCGTGTCTACTCTAAACCATTTTACAACTTAAGACACTGATAAATAATGTGTTTTAGATCTGATTACCACTGTGCAAGCACATAGTGTGGAGGATATTAGGCAATCACCTCTTACATTGAATTCTGATAGATTTTAATCAACTTTGTTACATCTGTGGTGTGTGTATGTATATATAGGTGTGTATAGATACACCAATTACTACTACTAAAACAATTCTTATGCTGTTTTATACAGTGTAAATAGTATATTTACAAAGAAATCTGCTAAAACACTACTAAAATATTGCGATTATAAATACAATTAATTGTGCAGCTCTAATTTAATTATTTATTTATAGTCATTTCTGGTCCCCTAGGACCAAAGTGGTTTTCTCTAGCATAGCTTGTTTCCTTCTTCTTGTACTTTCTTTCATAGTCTTCCCACAGATCAAAAACATGTCTAAGGTTTATTGAAGATTCTAATGTTGGGGTGAGTCCATGTTGCTCCGGTGGACCCAGCCTTTTGTTCAATTAGGATTTGAATATTGGCTCCAGTGGAATTGGTATTTAAAATGTTACTGTTTCAATTAAACTTATTAATGACACAAAATAAAACTGAAGTGCCCCATTTCCTTAACATTAGCCATTAAAAAGCTAAATATTTTCTTGTGTTTTGCAGTTTAGTGTTTTTTGTCTGGTAATGTAAACAAAAGAGTGAGCATTTCTTAAATTCTGAATTTCTTGTAGCAGGAAGACAAGAATTCATTCCACGAGGAGTTCATCCGCTGCCTGAAGTATGCCATGATCATTTACACTCGTGAGCCAGCGGTCGAGAGCGTCGTTGATTTTGTCACTAAGTTTGCTGCAAGTTTCGAAAAACCTGTTGATGAGGAGACAGATGATGATGAAGAGCAAGAAGATGAGGACGGATTTTTGAATTTCCTGTTCAGCTTCCTGTTAGAGGTAATGTCACAAAAACCCTTCAGAGCTTAAACCTAATGTATGCTTCTGCATCAAGGCCTCGTACAGATACAACACATCTGTATGTGCATCTCCCCAAAAATGCAGCTGCGCACAGTGTCGATGCCATGATGTGATTGGGCCGTTCTGGAGTGATGTTATACACATTGATCGAAGTATTCCCTTGATTGAAATGTGGATAAAACAGGTTGTAATTTTGATATTTAAATGATTAAATCTCTATATTATTATAGACCGACATCTTGGCTGTTGGGCAATGTACTGGTGCAACCTCCTCATTTTGAATTTTTATTTTCATAAAACAGACATTTTTTCAGTAACTACTGTGTCAGACACAATAAAAAGCTAATTATTCTTTATTTATTTGGTGCCATATATATTTAGTTTTTAAAACATCTGGCATCATCAGTACACATATGCTTTTAAATGTTGAATATTTACTTTTGTTCAATTTTGTTACTTTTGTATGTTTACTACTCACAAAAAACTAGCATAATATAAAAATGTTTGAAATTTAACATATATATTTTTGTGTTAAAAGTAGGGATGTCCCGATCAGGTTTTTTGAGCCCCCGATCCGATCCGAGTCATTTAATTTTAAGTATCGACCCAAACCGAGTCCCGATCCGATACTTGTCTTTTCCTTGTGCTAATTGCACACTTTAAGTGCATGCAGGTTATTAAATCAATCCAGTGTGTATTCTTGACAACCAAATAGCTCAGCAGTGCATCAATAAAAAAAAACTGAAAGCAACCTGTTCCTTTACAGTTTTTTATTTCTCACAAATAATTTTTTAAATATGAAATCTCAATTTTGAGAGCACTGATTGGCCGCCAATAACCTTTTACTGCAACAGTAGTGAAACAAAATAAAATTAAGACATTTTTTTAAGGAAGACATTAGTTTATCCTCACTTTCAGTCAGTTATCTACAATTTTACACAGCAAATCAGTGCAACATTGTAATAAAGCTATGCTGTTATTTGTACAATTTGCTCAACCTGAACAACAAATCTCAATTTCACTTAAACATGGTGTAGCAGTCTTTTTTGAACATAAAACAAAATAACTACTGTAACAGACATAACAGTATCATTACTGTGTAAACCTTGTGAAACAAAATAACATTTCAAGACACTGCCAGTTAACAAAGTGCTTTTTGGAACTGCTACAGGAGTTTATCCTCACTTTTAGTCAGTTATCCACAATTGTACTATTATTGTACTATTGGTCTTTAATGAAGTCTAGGTTCTTTTTTAACAAAAATCAGCATTTCAGCCATAACAGCAGACATATGGTTCCTTTTCTCATCAATCACATGCCTTATCAAGTTGGTAGTATTAAAGGCTGCTTTGCTAGTACCACCGCGTGAAATGCTCGCATTGCAAACGTTGCATGTAGCTACCAGACTAGAATCACTTTCCAACTTAAAATACTTCCACACTGCAGACATCTTAGCACCGTATTGCAAGTAGTAAACAACATGCGAGTTTAACATGCGAGTTTGCGACACGTGCGTGACGTAGCTGACGTAAACATTCGATCGGTCCGATACATAGAGCCGATTCCGATCAGTTAAAAAATGCCTCGATCGGCCCCGATACCGATCTTTACGATCGGCTCGGGACATCCCTAGTTAAAAGAGACATATTCATTGAAAACAAATAAAGCTCCCTCTGACGGTGGTGCCATTGACCTCATTACAACTTACAATTCCAAAATATCTAACACTCATATCAATCGCCTCTTGCTCAACAACTTTATTTAACTAGTTGAACAAACAAAAAAAAAAAGCAATCAATAGCACTGTGATAACATTTAGGAATAAAGGCCTAAAATACAATTAAGCAATATCATATCAAATTATACAATGTACCCCATCCCTGTCAATCAATCAATTCATCATCGTAAAACGTAGTCATAGAATAATCATAAAATAAAGTATTATATTCTTCTGTGCTGGACTGTATATTGTCACACAGTTAGACGTCTGACCATGGCGCCGAAACCTACACTTTCACATGTTATGCTTCAGTTTCCCCTTGGTTGTATGTTGAATGTATAATATAAAAATGATACATTCATTTCATAAATTAATCTAATATGTTTTCTACAAAAGAGACAGTGTTATGGTTGTGACACAAGCACAGATTTAAGAGAAAATAGCAGACTGACAGGAGCTTGAGGCATGCCGTGCCACAGAGTGCAAGAATTGAAAATGGGGTCCTCAGGAATGTAGTCGACTTTGCCGTTGCCTGATTTTATTGCTTTTAATAAATATCTGACGGTGGTGACAAATATGTTGGACAGGTTTTGAGCAACCACAAAGTCACAAATATTGTTCAAAACACCCTCTTGGTCATTTTTAATATATATTAAGATGTACTCTGTCATATGGCAAAGGTATTATTCAACGTAAACATTAATTTCTTTGTTTCTTATTGGGTTGAAATTATCATCTATTCAAGGACAACTGATTTTATTGGCAACGAACCTTTTATTGGCAAAAGTGTCAAAGGCGTTTTCAAAGACGTTGCAGATGCATGTGTACATAAATACCTTTGGTCAACCTTCTGTAAAACAGTTGATTTATTTATTTCCTGTAAGTTTAGGGCTTGTATTAATGTTTAAACATACATGCATATGTTTGATTCTGAGATCTATTACAATAGAAGGTGTTGTTTCTTATATTCCGAATTCTCAAATATTCTTGAATGTGTTTTTTGTTTGTTTGCTTTAAATGAAGAGTACTGCAATCTCCCAATTCCTTCTGGAAATGGCTTACATTAAGTTATATTGCATAAGGCTCGCAGAGATTTATTTTCCTCACTGTTAAATAGAAAAAGAGTTACTATATGAGTTTGTTCTTCCCTGTCATTACATTAAACTACAAAGGCAAATCTTAACATCATAAAACGCAAATTAAATCTGATGGGAAAGCAGAATTGAGTGTCTGATACATGTGACGAAAATATAAAGAGCCTCTTTCCCAAATGAATAATATAGAAAGCAAAGCATCTATGTGAGGCTCAGCAGAAACACTGCATCTTAATTGTGTGAACTTACCACACATTAACACAAACTGCTGATGGTAAAGAGGAATTATTTTATTGAGTTCTCCCTTTCCACCTGTGGGGAGCTGTGGAAAAGTGTTCACCTTTTATCTTGAGAAACCTTGATCAACTTTTAAAAACATTTTCCCTTATTTAAGAGTCTGCTGGTTTTGTGTGAAATCAAACTTTTTTTATTTACCTTTTGAGTCATGTTCAGGTCCTTGTACTTACTAAGATTTCATACAAAACAATCAACCTCAAATGGATTTTGTCACTTCACTCAAACATAAACGGATCAATGTTGGCATGCTTCAGAGAACCATGGAAAAGCCCGTCCTCTACTGTGATGCTTAATACATTAACCATTAATAGTTCTTTTCTCCTTTACTATTTCATAGTCTCATGGTGCCAACAATCATGCAGTACGGTTTCGGGTGTGTCAACTTGTGAACAAGTTGCTGGGCAGCCTGAGTGAGAATGCTCAGATCGACGATGATCTGTGTGATCGGATCCATGAAGCTATGCTGGTCAGGGTCACTGACAAATATCCTAATGTCAGGATTCAGGCCGCATTGGCCATGGCTCGGCTCCAGGACCCGTCAAACCCAGAGTGCCCCACCATTAAAGGTACTGTATCATTACTCTCATAAGAGTTTCATGAAATATAATATATATGCAATTTAAAATGCATGTGACATTTCTGCTTTAGCTTACATTTTGCTTTTGGAAAATGACTCCAACCCTGAGGTTCGACGTGCTGTGCTGTCCTGCATTGCTCCTTCAGCTATCACTCTCTCGAAAATCTACAAGCGCACACGAGATGTCAAAGAGAAAGTCAGGACCCTTGCTTATCAGGTAATCTTAACTCTGCTGCCTCCAGGGGGCACTATGAATAAATTTTAATAATATTGTTTTGGACTATATTTTTGTCACAGAAGAAATGCTATAGAGACAGTTTTCAACACTGACTTTTCAACCCCGATCAGACGTAAATTTTCTGACGACTTCCGCATACGTTTACATCCTCAAAAATGCACGAAACAATAATACTCTTAGTTATTAAAGTAGGGTTCTGTGCACCTTTTGTGCTCGAGCCCTAATCAAATTTGTTTAAATCAGTTGTGTGTCAGATGGCCGACTGAGTAAAGCAAAAGCACCGTGGCCGCCCCCCCAGTGGCTGACTGCAGAATGATTTCCCCTAGGGATGGACCGAAAATTCAGCCTCCAAAACGTAAGAAAGAGCTGAAAATAAATGGCGAAAGTGTTGCCATGCCTCTCCCATCCACCCTTGCTGTTAACCTTAAAGCAGGGGTGTCAAACTCATTTTCACAGAGGGACACATTAGCATAATGGTTGTGCTCAAAGGGCCAGATGTAACTTATAAATGTAAAACAATGTAATGTAAAATAAATGTAACTACTCCTTAATGTTATATAACTCATTATTTATAACTTATTCAAGTGACAATTCAGTTACAGAGAAACAATTGTATGCTTATTGTTGTAATATAAATCCTTTTGATTTTTGTCAGCTTATGATAACCCACATAACTCCATTTATGAAGGATCAAACTATCCACTATACACTAAGTGAATAAAGAAAAATAGCATTTTTGTAATTTGTTTTACGGAAAAAAAACCCTCACAGACTGAAGACGATGCATATCGATCATCATCTTTTATAATCAGGCTCCAGAAACAGATCACAGATAAACTATTAGCTCCGCCCATTTCACATCTTGAAATTTATTGTAGCATGAGAAATCACTCAAATGCGAGAGTCTTATGTTCAATGTGTGAGAGTTTGCTTTGCAGCTCTGCAGTTTTACTTGTGATTATGGATGCGGAAACACTGTTGCGGCTAAAAGCATTGTGGGAAATGTAGGGTTTTTTTTTTCGTTTTCGTTTTTTTTTTTAGACACTCAAAACTTTTAAGCTCTCGTGGGTCACATTAGATTACATGGCGGGCCGCATCTGGCTCACGGGCCTTGAATTTGACACGTGTGCCTTAAAGCATTTTAGTATGAACTTAGCTAGGTATTTAAAGCCATCAAACCGTACATAACGTCACACAGCGTACGTTAGTCCGAAACACGATTAATAAATTGACCCCGCACAAACTTAAACTTAACTTTTACGGTACACAAGCATGAAGCGCTAAAAGTTGTTTACCTGCCGGACCAGCCATCGCGCCGGTATCCTCATCAGTCATGGAGGACGACGCTTTTGGTGGGCATGTTGTTGGAGGCTCTGAGTCAGGAAAATACTGAGAGGATGATGATGACTGCACTGGCGTGATCTTCTTGCAGTAAATTAATTCCGTGTACTGTCAGGTGTTTCATCATATTTGACGTGTTGTCTTTGACGCGATAACCTTTTTACAAATATAGCCGCCGTAAACGTGATTTTCAAGGCAGCTTCGCCGCAGCCAATAATCAGCATTTGATCCGGGCACGTTAAGGATGCCACACGTTTTCTAGCTCACTGACGTTAACAAGATTATACCCTCAGGTATCGAAATTTGGTATCGAACGAAAATGATTTTTTTCGATACTCGGTAGTATCGAGACAATTCGGTCGGTGCTTAAAAAATACCGAAATTTATACCCTGCCCTAAGTATGGTTGAACGATATCAAGAAATTTGACGTCATTCGATGTTCATTGTGAAACATCGCAATAGACGATGACATCATCATTTGGGTGAGGTCCGTAGGAGTGTATGTGTGAAAGAGGTATTGAATTATTAAAGAGGTGGCAACTGTACAGAGTCCATTATCAATTTAGTACGGCTTGGCGATAAATCAATTTTATAAATCATACGTAATATGTTAACACTGCCCCGTTTCTGTACAATGCGCCAAAGATCCCCCTCTGAACTTGAATGTGCGTTCGCCCTCTGAGCTACCGTCGAATATGTGCGGCTCACCTTCCACGTTTCCCGTCGCGTTTGCCTTATATAAAGATATACAGCGAGCAGCAGCAGTTTTAACAGAGCGACTGGAGATCTTCACCCTGGAGCGGATCAATTTCATATCTCGGGGTACCACAACAGTGTGGTTACTGCTTCTGTGAAGTAGGGGCAGGGAGATCACAATGTGGGCTTAGTATCGTGGTGTCCTTTGAGCAAACCCTTCTGTACAATGAACAAAGTATTATTGGCTTTTTTAATGTCTATTATGTGGGGATTTACAATGGCTAATGTATCCCCAAAAAATTAGGAGGGGCAATGTGATTGACTTGAAAGAAGAAAGGGTGAAGAAAACCAGCGGATTCAATAGGTGCCATTGTTTTAGTTCAATTGAAAAAAATTGTTCTTCCAAGACCACGAGACAAAAAAAAAAAAACCACAATAGCATTATGTCAATCATGTGAAAAAAAAGTTTGCATTGCCCCTTGGAACTGCCATATTTGGAGCAGGTGTTATTTTAAAATAAAATTATTTTCTTGACCGTATTTTACAGAAATGCTGTCCATGTCTAAATGTTGGAACAAGTGTAATGTGTTGTGTATGTGCCACAGGTTCTGGCGGAGAAAGTGCACATTCGAGCTCTGAGTATTGCTCAGAGAGTCAGTCTGTTGCATCAAGGCCTGGGTGATACAGCTGGTAAGTAAGGTGTTCAATGGATGTTTAGCTTTTCTCTTGTAAATGGACTACTTGCACTAAGACTTCCGCGTTCTTCGCAATAGTGTTCCATAAGAGCCAGTGTCGCGATGGCTACATTCTTCACCCAATCAGGATTTCTCCAAGATTAACACCACTGATGTGCAAAAACGAAACAGCCAAAGAATCATCCAGCAAGCTGAAAAAGGGATTTAATCCATATGCAGATCAATCCGAAATCACGCTGAATGTGTCGGTCACTCAGCTGCTTTTTAAGCTCCTCCGCTTCTTTACAATTTTCTTTCTATTTTAGATAGGGCTGAAACGATTAGTCTACAACATCGACAATAAAAAATTGTCGACAAATATTTGTGTTGTCGAGTAGTCGTTTGATGTCAAGTGATCTAATGGTAAGGGTCATGTGTCGCGATTTGAGCGCTACGGCGTTGTTAGCGCTAGAGTGATGAAGCCCTCGCGAATGGTACTGCGGTAGAAGAAAATTTAGCGTGAATTATTATAGAGATCAAACGAATCTGAACGAGTAAGGTGTGGGAAAGTTTTACTAAACTCAACCAAAAATGCTGTTGTGTGCAATACATGCGAGGCAGAACTTGCTTTTCACGGGAGCACAACGTGCATGTTGGAGCACGAGGAAGCATCCCGGTATTGTGCCACTCCCCCACAGATTTCGACTCCCCTCTGCGTGAACGCGCATTCAATCACGTGATTACACAGACTAAGCCAATGAGAGTTCAAATAAAATGTTTACTCGTTTGATTTTTATTTTGTTTATGTGCCGTGTAGATGTCAAATTTACTTGTAACACATTGTTCAACTATAAATATTGTTTTAAAAAGTTTAAAAGAATGCAATCGCTTAAAGCAAGTTGCTTACAGCAGTGAATATTGTAATAATTTATGAATGTACAGCATTACACAAACTTTAGATGTTTATATTGTATTTGCGTATTCATTAGAATAATTAACATTTAACGTAAAAAGAAGGATAAAACAAAGTAAAAAATCGTTGATATAATATAAAAAGCTATATAGATCCATTCACATTATGGGAAAAAAACTTGTCCCCCACAATGGGGAAAGTTCATTTTAATAGCTTTAAGAGTCAAAATAAAATGAAGACACACACCAAAGCATTTCTTTCTCACACCATTCATTATCTTTATTATAAACATGTAAACAATGCTCAGAGAGCATTTGTGTGTAATTTGAGTGTAATTGAATCAGAAAACTTAAAGAGACTGACCTGTTTAGTTGGTTCAAAGTTCATTAAAACAACTATTTCAAAAGCTGAAGTGATTTTCTTATTTTATTCACTCACTACTACGGCAGTGACCGCCCTCCGCTCCGCGGCGCTCTGCATTCGCCGTATAAGACGCACCAACTTTTCCCCCTCAGTTTTAGGGGAAAAAAAAGTGTGTCTTATACTGCGAAAAATACGGTAGTTGAAAAAGCAGAATAATCGTTGAAAGGCTACTGATTAATCATTGAAATAATCGATGACTAATCGATTAATCGGTCTAATAATCGATACATTAATCGATTACCAAAATAATTTCAAAAATATTTCCTTGTACTGATTTGTCACAAAGCTAATTAGTCTTATGGCTTTTGAAAAGGACGTAAAAAGGGTTAAAGGCACATCTTGTGTCCTGTATGCATGGGTTTAGTATTATATGGGGACATCTGGCGATTGAGAAAGGCTCCTTCTAGGTTTATTTCCCACAGGGTGAGCAAAACAGGTGATTGTACACAAAATCACCACCGTCTCTTGGATATGATGTGATAACATAATCTGGTTTCAGCTGAGTTTCATATAGCATGAGATTTAGTGTCCATTTTCATGTCTATCCGCAGACTGCACAACATAGGTGTAATGTGTAATATGACGCTAATTGTTGCACTTTGATGTTCTCAAAATCACAGAGATGTCTACTGTAACTAAAAACAACCAGAAGACAACACGACTCAAAATACGCAATAGTGAGGTAACTGGAAGTCGTGTGCTTTTCTTGTGTGGTTCTGTTATAGGGTTAAGGTTTGGGTCAGGATTATCTTAACTGCAAAATCACGTGTGCTTTCGTCGTATGCCTCTGTCTGAGTCTTACTACTACCAGTTACGCCCCCCAACTACAAGTTACGCCTCTGTAACATACACCACTTCCGTTATGTTACACCTCCATCTTGCAGCCTGCCGACAGACCCCACACAATGCAACGCCAGTTTCATACGCATGCGTGTCCGTTACGTTTGCGTGGTGTTTGAATCACATGCGTGGGTCTACGCAGCATGCCACCACTTTGCTTTTACACTAGTGAAGGGTATAGTGTAGATCTTCTGTTTTCATTATATTTGCATGGTGTATGGTTCTAATTTAATTATTTAAAAAAAATTTTTTTATTAAAGTTTGGTGTTGGTGTTCCCCTTCAAATTAAGAATAAATCACTGATGTATCATTTAACTTCCGACCGGACCTCAAAGTTCATTGAAATATTGTAGCTGAATTAGGGAGGAACTTTTACTGCCCCATTCCCTGACTGGGATGATTTTCACAAGATTGAGATAACAGACTTGTTAGAAATGGTCGCCCATTCATTTCAGAAAGAGAATCCATGTTATTTAGGTTAAATTCTAATTATCTTGCAGCTCATGAAAACGTTTTTTTTCCAAATGTTAATGTATTTTATGTTTTTATGATGGTCATGTTTTTATTGGCATCTTACAGGGGTTTTGCACTACATGGATGATCGTTTGTTTCTCTTTTAGACCAAGTGAAGGAGGTGGTCAAAACCCATTTGATACCTGCATGGCTTCGTTTGCTGAAAGGAGATGTTTTGCAGTTTCTACACAAACTGGATGTGGAGAACTGTGCAGAAACTGCTGTGACCACATTGCAAGCCATCTTCTTGAAGGCGGAAACCCCAGAAGAACTTCTACAGAGTGGTGTTAAGCTTGACGAGAGGTCAGTTATCTGAAAACAGTGAAACTCCAGTAACTGCAGCCTTGAAGACACTTTCAGTTAGTTATTTATTTTGTTATTAATCGTCAGTAATGAGAATGTCTAGGCTCAGATCATTTTTAGGTATTTGCCCGTGTTTCTGCACAGGAAACTACTTCCCCTGGGCTCCCTGACCTCTGAAAATGTGCTCTACTGGAGGGCTTTGTGTGAATTTGTCCGGAGTAAAGGTGATGAGGGCGAGGAATTGTTGGAGCAGTTACTGCCTGAAACAGCAATCTATGCTGAGTATCTACACAGGTGATCTGCTGGATTCTATTGCTGTTTACCTTTTACAACAATTTTATAATAATGTGAGCTCCAGCTAAACACAGTTTTGTTTTTTTTTCATTAGTTTTCTGAAGGGCACTTCTCAGCTGACGGGGGAGCAAAGAGCTGACATGACACAGCTTGAGAGGGCCATGACCCAGGAGTTTGTCGGACAGCAGTTGATTCTGCTTGTAGGATGTTTAGACACTTCTGAAGAAGGCGGCAGGTCTGGTTTCAATAACTTGATTAGAGGAATGTTTTCCTTTACTCAGTTTATAACTTGAACTCTACCATTTTGGCTTTAAAAAAAAAAGAGTTTTAATAATTTTTGTGTCCTGTAAGGACAGGGCCGTGTAGAGCAGAGAATGTGAGAGCGGATGGGACAAGAGACGCCGGGCTCGAGATTTCTCCTTGATATATTTCCCCCCATATTGTCTGTTTTTTACAAAAGTAAATAGCTGGGGAAAAAAAAATCACCAGTGGGTAGCTCTGGATGGGTTGCCGGTGAACTTCCTGGAAGGAGTTTGCACGTTGTCCTTGCGTGGGTTTCCTCCGAGTACTCCGGTTTTTCGAACAATCCCAAAAACATGTGGTTAAGGTGTGAATGTGTGAGTGATTGTTTGTGTGTGTGTTGCCCCATCTTTCGCCCGACGTGGTGCTAGATATTGGCACCAGCAACTTCCTCAGTTTCCTCAAAAGGACTTAGCTTTTAGCACCACTGTAGAGTTTATTTTACTGTCCTGCAGATGGCATTTCTGTCATTACCATGAACACTTCATGGGGAAACCGAGGTCTGTTTCCACACACCACAATGCTCTACTAGAGGCGTGTGTTTCACGGTTGACTTCCGCCACCACTAACTGCAGGAAATCTTCCGTGAGACAAAATAGACCCGTCAATAATAACAGACTCCTGCCATGTAAGCCGTGTGTATGACGCCTCTGTTTTACAGATGGAGTTGTATCGCGTTTCTCATTTGACAAAGTGCATTCTTTCCAATCGTCATTTAATTTTAAATGCAATTAGTTTTCAGTGTTCGATAAAATACAGAACAACTTTTCAGTTAATTCCTCTTCCTCAAATCCACCAAATTCTTCATCTTTGCCGTCTGAGTTTAACAGTTTGGTGGCTTCAGCCTTGAGTCTGCCTGGAACCCTCTGAGTCATTCTTGTCAGTCTTTCTTGTTGCTGTTACCGTTGGAGTATGGAGGTAGAAACCCACTTCATAGGCGCGTCTCTCAGCAGGATCTGTTCTGCATCCTTTTATAAACCCTATATGATATGTAGAAGTGCAGTGTGTATTGCTCAGCGATAATAGCAGTTATTTCTCTTATATCAAACGTTTTCTTAATTACTGCCATTTGTGCTTACGGTGCATTCCGAACATCAATCTGAACGCATCAGTTCATATGCAGATCTCAGATTAATCACAGCAAACTATTTTTAACCATAACTTACAGATTTGATTTCAAGCAGGAATTGAAGCTTTCATCTGTTTTACTTGTGTGTTGATGAAAAAAAGGATTGTTGATCTAAAGTTGAACAGGAAAAGCAAACAAGTAAGATATAAAGAAGTTCAACTTTATAAAGGCATTAAGCAATACAGTGCTTTGTGTATAAAACACATCTCTCTCTGTTTTTGATCGACAGAATGACCATGGAAAAAGTGAGGGGTGCACACAAATACATTGTATCCTTCATTTCGTACTCCAAACCACGGGATCATCAGTGTGCCGCTCATGCTAGAAATTAGCATCATTAGCCCTATAACTTATGAAGTGCACAGTTTTAGCAGTGTAGGCCATGTTATTATTATTATTATTATTCATATTATTAATGCACTCCACCTAATGTGGCTTACTGTTTCTGAAGGCACAATACCAAATAATTTTAAGATTGGTGGAATTTGCCGTATTTTATTTTTCCTTCCTCCATATCTGGTGGAAGCCTCCTGGATGTACAGCACCCTTAGCATGTGCATATACTGCCTATGCCACAGGCCGGCCCTGAGCAGAACCATATGAACATTTGAATTTAGTTTAGTCATGAAAGCACTGTGTGAGGCTCTCAGACACTCATTGTGAATTGTTTTTTAGCTTAAATCCATGAGGTATCCAGTCTTTGTCGTAGACATCAGCAAAAAAGCAAACGCTGTTTCCTCAACGCTGACAAATCCTCCACTTGCAGATTGACACATGAGAAGTCCCGTCCCCTCCTCTAACTTTAGCGCTTGCTGAACGGATATTTAACAAAGTGAAAGTGAAAGTGACGTTATGACCAAGTATGGAGAGACCCATACAAGGAATTTGTGCTCTGCATTTAACCCATCCAAGTGCACACACACAGCAGTGAATAAACACACCGTGAACACACACCGGGAGCAGTGGGCAGCCATGGCTGTGGGTAACTGGTGACTTGCTCAAGGTCACCACAGTCATGGTTGTCTCAGAAGGGAGAGAGTTTCAACACTCATCCCATCTTCGACTCCTAGTGGAGCTGGGGATCGAACCAGCGACCTTTTGATCTCCAGTCAACCACCCTATCCACTAGGCCACGACTGCCAAAGGAGCAGTTCATTGATTGGACATGCGTTTCTTTCCCTGACATCTTCTTTTTCGCGCATGAAACTTATAATACTACAGTAGTTATTCAAAATGAACGGTTCACTAGCACGTACCGAACCGAGGAGGGAGTACCAAACGGTTCGGTAAAAACCGAGTATTGTGGCATCCCTAGTGTATAGATATGGTATAGAAACAAACAGTATTTGGCAATATCAACATAATAAAGCGCAATTTCAAAGATTAAAACATGTATGTTTCGACAGCCTCAGCGGCTTGATCTCAAGCTTTGTCCTCGATAAACAGCTCTTTATAAAAGTGTTTTGAGGATCATAAATATCTGTCTAAACTATATTTAAATGTAAAGAAATGGTTTGCATTTACATTTGGATAAATAACACATTGGCAAATTTTTTATGGCTTTGATCGTTTTGTTTACATGATTCTGGTTTGACAAGACTCAGATTAGGCTTGGACGGTTATACGGTTTTATGGTATACGCAGGATCTAAAAATAGCAACAGTATCAGTTTCAATACCTTTATACCATCATAAGAACTTGCATAGAGACAATATTTAAATATTAAATACAATTTATTTAATGGTTAAAAAATTATCTGTAAGAAAATGTTTATATTTGTAATTCTTAAACAAATGCCTGCACCGGAAACAGACTATGATCTTTGGTTTCATTCTGTAGAATACAATAGTCCACTTCACAGTTTTCATTTATGCGTGACCTGAGATGAAAAATCAAACTAATTACTGCACGTATTTTGTTACAATCATTCTTTTATTAAACAAATACATAAAAAATGTGCTATTTAGGCCTATATATTCATTCGTTCGTGTATCCATTTATTTGTTTATTTAAAAATGTTAATTTAACCGTAATATAATGTATACCGTGGTAAGATGGGGAGGAAGTTTCACAGTATCAAAATTTGGATACTGCCGAAGCTTAGTTCACATCAACCCGAATTGGTATTCACACGAATCTCTCACCTCAGCAGGGTGCTTTTCCTCTGCGTCAAGGAAATATTCAGTGGTTGCTGTCCTGACAAAATCGAATCTGATATGTTACTCCAAAACCCTTTTTCATTGGAGCCATTTTATGATGGTCCATTGGCGCCTGTGGTGTAATATCGAGGCGTTTCGGAGATGGCATGAACATGCCTTAAGCTGAGCTAAAAGTTAAAAACTACTGGATGGGTTACAAAATGGTAAAACTCATGTAAGAAACGTTTGGGTTTTGGCATTTTCTTTTACCCGGTACGTTTACAAGCTTAACTTAACAACACTTACTTTAATTATTCAGGAAACGCATGATCTCCATGCTGCAGAAGATTCTTGTGATGCCCAGTACCCCCACCTCTCTGATCAGTCCGCTTGTGGAGAAACTGATCACCGTTCTGCGAGAAGATGCACAGAGAGTTCAGATGGTCTGTCTATTTGGCAGTGAGCTTTTTCCTTGAACCAAGTTACTCTGCTCTGGGCTGATGAAGATTTTGTGTGTTTACAATTTTATTCAGGTTGCTGAGATAATTTCTGATGTGAGGGAACCAATTTTGCCCGTCTCTGAACCTGTGGATGAGAATGAGAAACGCAGAAAACAAGTCCGGGTGAGGGCCCTTAGTGAAGATTGTGGTGCTTCTGCATCAACCAATTCCACTAGGATTCATTTCAGTGTTCATTTCTTCTCAGCTGGCTGAAGTGCGAGTGCAAATAATGGAGGCAAACCAGACTCTAGAAGAGTGCATCAGCTGTCAGGACTTCAGCCGTGCCGCCGAGCTTAAAGAGTCCATTTCTCAGCTAGAGGAGCTCAAGAACCAGCTCGCTTTGGAAGCTTCACAGCCTGCTGAGAGCATCAAAGAGCAGCATGTGGAGAAGGTCACAACTAATATGCTTGACTTCATTCACATGTGTAATTTTTTTCATTGTTATTCAACTGGAAATATGAAGCAGTTCTAGAGCTCTGACAAATCTGCGCAGAGTTGTAGCGTGAAATGCTAAGCAATGCACTCCCTTTATCACTTAATTCCTTTCATCAGCGTCTGAATTAAAACACTTTTACTGGTTTTAGCATTGAGCGCGCCAGGATCATTCTCATCCTTCCCATTGTTGGTCCTTATTATTTCGTGATGATTCTGGGTTTTGAGAATGCTCTGACATGACTTGCAATATAGAATTAGAAATCCACTTTGTGAGTAAGCTCATTTCGTAACAGGACTCATTTTGACGACCTTAAATAAAACAACCAAAATATAGTTCTAAAGTACATGGAGTGACACTCTCAGAGCTACGTCTGCTCCATGGGGAAGTATGCTGTATGTGTACTGCGTCTGTTTACTGTAAGTTCAAGTGCACCGTGAGGCTTAGATACGGCTCTGAGTTTTGTATAATAACACACAGAAAACATTGCGCACCACGTATGAAAGTTAACACCAAACGGTTTCAAGCAGAGACATTACTGAAAATGTGTGTGAAGGGATGGAGAGAGCGCCTCACGGGTTTCTCCTTTAACTTCCGATACAGAACATCACATTCCACTTAATAGACGTTATTTCTTTTAGGACACCTTGACTGTAAAATTAGTTTTATACACTATTTGTAATCTAAACATAATGTTTTGTTTGATTTAAAACCTTATAAAGCGTATCAGCACCTGTCAATGAGAGAGTGGGTCTGCTGTTTTTTTTTTTTTTTTTAAATTCCTCAAAAAGATTTGAGCCAAACCTACTCTCACACAGCTGACGTTCTGTGTTTTGTTCGTATCAATTTAGCAGACTCATTATAAACGGGTTTATCTAGCTAAATGAGATTGCGATTTCGATACATCTCACAACCCTGGATGACGCACACCAACCGATATGATCCCATTTTTTCATTTACACCAATCCATTATAAAAAAAACATGCAACGGTCACTTTAAGAAAAGTAATCTTAGATAAATGACTGCAAACATCACGTTTAGTTTCGTTTAGTTGTCGCTCCTGTGACGTCCGCTGCATAATTCTGTGGGAATCGCCTCTCGTGAGGAAACCATATTACAAGCTCGACTCGTGATGTTTTCTGTTAAAAGCTTTCAAAAGATCTCTTTCATTTGCTTGTGGGTCACATATTGGAAATATGGCCCAGAGAATTCGATCAATCTTCAAAGTAAAATGAATTTTTCACAGACATTTCAAAAAGGAAATGGAATCATTTGCTCAAACCTAAAGGGCAGTAACACGTCGTGTGAGTAACAGCTTGAGTGAATACAGCTGACTTTATTTAAGTACGAGTGCAGACTGATGCCAGGACGGTGGTTTTGATCGGGATCAGCACATAGAATAATCTCCGGTCGTGTGTTTCCTTTAGAGTGACCCGGAGACCTTGCTGAAGTGCCTGATGATGTGTGCCGAGTTGTTCAAGCAAATGAACATTAAGAGAAGATTCTGCCCAACCATGAATGGTCTGCTGGAATCACTGGTACAGTACCATTCAACAAAATCATTCTGAATAAAACAGCATTCGTTTCTTGGGAAAATGGTTTCTACTTTCCCTTGTTTGAAGGTCTTGCCAAGTATTGCCAACCCCGTCGCTGCCGTACGCAACATGGCTGTCCTTTGTCTGGGAACTGCAGCTCTTCACAGTAAAGAGCTCGCCGCCACACACCTTGTGCTTCTCCTGCAGGTCCTCTGAGTGCTCTGGTGATCTATGCTCTTGCTGTTGATGGCGTCTCACAGAAGTGCTATCTTTTCTCTCTGTTTTAGATCACACAGCTCGATGAGCCGAATGTGAGGATTAGTGCCCTCCGATCGCTCGTAGACCTCCTGCTGTTGTATGGTCTCAACATTCTCTCAGAGAAGCCTGCTCCTGAAGCCGATGAGCAGCCACAACAACCAGCTGAGGAGGAGAGTGCTGTTCAGAGCGTCCTGAAGATGCTGTCAGAATTCCTCGATAGTGAGGTACTGCACATCGAGCAGATCTGGACCGTTTCATCTGATGAACCCGAGCGTGAGATTATTAAGAGTGCTACTGAAGAGAGTATATTAGTCCTCACGGGGCTAAAGGACCCAGGGGTTTGCCAGTTTGTCAACTCCCAGCAAAAACACAATTTGATTTAAACCACAAAACAATCAAGTTATGACCCACAGCTTTTTAAAACAGATCTTTTTCTTGTATTTTTTATTATAATAACTAGGGGTGTAACGGTACGCTAAAATCGTATTCGGTTCGGTACAGTGTCTTGGAGAGTTCGGTTCGGTTCATTCGGTTCGGTACAAAACAATAAGAACTTACATAATCTTTATTTTGAAAAGCTGCCAATACACAGTAGAATTCTTGCATAAAATAAATAAAAGTGACACATTTGGGTGATATTTTAAATAAATTGCACTCTTTATAAAGAAAAGCACATTTTTTTAAATAAAAAAATGAAATACTGCAACTAGTTAGGATAGATAGGATACAGTGTTTCCCCTAGGATCATGGCCTTGGGGGGGGTGTTATGGGTGGTGCGGCAAAACTCTCACACACACAATTAATAGTGTTTATATGTTTCTTGTAATTGCAGTATACCAATATATTATAATGTCTGAACAATTACTGTAGAATAACTAAACAACTGTACACTGAACTAAACACTAAACATCAGATTTATTTTAATATGTTAATTATTCACAAAGTGTGCAGCTTTTGTCACTGCAGTGCATCTTTCTGGGCTTCTGAAAGAACATTTCCAGAGCATCTTGGTATGGATAGTCTGAAACTTCTGGCCCATTTATTGAGATCCGCATGCAGGCTGCAAGATGGTCCCCTTGCAGCCTATTGCGAATGTCTGTTTTGACCTGTAAATACATTAACTGTTAGGCTTTAAAAGTGATAACTGATAGTAACAACAGTAAAAATCAACTTAACATAGTGATAGTTTAAAGCAGGAAATGCCATTGTATAACTAACTAGCTAGCTATTAATTAAGCAATTTATTTATCAATTCGTTCATTCATGCATGTGTGTATTTACTTACTTACCAAGATCAGTCTTGTACAGCCAGGGGGAGTATTTCGCTTCTGACAGCCAAGCTGGGTCAAAACCTGTCGTTCTGTGGTGGCTAGGGGCAAGACATGCAGCACTTGGGATCTTTTCTGTACTTTGATTCGGAGTAGGAAAGCTACACCGGCTGCTGCTCGCAGCAGAACACGTGCTGTCATAGTCACCACCTTGGGAGCATTTAAAGCGCGGTCTCTGTCCGCTGATGGGTGTGTGTGTGTGCGCGCATCGGAGCGGAACTCCGCTGTGCGCGACATGGAGGACAATTGTAAACGCGCAAACGTTGAGACAGAAATTACATGCCATCGTATAAATAACATAATGCTATTTAGTTTAATAAAAGAAAAAAGCAAAGACCTGTTATATATAAATTACTTCTGTCGTTTTTCTTCGAAAATAAAATAAAATTAACTTGACCTTCAAGGGGGGCGGGGGGTGCCGTTGGGGGGGCGGGGCGCCCCCCTAATATAATGGTAAGGGAAACACTGTAAGGTAAATGTGTTTTTATCACAGTTTATGCACATTTTTACTATAGGATAGAAAGTTTATTGTTTTCTATCCTTACCCTACTTTCAAAATTTTCGCGCATCTTGCCGTTTCTTGGCTTTTTAATGCAGATTTCCAAAATGTGCTAAAAATAGGAGCATGGAAGCTTTTAAAGATAATGGACTTGCCAATTGGATGTAAGTGGGTAATAAATGAGTGTATGAAATACTGGGTGTATTTTAAAGTATGGTATTGGTTTTATCAAGGCTTTCTATTGTTTACACATCATAATGTTAGTTTCTTTAACAAGCAGCTTCTAGGAGTGGATTCTAAATGACAAAAAAGATCCAATTTAAAGCAATAGAACACTGGCTATAATAGTGTTTATTAATGCCCTGGTGCTGATTAGAAATATAATGACGACACGTCAGCTTGGATCATGCACAAATCGTTGTCAAGCTAAAAGGTTAGTTGTTTTTTCACAGTGCGTTCAATAATGACAGGAGTAGATGATAGACAGTAGCCTGCAGCGCTGTGAATTCTCAGCAGTTATACAATATGACATGACGTCCTCTGGGGAAAACAAACATTCATCTTCACAAATACAAAATCACAGAGCCATGAGTTTATAGACATGACAATAAAAATACTGCAGAAAGTTCATGACCCCATGAGCAGCAGTAAAACCCAAAATAGCCTTTTTGATATGTTTGAGGTTTGCTAATATCAACCGAATGCTCCTCTTTGCTCTTCTTTTTAATCAAAGTTCGACTTGTGTATATACATTTGTGGTGAGTATATTTCCAAACTTTTCAAAAGGCTGAGTTTTACTCAACACTAGGGGTGTAACGGTACGCTAAAATTGTATTCGGTTCGGTACAGTGTCTTGGAGAGCTCGGTTCGGTTTATTTTCGGTACAAAACAATAAGAGCTTACAAAATCTTTATTTTGAAAAGCTGCCAATACACAATAGAATTCTTGCATAAAATATATAAAAGTGACACATTTGGGTGATATTTTAATTAAATTGCACTCAATAAAGAAATACACATTTTTAAAATAAAAAATGAAATACTGCAACTAGTTAGGACCTGAAAACTTTTAACACTAGCAACAGCTTCAGCTTATATATCAACAAAACTAACTATTCAAGTTTTTGGCCAAAAAGATTAACCTATCCACATTTTCTGAAGAGAGCACAGATCTGGTTGCAGTGACGATATCTCCAGCAGTAGAAAATGTTGATGTGTTGCCTGCCCGATCTCCGTGGAACAATGTCGGCATACAACTTTAAATTTATCCACTCGTCTATCCCCGTTATGTATTTTAACAGAGAAGCCAAAGTGTTCCCAAACAGGAGACCGTAGTGAGGTGGGAGGGTCTTCAAGCTCTGGCTTCTCTTTCGCTGTTGCCATTACTCGTGCAGCTGTACTGTGCGTCACTCAATAGTGTCCGTGCAGAAACTCGCCTAGGAACATTGTTCCGCTGCACTTAATATCGCGCTAATAAAAAATTTATATTATTTAATAAAAAAATATACAGAAATGGTACGCAAGTGTACCGAACCGAACAGGCCACACCGAAACGGTTCAATACATTCCCGTGAACCGTTACACCCCTACTCAACACTTATTTTAATCTATCTTAAATCATAAAGCCTTCCATTTTACTCAAACTGGATCCAGCCAAAATTAATACTCCCTGCAACATAAACAACTACATCTAGTATATATCCCTCAGTATAGAGCAGTACAGGAGTTCATGATGCCATCGATGAAATATCTCCCCAACACAAGCAGCTCTCATGCAGTGCCACATAATGACACTGCCACCACCATGTTTCACTGTAGGCACCATGCATTTTTCTCTGAAATCTCTGGCACCTTTACAATGCCATTAGTTACAAAACCAGTGCATGTGCTTTGGGAGAGTTTTTTTTATTTTGTGGACTATACCATTGTATGCCATTCCTCAGCGCCGTGTGGTGTTACTGGAAACAGTCATTCCAGTTTGAATTTCCACTGCTTTAGCTCACTGCAGTGAACTTGCTTTCAGAAGATGAGATGTTAATTTCTGTGGACGTCTCTGTAAGATGGTTGCACTTCCAGCTTTCGTAAATTTTTGGATTCTTGTATCACTCACATTTTTGTGTGTAAAAAAATGATTTTCTTCATCAGATTTTGTGACATTTCTCTTCCATGGGGAGCCATTGCTGATGATATGAAGAGTTTTTCTTTTAAGTAATGCCCTTTTATGGTCACCTAAATTTTCTGACTAATGTAGTGGGTGTACTTATTTATGCTGAGCCTTGTATAACTGTCTCGACATATGGAACGATCAGACTATTGTCCATTCACAGGTGGTTCGGGTTTTTAGTGATGCTACTCACAGCCGTTCCCTGCTAGTTTCGTCTGGAGCGACGGCACACGATCTGTGTGTAATGTTGGCACAGAGCGCTCACTGTATGGACGAGGAAAGCTGGGCTCTCATTGAACACCACTCCACTTTAGGCCTCGGTAAGGCTTTTTTTTGCCCTCTCAAGATGAATGCTAATAATCTTTCTACTTTCCTAATTACTACTACCATTTGGAATTGAGTGAAAAAAGCATTTCTGGGATTATTCTAATGCTGGCTTACAGTGTTTTTGACAAACAAAATACGTGTATTTTAAGATTCATGCCTCATTGTTCCACCAAATGCCAACTCGAATGCTTCCCTGTTTCTGAAATAATGCGAACACAAAAGCTGACAAGTTGCATTGTGTTTGTGCGTGATAGTTATTGTTTGAATGAAACCAGGCCCGTAGCCGTTGCATTGAAATCAACACATGGAACGTGTTTTTCAGGCTTGGTTTAGTTTATCCTCTCCACTGTTGCTGGATTCAATAGTCACATGTCTTCAGAAACTAGTCATTGTGGTTATCGCATATTGGTACGAGTTTTAATGGTAAATATAAATAAACATTTATGAAAATTATGATTTAGTTTAACTTTGGATGAAATTGAATGGTGCATTTAAGTTTTACCAGCTTACATGAACACCTCTCACTCATTCCTAATGCATGTGGTGACATGATTATTATACTAGAACTTTTGAAACTTTTCAACTCTAACAATTTTTTCGAAGGATCAAATGTGCATCGAATCACACACGTTATAGGTGAATGATGTGTTTTTAGTTGTGGTATTGGAGCTTTTTTTTTTTTATTTGATGTATATTTTTAGAAAATTCCACAATTTCCAATTGAGGGAGAAACTGAATCTCTCATAAATATTTTGGATTTCTGAGCTGAATATTGAGTGAATTCAATGGTCTATTTAATAGCAAGAGGGTTTACTTGAAAAGCAGGCTTTATGCGGGCGTTTATTTAATGTGATTAAAGAATAAAGTTTGTAATTTGTTGACTGGTGGAACCATAACAGATTCTGATTGGTGGAGAGGAATGGTGACGTGAAAATTATGTTTTATTTACCAGTTTTCATTTGTTCTTGTTCTGTTTCATTTATGTTGTGCTTGTTCTGAAATGGGCAAGATGTATTGTGTCACAAATTCCAAGCGTTTTTGAGAATGGTGTTACAAAAAATGTCCAGCGGGGCAATTAAGCTAATGTTGATGAGTTACGTTGTTGGTGGTACATTTGTATTGCAGTGAAACTATAGGCTGCCTAACAGTATTTTTCATTCAGACCAAAAATGTTTTCTGCTTTAAATGGATAAAATCTGAATTCATGTGAAATTGAGGAAACTGAACAGAAAATGGAATCCTACGCATAGTGTTGGGTATGGTGTGTACTCCAAGATGTTTATGATAAGATACAAGATATATGTTTCTTTCAGGAAATGCACATTTCACTTGTAAATACTGTTCTATTTTTCCCATTTTTAGAACGCTGTCTTGAAGACCATGAGATTGTGGTGCAGGTCCAGTCATCCTGGCCTGTAGAGGGCGACACAAAGCTGCTTTTCCGCAAAAATTATGCTAAATATGAGTTCTTCAAAAAACCTGTGGTACGTGGATAGTGCCAGGAATTCTGTGCCGTTTTATATAACTGCTTTGGATAGTCTTAGTCTGGAAATAAATAGCAATATTATAATTTTCCTCTCAAATCCTCAGCTGTTTTTTCCACATCACATGATTTCTGAGACTCCTGGTGTCACTAAAGGAACGACATCATTCGATTTGGTGCAGGTATGAGAACGTAGAGGTTGCAAAACATCAGATTATAGATTTTCTGATGGTTGGGTTCTTGTTTGACTGAATTTTTGAATTCAGTTATTTCACTAGGTTTTTTTTTTTTTGTGTGTAACCGATTTAATCTTACTATTTTAAAGAAACTAGTCAAGAGTGGCTGCTGTCCAGAGATTCAGGGGTTTCTTCAAGTCCGAGAGGGTGGTAAAAAATCCTGGAAGAAGCTCTATTTCATTTTAAGGCAGTCTGGACTGTACTGCTCCAACAAAGGACAGTCGAAGGTGCCACAAACACAGATTTATTTACTAAATACATGTTTTCTGCATCTTCACTACAAATAAATTTGTGTCTGTGAAGGAGCCTCGGCATCTACAGTTTGCTGCAGATCTAGAGGATCTGAATGTCTACACTGTGTTCAATGGCCGCAAACATTACGGGGCACCAGGAGAACATGTTTTCTGCATTAAAGTATGTTATTTTAGTCAAGTATTATTTACTTTCCATGTTTTAAATATCCATAGAACTTAATTTATGAAGAGCCTGGTTCCAAAATGCTATAAATACGTAAATGTTAAATTGAGAAAAAAGGTGTTTTCTTCATCATGAAAGGGTTTGTATGTAAACCATCTTTGTTTCAAACTGTAATAGATCTAAATGAGTCTCTAATAACATTAAACATTTCTAATTTAAATTTTTAAATTTTTTGAGTTTAAACATGTATTAAATGGTCTATAAAGTTGGGTTTTAAAGGCTAACATATTGTTAATCGTCATTTGTTTTTGACAAAAGATTCTAAACGCATCTCCCTCTAGACCACTCAAGCTACAGGCACCAAACTTTGCCAAGATATCCAAACGTATCTAGCTTGGGTTGCTATATCTATTTAGACTGCTACCACTAAAGGAATTCTGGGAAGTCATTGAAAATGGCGGAAAATTGTCCATTGACTTAACATGTGATCAAACTTTGTAGAACCTCAAAGAAACAGGCCACACTTGTGGAGATTATCATACCAAACACTGTTCAAAAGTATTTGAACCCAAGGCTCCATAAACTTCAAGATGAAACATCATAGAGAAACAATGGTTTATTATGCTAATCATAGTATCAAATCAATTTTTTATGACATCACTGACGGCTCCCTACTAACCAACTCTAGCAACCGATTTTCTGAACTCTTATCTCAGCTTTGGTAAATGACAAAGACATGGGGGTTGGTTTATATAACTTGTAGTGACACAGGGAACATGTTATAATGTCACTGACTTCATAGCAACCAAAAATTCTATCTTGGCAACCAGTCCATTTTGCTGATAAAAATACTATTCAATATCATTTTTACGAGCCAACATCAAACTTTAGGTAACTAGTTTTTTTTTGCTATTAGTTTTCTCTGGAGACGACATACATTTATTTAATCAACGTAAAGAAAAATAACAAGTAAAAGTGGTTTGTACTTATGGCAAGTCCCAAATGTCAACCAAATTGGAAAGAACCTTGCTTAAAAAGTTCATCCTGCAGTATTTACAAAATTATATTCAAATCCATCTTCGAGGTGCAGTTTAAATGTAAAATATATATGTAATGATAAATATTAAGAATAAACCAAAGATGAACTCACCTAGAGCTGCACAGAATGTTTGGACATATCTCGTATGTTTCCAGCGCCTGAATTACTCATCTTTTTAACATGTTCAGAAGCAAGCAGGATCAACAAATATATTTATTTATATGGCTTAAATAAATGAATACAATCGAGGGCCAAATATTGGGAAAAAGAAATGAATAAATTAGTCGTAAATTTCAATCAGCATGGTATGAAAACTTTTAAACCTGTAGAAAATGCAATGAATTTATTTCAGATTTCATTTACGCTGAAAAAATGTCAATGGAAATAAATTAAAAATCATTTCAGCGCAAATATTACGTAAATAAACAAACAGTGCAGTATTAATAGAAAATATATCTTCATGGGAATTCCTCCTGTGTCCTAGGCCTCGAAAGACCGGTTTCGTAGTCAGGATTTGAAGCTGATGTGTGCTGACACTGAGCAGAGTCGAACGTGCTGGATCACCGCTTTCAGATTATTTAAGGTACATTGAAAAAGCAGGCATATTTCCATTATAAAATAATAATGTAGAATAATATAAATGTTAATGTGTCTGTGTGTCTCAGCATGGGAAACAACTCCAGGTGAATTACCAGCTCTCCCAGTCAAGCTTTAGACTGCAAAAACCATCAAAACAGGACTCAAAGGTATAGCAGTCATTTTTCTTTTTGATGAGAGGTTTTTAAATGAATCTTTTTCATTTTACACATTGTTTGCAGTGTATAGAGTGATTTATGAATCACTCTTCAGCATTTGACCACTGATCTTCACTTTGTTTCATCTGTTCAGTCTTCAGATGTGGAGGAATCAATGGTAGCAATGGATTTTTCAGGGACTAGTGGTGGCCGAGTGCTTCAAAGCCCACACGACGCTCAGAGCGCGGAGCAGGAGGAGGGACAAATCTGGCGGGTGCGTCTCGGGGCAAAAGGGAAACCAGCAAATTCATACTTTTTTTTAGCCACTTTCACTTCAGGATGATTTTGAATCTTATTATGGCCACAACTTTTTCTCTGTTTCATCGAATTGAATGATTTTTGGTGGCGAGTCTTATTTCTACACATATTTTGGGAACATGCTTTGAAATTTCCAAAAAACTCAAAATAATTTGCTTTTTAGAACACCTAGACAAACACTGTAGCTGTGTCCCAATCCAGAAGTTTACCTCTTCCCAAGTGCAATCAAAAGTTTACACACCCCAGCTCTTACTATGTTTTATTCCCCCTTTAACATCAATGACAGCCTGAAGTCTCTTGAGGTAGTTGACAATGAGGTTCTTTATCTTTTCTGTTGGTAAAGCAGCCCATTCTTCTTGGCAAAAAAGCCGCAAACATGAATTGGAGATGGAAGGGGCATATAGATGCTTATAGACGAGACACTATATGACATTACATTTGGTTATATGCGTAAACAACAGCTCCTAATCAAAGAATCTAAAAAAGCTGATTGCATTTATTATTTGTGATCTACTCTAGAAGAGGGAAGCGCTACGTCACAGTTTGCCTGGAAGTGTTCACAGCTCACAAGCGTCTGGTGAGAAATGAAAATGACCAAGAAAGAATTATAGACAACGTCGTCTCTGATTATCAATCTTTGTGCAGCACTTGATCGGGTTCAACCTTGGTTTCATGGGGGCGTGTCTCGAACGGAAGCTCAAAGGCTGTTGGAGGAGCAGGGTCAGGTAGATGGGTAAGAAACATTTTAAAGGCTTTCGCTTGTAAAGCAGCATTTGTTTGATGTGCTCTTTTCTGGTACGACAGGATGTTTTTGATCCGGGACAGTAATCTGCATCCACAGTGCTTTGTGCTTTCCTTGAGCTACAAACTGAAGACCAAGCACTACCTCATCATTCCGGTGTGTAGACCTAGATTTCATTAATTTAATGAAGGACCATAAAATGTCAGTTTTAAAAATGTAATGCACACTATGTGAGGGGAGGGTTATGGTTTCACTCTCCTAACTCAAGTCTTCGCATAGCCATAGGCTCGTTTGAATTTTTTTGGTACTATATTTATTTTATTTATTTATTTTTTTGTGAAGGAAGATTTTCAAAAGTAGAAAAGGGACATAGCTAACTGTACAGCAAAGGCATGGAAGCTGTAGTGTAGTGGACGGTGCGCAGGACATGCAAGTGGGGTTGCGCAGGGCGATGCAGGTTCAAGTCCCGAGCCTGTTGTCTATCCCATCCCACCCTATTCTCTCTCCGCCTTTCTTCCTGTCTCCCTCTACTGTCCTATCTGTTCAAATTAAAAACCAATAAATACATTTTAAAAAAAGAGACTATATTAACTTCTTAAGCCCTGAGGCCTATTTTCCGAAAATACTATACTTTTACTTTTTAAGGCATTTCTCAGCTTTTACAAGGCCTAAACTGCAAATCTTGGTATCAAAATGAAGATAGGTTCTTGGGGAGTGGTGTGGATGAGTTAATTTGACAGTCAAGAACACAGGGTAAGAGTAATTGATGTTGGAATGGCCAAAAAATGAACTCCGCCTAAAAAAAAAAAACCACATGTTTCCTCCAATATCTCCTTATTTTACTTATAACGAAGCAAATAAACACAATCAATTGTAACCACTACATGTCAAGGACATCTGTAGCAAGTTTGGTGTTCATACTACAAGAAACTAATATTCTGTAAAGGTTTTGATTGAACAAAGTTCAGGCGTAATCCATGTTGGCACAGTTTGGCACAATTTGGCACAATAATTGAAATATGGAAAAAATCTTGTCCAAAGCTTCAGCTACGTTCATAGTCTTCTTTTCTTGCTCATGGGACATGATTTCAGCAAAAAAAAACTCCTAAAGAAACGCTGTAAAAGGGGGGTGGAAGCTCATTTACCCCATCTTGCTGCGCTTTTGGGAACCTTTCATTCACAAACGCTTTCGACGTCGAGCTTCTGCGTGTCCCTACCCCCCGACCATCTGTCCAATCCGGGAGCTCTATATATCGCTGGAAAGCTCTGAATATGAGGCAGCCAATGATGACAACCATTTTGAGACTGACGGGATCGCCGACGAATCACACGACGCGCAGCGTGGAGAGACCACCTCTTACGCACGGGGAGTCATTCCATATTTGGTGACGTAATGAGAGCACGGAGCAACAGAAAAGATCCAAAATGGAGTTTTCGCGAAGCTTTCGACCGGACATAACAACAAACGGACTTTTATCGCTATTGAAATAACTTTTTCTTGAAAAAACGGCAAAGGTAAGACAAGATTTACATGCTTGCTTGGTTTTTGCTGGCGTTTTTTCGGGAAACTTTCGCTCCCTGCTCTGAAATACTTCATGCAATGTAAATGAGTTGCATATCGCTGGATTCAGCTGGTTGTTAGCTTTCCTTTGATGCCATGGTTTTGGTGTTTCCGTTTATATTGTGGATACATATCGTGCATAAACAAAAACTTAGTCATGAATTATACTCCGACTATGTTGTTGTTTATTTGCATGGCGTTCGAGCTGTGGTTCACGGATATGAAATTTAATTAGATACGTTTTTAGAGGAGTTTCTGCTGAGCACAACAGTATTTAATATGTTTGGGTTATTATCAGGGTTCGTGAGCTATGAGTGAAAATGTAACGCACAAGGGGGGAAGTCCCTGGTACCGGGGACTCTCGGGCTTAAGAGGTTAAGTTGTGAAATTCAACTTTTAAGGAACTCATTTGAATCAAGTCTTTATTTCTTGTGAGTGATTATAAAGAACACTGAATGAAATGTCTGTACCTTGTGTTGCATTGCAGAGACTTCTTGAGCACAATCAATGCATTAAAGTAAAGTACTAAAATTAAATCAGATTTCACACACAAACAGTTTTTGCAGGTAAAATGTTTTTGCAATTAACAAAACTTTATTTATATTTGTAAAACATTTATGCCTTACATTTGGTCTATAAGGACTCAACAGGATGCAGCAGCATCATCCGCCTTTTTTTGCAACTGGCAAAGATGTCCTCGATTTGGTTTTTATCCAACTTCTCAGTAAGATAATTCTCGCTGTGTAGGATGCGAAGCCTCAGAACCCACTGAAGGTCTCTCAGATTCAGAAGTGGATGACAAGTTGAAATTTTATTTTGAGTAAAGTAATTGTGAATATCCAGTTTACACAAAAAAGTAGAGGCAGATTTGCTTTAGCGCTAGCTAAACATGAGCAACTAGCATTAGCTTTACCCTTGACCTTTGATTAGGATGGCTGTTTTTAGCGCCGATTTAATGTAAAACTAATCAAATAACAGTTTTATATTATAATTTGAATTAAATACATTGCAATTTGTTAATGTTTTTACAAGAAAAAAAATTCAAACATCAAATGCAAAACCTTTCAAGTACACAAGGGGGATCCCCCAAACTCCTCGCTCAGATATCACCCACTTCCCCCTCTGCAATCACTCCAAAATATTTAGGAAAATTAATAACCAAATAATAATCATTATATTTTGAAATTGCATCCTCTTTATAGAAAATTGTGAATGAACACAAACACTTCACCCGAGCCTTTGTTACCGGACTTAGAACGTTGCTAAGAAATGAAAGAACAAAAAACAAATGTAAACGGAGGTAAGTAGAGATAAAGTACACGGGAAGCCACAGAAACACGATCCCCACACCGCACTGACTCCTTTCCTCAGATTCACCCCATCTTAAAAGGGCGGCACAGACAGTACTGCCCGTTACACAGTGTGTCTGTCTGACTCCTAAGAAATGCATTAGATTAAAGGCAAATAACACAAGGTGTGGCAGCGGACCTTGAGCATATCTGCAAAGACACATGTCGGGGCACAGGGGTAGGCGAAGGAAAGCAAAAAAGGAACTCTCCTTTTTTGTTTTGAAGCGAGCGAAAAACAAAAAAAATCCGGTCCTTGCTCCATGCAAAATACTCACACGGGTCCCACTCCACTCGACTCACATTCACTGGTGTAAAGAGATTAGAGATGTTTTAATAATGATGCATCTTGATTCAGATTTTTTTGCTAAACTGGACATTTATACAGTTGTGCTCATAAGTTTTTAAATATTTCCAAAAATATAGATGATAATGCAAAAGCTTTTTCCCGCACTCGTGGTTAGTTCTTGGGTGGGGCCATTTATCTTCTTTATATTATTAACTGTGTTCACTTTTTAAAAATTATAATGATGACAGAAACGTTCCAAATGACCCTGATCTTAATATTTTGAATATCGACCTTTAACATCAATGACAGCCTGAAGTCTCTTGAGGTTGTTGTTGATGAGGTTCTTTATTTCTCTTTTGGTAAATGAAGGGAATGTTCCATAATATAATCCAGAGGAGACAGGAGAGGGCTTGACGTCCAAGTATCTAATAAAAAATTCATGAATAACATGTCTGGATATCTGGGTTGGGCTAACAAAATTACACAAAGGCAAAGCAAATGCCCATTCTTTTATGCCAATTTAAATTCTTAGGTTGCCTTGCATGAACTGCACATTTGGGTTCTGCACAGAGAGGTTCAATGATATTGAGGTCAGGAGACTGAGGTAGCCGTTCCAGAACCTTCACTTTGTCTGGTGTAGCCAATGACAGGTGGACTTGGGCTTGTGTTTTGGATCGTCGTCATGTTGGAATATCCAGTAACGTCCCATGCGCAGTATCCTTTGATTACATGCTGCAACCGTCTATTTTCACCTTGGCTTCCTGTGCCTTCGGAGCTCACAAATCCCCAAACCATCAGTGACCCGCCTCCATGTTTCACAGTGGGGATGGTGTTCTGTTCATGTTGACTCCTCTCCAAATGTAACGTTTATGGTTATGGCCAAAAATTTGGTCTCATTGCTCCAGAAGTCTCAGCGCTGTTTGGCAGCTTTTTTGCCATTTGCACAGTAATGGCTTTCTCCTGGCTGCTGGACTATTCAACCAATTTTCTGTAAGTGTCTCCTTATTTTGCTCCTTGAAACACTCCAGAGCTCTGTATTTCAGCTGATGTTATTTGGGAGTTTTTCTTTGCATCTCTTACAATTTGTCTGTTTGTTGTAGAAGAAATTTTTGTTTGTTTCAACAGAATCCCTTTGGATATATTTTTCTGTCCCTTTTCTGTTTTGAACCATTTTGTCTGAGTTCAACTATGGCCCAAAATTTAGAAAAGTGAGAAATCAGGAGTCCAGAAACACAGAAACATTTTATGCTCAACATTGATTGTGTTTTCCAAAATGTAAGTCGCTTTGGATAAAAGCGTCTGCCAAATGCTTAAATGTTATCATTCATATTTCCCCAGAGTGTGTAAACTTATGAGGACAACTGAAGATTTCACTTACAAATTAAGATAATATCTTTTCTTTTATTTTTTCCATGTGGCTGTTTGTGTGAAGCTGGAGCAGGGAGACAGGCAGCACTACACAATGGACGACGGTGTGACTCTGTTCTCGGATCTGCTGCAGCTGGTGGAGTTTCACCAGATTAACCGCGGTATTTTACCTGTGTGTCTCAAACACCCCTGCACGTGTATTGCACTATGAGCCTTCAAAACGAGCAAAAGCGATCCAGCAACAGCCAAAAGACTTTTACATGCTGGATTTTTAATGGGACATGTAGCATAAATGAATGTACATTGTGATTCTATTTTATGTCAGTCAGATGTAGCATGTGTTATATTTCCTCTCTGGATCACAGAATGTTCTTGTTTCTGTTGACCGTTAGTGGTGTAGAAATCTCCTTATATATTTATTAAATGCACTCAGGGGGATATTAATGCAATTAAAATTTTTAATATCAATGCCCTTTAAAAGTTGCACTTAAATTGTATCAGTTTATAGTATATTTTTTTTAATATACAATGTTTATCTTTCTGTTTACTTGGTCTGTATGAGTAATGTTTACAATTGCCTCATATTAGGAACCCTTTACGTTGTAAATTAGGTAAATGTAGTTTTTCTTTGATGTTTTAGATTTTAATTCTATTTATGTGCACACAAATGGGTCCTTAACACTAGATGATTTGCTTAGTCAGTGTATGAGTCATTGTTGGAAATAAATAAGTTACAAATATTTGTTTAATTGTCTTTCTTGAATTATATTTGATAAAGGGGTCATGACATGTTGGACCTTTTAGTGGATTTTATAGTGATTTAAGGGAATAGATTGAATAAAAAAAATCGAACCATGAACATTACCGAACAAAAAATGAGTTTTTATTTTAAAAACTGTTTTTATTCACCTCGTTGACATCACACGAGTCAAATGGTTACGTCAAAGCTTGACATGAAACGCCTGGTTTCCTTCCCTGGAAGTGAAGCAATGCCTCCTCTTGTGATATCTTCTATTTCATTTCTCTGTAACCAATAGGTGAGTAACTGGGGAGTAGTTACAAAGTTTTCTGAATGAAAATCTCAGCCCATTTCCGGAATACGTCTGAGCTAGAAAATGATTGTGATTAAATTAAAAATACAGAATTTGAGTAAAGGAATCACATTTCCTATACAATTAGACCAATGTTAAAATATTATTTTGTCTAACTTATTAATAGGCTTCCTGACAGTGTAGTGTATGTCCTTGGCAGATGATAGCATTGCAAGTGTCTGTGCCACTGTTTCGGGCGACATCACATCCCTTGTCAGTCAGTCAGTTGTCAGTCTTCACTGCCTTGTTGCCATGGAGACCTATTTCTTTAATATTCTATTAAGGTCAACAGCCCCAACTGAAATGCATACACATATGTGATAATATGCTCTGTATACTATGACTGATTTGCATAGATTAATTATGTAAATGCAGAGCTCACCTCATTGTAGCTGTGAATAAATCAGTAAATTACAATTTAATTCTCAGTTTTCGGTGTAAACATACACTAAAAGAACATACACAAAAGGTTGTACTCCCAAACTTAAATTGATGTTTATTATGTTACATATGTAAACAAAAAGCTGAGCATATACGTGAAGTTTATGACAAATGTCATTAATGATATATACGTGACATATGTGAACATCAATGTGACATATCTAAAGGGATCATGAACTAAGAAACCGAGGAGTGGAGGAGCTTATTACAAAAAAGCTGATGGAAAATTAGGCTGCTGTGTAAGTTCAGGACAGTCACATAACAATTGTTATACCTACAATCAGAGTCTAAAAACAGTAAGTAACAAGGAGCGAGCCAGTGTTTGAAAGAAAACACCACTTGTCCTTCTATGTGAGAAGCAGTGTTCTACAAACAAGAATAACCTTGGAGCAGAGTAAGTCTTTCTAACGTGTCAATTGTGACCTTGTGATTGATACGACCCACCTATTGTTTAATTTTGTTTCATTTAATTTTAAATACAACAAGTAGGTTTCAAAAAGGTTATTAGTTTTAAAAAAAAAAATTTTAAACGAACACTGCAAGAGTTATGTCATAATTTGCAAGGTAATTCAAATTAAAAGGTGAGAAAATGCATGATTGTCTTTCAATTTCATTTAACAGACCTCAAATTGGTGCAATCGGTGCCATCCAGTGGTGAAAAGAGATTACTCTTGGAAGTGAAAAGGCTTATGTTTTTCAAAGTTCTTGCACAAAAAATGCAAAATGGAACAAAAAGTCTACAAGGATTAGGGGGAGTATGTGTGTGGGGGGGTGGCTATGATTTTTTTTTTGGCTCAGCACTTGATTTTTGTTATAAAACACAAAAACTGAGATTTTAAATTCAGAAATTTTTTATTTTTTTGTACAAATTCGTGTTCAAAATTGTAGTGTTATTGTGTAATGCATGCACTGAAAAGTTATTTGTAAAAAAAAAAAAAAAAAAAGATGGGGTTGTACAAATAAAAATTATATCAAGCATTGCCACCAAAAAACCGTTTTAAAGGTAATTTTTTATTAGAGCAAATTGTAATATATGCTCAAAAACGCTGATCATTGTGTTCATTATAAATTAAAGCAGAAATGTCCATGTCATGTTCGAATGTGTTTCAGTATTTTAAGAGCATTGAGTACAGAAGTCATGTATACTCAGATTGCTGTCCAGTAAAAAAAAGTGTCTGATGGTTGGGTGAGAAGCCCCACCCACTTTCAGAACCTGTGTGTAGGATTACTACCCAGGAAAAAAATATTAAAATCCATGAATAGTACAAAGTAAAAAAAATTCAGTTCACAACCCCTTTAATTATTTACTTTAAAGGACTTCATGCACTACATATTTGCTTCACATGTATTGAGATGCTGATGAAAAATCAGTTGATGATACCTTTTTTCAATTTTTTTTATTTTTATTATTGAGGTTTATATGTGAATATATGGTGAAACAAAAAGGAATTTAGCAGTTAACTCCTCAACAGGTCAGTCAGACCTCCCAAAGAGCACTTCAACCTCCCAAATCTTATAAATAATTATTAAAGCAAATAAGAATTCTTTATTGGTTTTAGTTTTTTCCCCCTCAATAAGTAATCCCATAAAAACATGTTTTTTTTTTATTTACCTGCACATCCGCTTACCAAAGCTCCGCCTTCCCCAGTGTACACACTCAGTGGGTCAGTCTCCTCTCACTTATTCATGAGTAATCATTTATTATTCAGTGTGGAACAGTGGTCCCAAACATGCATGAAAACACTCACAAAAACAGCTCTGTGTGTGTTTGTGACTAGGGTGAAGCTCAGAAATAGTCAGCAACACTGATGGAGCAAATGTAAGATGTGTTCAGGTTACTTTGACTTTCAGCTATAGGTTTTCTTTTATTTATTTTAATATATAATATATATATAAAACATATATTCAGTTTTATTCTACCCAATCTCAGTCCTTTTACATATGAGCTGAACACCGAAAATACTGAAATAAGTCTTGTAATAATATAACTAAAAAAAAGAAAATGTAATAATATAAATTTTTCATTATTATTTTATATCGATAACGGAAGCCAATAAATGGTTTACAACTATTCAGAAAAAAAAACAACAAAAATTGATCAATTTAAGAAAGTTGTAACATAAGTGGCCTAGTGGCATTATATTGTCATATGTTTCAGTTAGTAGCCTATAATGAACGAATAGTGTAATATATAAATTCATTAAATGTAATAATTCCTCTTTCTGCAGCTGTCTCTGGAAATCGGCCTTGACGGTTCATAGTGTCGCCCTCGTGCAATTACCCCTCGTTTTCTCCACTTCACCCATCAAACCCACCGCGCACCCCCTTTCCCACACAATGGTTCAGTCCATGAACCAGACCAGCGCTTGTGGATCACTCTACTTTTAGTAGGCGTAGGGGGGGACTTAAGTGAATATCGAATGAGATCGGTTTGTGCCATGCGGACTTGAACACGCTCACACACCAACATCATGCCAGAACACTAGTACACGCGATACAGTCGGATTTAAGAAACCAGGATGGGTGTTATTGGAGAAATGAAGGAGGACGAGGCTTGGTAGAGCAGGAGGGACGTGAGACAAACCGAGGACACACCGCGGCATTCTCAGCAGGTATGTGACACTGCATCAGAGGGCTGCTTCAGGGTTAAAATTAACCAATTATACGTGCATTAACCACCAGAGCTGTGAATATACTGGTAATTGCCCAATTTACTAACCGTCACCAACCGACACCTTCGAGTTGGCGCGTAGTTTTCCCGCGTAAATATGAATCCTTGTTTTGTTTGCACGGAGGAAGTCATTATTAATAAAGCACTTATTGTTTTTGGTGTCGCGAGAGAGCTTCATGGCTGATGGGGAATGTAATGGACTCGGGCTCTATTAACTCTGGTAAGTGCGTGTGCGTGCGTGTGTGTGCACCGATGGGATGTGCAGAGTGTCTCTCCATCATTTCACAGACTGCAGAGGAAAAGAGAGACATCGGGGATAGACACATAGTATCAGGAACTAGAGGTCGAAATTACACAATTTTGACTAGCCGAAAGACATTTTTTTTTATGTTTGATTAGTTATGTCACCTTGTCTCCCTCTGCTCCCCACATCATCTTGAATTTCACACTCAGAAATTAATCATAAATTATATTTGTGTGACCTTATTTCAAGTGTATACTTTGACTATAAATAGATTAGGCTGTATATTGACTGTGCAATACTGTTTAGGCATGTGTGAAAAATGCTGTAAACAAATAATGCTTTCAGGAATATGTACAGAAGGATTGTTTATTCCCTGAGAGAAAGAAAGTGATATGCCAAATTGCTGGTATGGTGAACAGCCTGGTTGCTATGGAAGGGTCAGTGACATAATCTAAAGTTCCATTTTTGTCTTATAAACCAACCCCCAAGTCTCTATCATTTACCAAAGCTGAGATAGTGTTTAGAAAATGTGGTTGCTAAGGTATACAGTTTGGTATCTAGGGAGCTCTCTGTGATGTCTCCAAAAATGTAAGTTGTGTTAAAAATAAGTGAATTCCACATTTCTCTGTCATGTTTTGTTTTGTTTTCGGGGTTCAAATATTTTTGCACAGTGATTGGTACATATATTCTTGCACATACTGATTACCACCACAAGTTTGATGAGATTGAAGTTTCACTTCTCAGTTAGAGTTACAGTTTAACCAATATTGACCCCATGTTAAATCCATTGAAAATTTCCCAGCAATCATAGCAATTTCCCTGAATTCATTCAGTGATACCAGTCTGAAAAGATATAGCAACCCAAGTCAAACCCTGTCAAACTCAAGTCAAACCAGGAACGGTTTTAGAGGAGATGGGTTTCTTTGACAAGCCAACATAATTAAAGGTACACTAGATCAAAGTCAGAGCTCTTGTTGGTGATAATGATCATATACAACATGACCTGAAACAGAGACGGCCATATAGGAGGGGTAAAACTTGTTGCAGTGAAGCCAAACTCTGTTGTCAAGATGAAGTTGCTTGGGGTTTCAGGTTGGCCGTCATGGAAGAGTTGCCAAAACTTCGATGTGGAAGGTAGTCCAAGTGAAGAATGCATGTAAACAAGAACTGGGGCACAGAAATAATGACATCATTGGAGTGATTAGTCAAAAGAGAGTGGTATAAAAAAAAAATGTCTACAGGCAACAGTTAAGCATGATTGTGATACCTTGAACGTTTGGGGCTGCCTTTTTACAAATGGAGTTAGAAATTTGGTCAGAATGCATGGTGCTCTTCATATGAGCAGATGCTCCACCTTGCCATAACACCAGAGAGCCCATTCAACAACACCCACAACCTCTCTAGTCATCCCTCGTAAAACAAACATAGGATTCCCTGGAGATTTGAACCTCTAAAACCTCAAGACCTTCAAGTCAAAAAGGCTTAAAATGTTCTTGTTCTGGTATTACCAGGCTGACTGTCCAGTGCCTGTGCTCATCTTGTGCTTTTCCGTTTTAATTGTTTATGTGTTGCCTTTTATATTCACTCATGTCCTAATGGTTTCCTGTGTATGGTGTCCTTGATTGTAATAAAATATATATATACCAGCAAAAAGAAGAACTGAATTTGGGGGAGCTTTACAAGGACTGGACACATGTCAGCGTATTGTGAGGCCTGACACTCAAATTAGTTTTAGATGTTGTGCTATAAATGTCACATTCCTCGTTTAAAGCTACTCCTGAACTTGATTTACGTGAGTGGGGGAAAGAACTGAATTGTGGCTCAGTGCTCCAAAGTGCTCTTCTTAGATTAAGGGAATGATTTTTGCCAGATGAAGATTGAAAGAGATAGCGGAGCCTAAATGCATAGAGCAATGGTCAGAAGTTCCCTTAAGTAGCATTGTCCATTACCATTAAGTGTTTTGTACGCAAGTAGAATATATTTTTGAATATTGCTAATAAAGCAGATAGCAAGTTGGTACGGATTACAGTTGAAGATTTTGCCCGGACATGACGGGGCCAGTCGGGACCTAACAAATACGGTCAGCTTCAGGGTTAATTTATATAATTAGCTATAGTTTATGGGCTCGGATTGGTCTCTGTGTTGTTATATCAATTTACCTTTATTGGAAACCATAGTAACTTGGAGTTTTGGTTGAGACAGCAGCAGCAAACCTTTCCAGATTTGCTGAACTAGTTATTATGGAGGCAACAGTAAACAAAGCTCCCGCTTGGTATGTACATTGGTTGTTAACCAGGCATTTGTTCACATTAGTTCGGTTCGATGGCTTAGAAAAATAGTAATTGTTTTAATCATCCTTCGTATAGATCACATGAAGAGATAAAAAAAAGAGTGTTCACTCCCATACCTCCATCCATTTTCCAACCTGCTTATTCCCTTTTCGGGGTCGCAGGGGTCTGCTGGTGCGCACATTGGGCTAGAGGTCCAGCGCACATTGGGCGAGAGGTGGGGGTACACCCTGGAGAGGTCGCCAGGCCATCGCAGGGCAACACACACTCACACATCCACACCTAAGGGGAATTTAGATTATTTAGTTAGCCTAACCACATGTTTTTTGGGATTGTGGGGGAAACCGGAGTACCCGGAGGAAAGGTCATTTTTTTATTTTATGGTTCTATGTTTGTTTTATGGTTTATGGCGAGGCTTGAACCGACAACCTTTTAACTGGAAAGGCACAGTGCTACCCACTACGCCACCATGCTGCCCAGGTGTTCACTTTATTTTGCTAAATCACACATCGATACACGTCTTCAAAAGTAGGGGTAAATAAACCATAAAATAAAAAAATATAGTTAGCAAGAACTGCAGAACAGTACTCTGTATGCCATAGTGCAACATAACATATTCTGTGTCTCTGAATTCATTGGGTTTCGCAAGTTGAATTATTCCCTAAAAGTCACTCTCTTTCACTTGATGGCGCTGATGTGTGTCATGTTTTATGTGTTGCCTTTAGCATAATTACATCTTAACCTCTTAAGCCAGAGAGTCCCCGGTACCGGGGACTTGCCCCCTTGTGCGTTACATTTTCACTCATAGCTCACGAACCCTGAGAATAACCCACACATATTAAATACTGTTGTGTTCAGCGGAAACTCCTCTAAAAACGTATCTAATTCAATTTCATATCCGTTAACCACAGCTCGAACGCCATGCAAATAAACAACAACATGTCCGGAGTATAATTCATGACCACGTTTTTGTTTATGTGCGATATGTATCCACAATATAAACGGAAACACCCAAACCATTACATTAAATGAAAGCTAACAACCAGCTGAATCCAGTGATATGCAACTCATTAACATTGCATGAAGTATTTCAGAGCAGGGAGCGAAAGTTCCACGAAAAAACGCCAGCGAAAACCAAGCAAGCATGTAAATCTTGTCTTACCTTTGCCGTTTTTTTCAACAAAAAGTTATTTCCATAGCGATAAAAGTCCGTTTGTTGTTATGTCCGGTCGATAGCTTCGCGCAAACTCCATTTTGGATTGTTTCTTTAGCTTTGTGGCGTCATTACGTCACCAAATATGGAATGACTCCCCGTGCGTAAGAGCACGTCTCTCCACGCTGCGCGTCGTGTGATTCGTCGGCGATCCCGTCAGTCTCAAAATGGTTGAGCTGATTGGTTTCCATAGAATCAGAGCTTTCCGTCGATATATAGATCTTCTGGATTGGACAGATGGTCGGGGGGGTAGCTCGACGTCAAAGCGTTTGTGAGTGAAACGTTCCCAAAAGCGCAGCAAGATGGCGTAAATGAGCTTCTACCCCCCTTTTACAGCGTTTCTTTAGGAGTTTTTTTTGCTGAAATCATGTCCCATAAGCAAGAAAAGAAGACTATTAACGTAGCTGAAGCTTTGGACAAGATTTTTTCCATATTTCAATTATTGTGCCAAATTGTGCCAAACTGTGCCAACATGGATTACGCCTGAACTTTGTTCAATCAAAACCTGTACAGAATATTAGTTTCTTGTAGTATGAACACCAAACTTGCTACAGATGTTCTTGACATGTAGTGGTTACAATTGATTGTGTTTATTTGCTTCGTTATAAGTAAAATAAGGGGATATTAGAGGAAACGTGTTTTTTTTTTTAGGCGGAGTTCATTTTTTGGCCATTCCAACATCAATTACTCTTACCCTGTGTTCTTGACTGTCAAATTAACTCATCCACACCACTCCCCAAGAACCTATCTTCATTTTGATACCAAGATTTGCAGTTTAGGCCTTGTAAAAGCTGAGAAATGCCTTAAAAAGTAAAAGTATAGGATTTTCGGAAAATAGGCCTCAGGGCTTAAGAGGTTAAAAAACAGTGCTTGCACACAGTGATATGTTTGTTGTATTTGTAAAGCTGAAATGTCTCCAAACCTCAGGTTTAAAAATGACTGAGGGAGCTCCGCTCTGGTCATGCTTAGAGTGAAACACAAGAAGTCCCACCCTCCTCCAACTTTAGTGCTCATTGATTGGATATTTACACAAGGAGCAATTCATTGATTGGATATTTGCTCCAGAAATGCGTTCACCTTTATAAACAAGTAGTTCACTATGGGTTTGGAAATAAAAATACACAAGGGAGTTATTCAAATGAGGAACCAATAAAATATGATTTACAAGTGTGTACTGAACCCAGGATGGTCTACCCTTAGGTTTAGTATAAAACCAAGTATTGGGGCATTCTTACTAGGATCACTGTTTTTTTTTTTTTACATTTATAATGCAATACTCTGATTTGTGGAGCACGGCTCTTTGTCTCTCTTTAAAGCTGGATTGAGAGACACAAAACCAGCCGCACGGATCATTGACGTGCCATCGTGTTAAAAAGTGTCAGATAAAGTTTGTCACACAAACCTTTAACCCCCGAAGCAATAATATTCCAGAAATTGGAGTGTTTCATACTTAAATAAACTCACTTTGCCTCGCAGCGCGGTCAGATCAGGTAAACCATCTGGAACCGAGAACAATTTATCTGGTTAATCACGAAGTTGTGGGTTAACTTACTGGACACCTGCTGCTTCCATAGTTTCAGTCATGTATTGTGACCATGGCATAAACGGTGTTAATCAACTTTCAGCCATGGTTTCTGCTGTATTGTATGCACTTGGTGGAGACAACCAGACTCCCGATTAATTTGGATAACCTCAGGTTCGGGTTTGGATTAGAGCTCATAAATAAGACGGTTTGGGCTAAATTCTCTCAGGCTCAGGCTTTTTAGGGCCGATTACAGCTCTAGTACTAATGTGTTGAGACAGTGGAGATCTGATCAGAACAATATGTGTTGGAAAGAAACCTGGCAGCAGCAATCTAGACTAATTGGAGTTTGTTGGCTGATTTAGATGATAGAACATGAAAAAGAGAGCTACTTGCTTATATGAATCATTTGATCAAGTAATTAGAAATGCTGTGAGAACCATTGACCATTTCAGGTATATGAAGAGAGAAGGAGAGATCAAATAATTGGTTTAATGAAAAAGAAGCAGACTCAGAGATGGTTCCACACAAACATCGGAGGAGAGAGAATTATGAGGTTCAAAAAGTTAAATCAGTGTATGTGTATGTGCTGTAGTTTGATTATTTCAGAGCTTGACATGATTAGACGTCACTGGAATGAGAGCTGGGAAGAGATTTTGAGGAAGGCGATGATGACAGCAGAGGAGGAAGAGATCAGAGGGAGCTGAGCTGTGGAGGAAGGAATGAACGGATGAGAAAACCCATGATAAATCACCAATAAATGTCAGGAGATATAAACGCCCTCTGACCACTATCCATGAGCTGGCGGAAAACCTTTCCTGTTGTTGCATTCCAAAATTGTGGCTTGGGTCAATGTTTGTCTAACATGACAAGGGTGAACGCTAGAGAGAATTTGAGAAATCAGATCCGTCTCCCAGTATGGACGGAGGATGGCAATCATTTCTGTCCAGCTGTGCTACTGTGCTAAGAATTCAACCTTCAAACTCGGGTCTTGATGATGGAATGAGAAGTCAGTAAAGATTAGTCTGCAGGCTGTACAATTATAGCCTATGAAATATTTCCTTGTGCAACTGATGTAGATAGATGGGTGAATGCTAGAAAGAGCCACAAATATGCCATTTTCATTTAAATAGGGCTCAAGCAACGTGTAGAACCATATTGTTATTGCTCAGAGTATTATTGTGTCTTGACTTTCAGTGGATTTTTGAGGATCTAAATACCTCTACACACTGATCCGAATGGCTGCTCCCTGCCTATAGATGGCATTTGGAGTACAACAGAGGCACTTCGCGCTACATTAGGAAACCGGAAAGAAGAAGATGATAAAAGAGAAGAAATCAAAGAACACATTGGAAACAAATCATAAATGTCGAGCGGTTTAAACTCTTGGTGGCTGATCACATGGAGATGTTTGACAAAAATGTGGAGAATTGAGAGGATTTGTGGCGTGCTATTTCTTTGCTGTTTCCTGTACTAAATCGCTATGAAAATGAGGGATGAGCGCCACTGAGTGGCCTTTTTTTACAGCCTACTCACGTCATCAAAAGCTTGCATTGGTCAAATGACGTGAGATTGATTATGGTTAGAATCGGTTTGGTATTATTTGGTTGATCATACACCTAATTTAGATTTAAATTCAACATCTAAAAATATAGACGTCTCCAGAAGTGGAAAAATAGTAACATCTAGATTAACACTAAGCAGGGGTGATAGATAGAGAGAGTTGATGAAACAAAGGAATACGCCACACAGGATTTATTACAGTTTGACTGTATAATCCAGTCCAGGCCATCAGGAATAGAAGAATCCAACAGGAGATATCCATATCTAGGAGTTTTTGAGAGAGGAACAGCAGAAGAAACTAAAGAGTAATTCAAACCACAAAGTACATTTGGAGCAGGTTTTAAATCCTCATAAAATATGCTGCAAACTTTTTAATCAACCCTTTTTCAAAATCTCTGTAAGATTTTCCCTGTAAGAACAAATATGTACCGTATTTTTCGGCTCATAAGACGCACTTTTTCTTCCCCAAAACTGAGGGGGAAAAGTTGGTGCGTCTTATAGACCGAATGCAGAGCGCCGCGAAGTCCGGTCACGGCCGTATGAGAGGTGTAAGAGCTCCGGAGCTAGACCGAAGCTGCGGCCATATTTGTACACCCAGCGCTGCGCGCTGACGTCATCCCCCATCTCTGCCATAGCACGGTCGTAACGAAAACGGGGAAAAAACTACATTTCCCACAATGCCTTTGGCTACGGTAGCCGCAGCGGTGCTTCCGCATCCATACTCACAAGCTACAGAGCTGCCGTTTCTCACACATTGAGTGATCTCTCATGCTACAAACCCGATTTTTTCACGCTAAAATACATTTCAAGATATGAAATGGGCACAGTTAATAGTTTATCTGCGATGTTTCTTGAGCCTGACGATAAGATGATGATCGATCTGCATCGTCTTCAGTCTGTGAGGGGTTTTTTTCCGCTAAACATTCACTTGGACAGTTTCACAAACTTTGGCAGTTTGATCCTTCATTAAAGGAGTTATGTGGGTTTTCATAAGCTGACACAGATGAGCGCTCTCTCTCTCTCTCTCTCTCTCTCTTGCTCGCGTGAGGAAAACAAAACGCTCTCAATGACTGAAACTCTTCTTTAATAAACTCAAACTCAAATCATCTCTCAATGGTACATCTCACACATGTACATACGAGATAACAAACGTAAGTAACGTGCTCTAACCAGGTAAGAGCGCATAAGGATCATATTGTAACGCGCGTTGTTTCCATGTGCGAGCTTCACAGTTCTTACCGCGCGCTGGCTCGTGGGTTCTTGGCTTTGTTGCAAGGAGGACACTGACAGGAAGATCAGGGAGTCACAACACTTGATTTATTAACCATGAAGAGGTGAACATCGTACATTAGCCACATCCGATTACCCAGCGTGAGTCATTTCTCTCTCTACACACTTCCTCACCGTGTGTGTCTAACTATTTGATCTTGCGAGGCTGGCAACGTCTCTTCTCGCGATATTACCCCTTCATCTTATTTAAAGTTATAGGGCATTAGTTTTAACCTCTGATTTCACTCCCTACAATATCTTAACACCACGCAACCGAATTGTCACTTAAATAAGTTATAAATAATGAGTTATTTAACATTAAGGAGTAGTTACATTTATTTTACATTAAAATTATTATTAATGAATTATTAAATAATTATTATTTTACATCTGGGGGTGCCCAGATTCTTTTAAAGGCTGAGTGCATCTGTTGTACCGCCGACGCCATCTTCAGGCAGGGAGTGTCATTGCATCAAATTTTCCTCGACCCAGACGAAGAGCACCCTGCTGAGAAGCTATCTGAACATTCTTTCAAATCTAAATTTGGATCGATGTGTAGAGGCCTTAAGAGTGGTATTAGTTCAAATTGTGTGCAATGTGAGAGATCAGATTTAAACCTTGAAAGCTATCACATCTGGAAGGAGAGAAAGAGGTCAGTGTAGGTTTATTTACAATATATTTATATTCTAAAGAAATATATAATTTCTTTAAAATGATGGGTCTTTAGGTATGGTTGGTATGGACTAGGGCTGCAACAAACGATTATTTTGCTAATCGATTAATCTATCGATTATTAGACAGATTAATCGATTAGTCATCGATTATTTCAATAATTTATCAGTTAACTAGTTAAAATAATGAGTTACAAATATTCTAACTAATAAATAAAATAAGAAAATCACTTCAGCTTTTGAAATAGTTGTTTTAATGAACTTTGAGCCAACTAAACAGATCATTCTCTTTAAGTTTTCTGATTCTGTTACACTCAAATTACACACAAATGCTCTCTAAGCATTGTTTACATGTTTTGTTCTAATTTAATAGAAAAAAATAAATAATCAGCTGCCTTACAGACAAAAAGAAAGTTGAATGTGAACATATCTTTACAGCAGCATTAATAATTGTTGGTTTACCACTCGTTTTAGTTCATCAAAAGTAATATCCCAGGGAAATACACAGTTATGAAACTAGATATTTGGAGGGTGATAATCTAATAATTCTTAGAAAATCTGGCAACATTTCAAAATTTAAGAAACAAATAAAGATAATTTTAGAAGCAGCATAAGATAATGAATGGTGTGAGAAAGAAATGCTTTGGTGTGTGTCTCATTTTATTTCTATTTTTGACTCTTAAAGCTATTAAAATGAACATTCCCCATTGTGGGACAAGTTTTTTTCCCATAATGTGAATGGATCTATATAGCTTTTTATTTTATACCAACGATTTTTACTTTGTTTAATCCTTCTTTTTACGTTAAATGTTAATTATTCTAATGAATACGCAAATAAAATATAAACATCTAAAGTTTGTATAATGCTGTACATTCATAAATTATTACAATATTCACTGCTGTAAGCAACTTGCTTTAAGCGATTGCATTCTTTTAAACTTTTTAAACAATATTTATAGTTGAACAATGTGTTACAAGTAAATTTGACATCTACGCGGCATATAAGCAAAATAAAAATCAAAACGTCTTCACGAGTAAACATTTTATTTGAACTCTCATTGGTTTAGTCTGTGTAATCACGTGATTGAATGCGCGTTCACGCAGAGGGGAGTCGAAAAACACCGGGATGCTTCCTCTTTAAGTGCTCCAACATGCACGTTGTGCTCCCGTGAAAAGCAAGTTCCGCCTTGCATGTATTACACACGACAGCATTTTTGGTTAAGTTTAGTAAAACTTCCCCAAACCTTACTCGTTCGAATTCGTTTGATCTCCATCATAATTTGCGCTGATTCTACTGCAGTAGCATTTGTGAGGGCTGCATCAAACTCTAGCGCTACATCGCCGTAGCGCTCAAATCGCGACACGTGACCCTTACATTAGGTCACATGACATCAAACGATTACTCGACAACACAAATATTTGTTGACAATTTTTTATTGTCGACAATGACGACTAAACGTTTCAGCCCTAGTATGGACTTTCTCAGGCAGCAACAGGGAGACTTCTGCAGAGGTTCGGCACACTCAAAGACGGGTGGGGCAGGATTACCAGAACAGTAGAACCTTGTGGAGAGTGGAATGGAGCAGAAGTTTCTTAGAGACACAGCAAATAGCATAGGAAGCTGGAGTGGAACCAGCTTGGTGATGATTGGAAGATGGCAGTGATTGTATAGTAGCAATCTGGTGAGGAGTAGATGATGTGCAGCAGTGTCAAATGTAGTGGACTGGTCGAGCATGACCAGTACGGAGCCTGAAGTGAGCAGCAGGTCCTTATTATTTTTTAATAGGGCTGTGCTAACATTGTATAGTGGAAGAAAAGCATGACTGAAATTGCACTTAAAGGTTATTTTCTGCGAGAAAATCATGCAACTGGGCTGTTTCAGTCTTTGAAAATACTTAGAGATTGGAACGCATCTCTCGATGTTAACTGGATGAGCACCTGGTTTGACAGCTGCAACGTTAAGTTTTTTTGGAATAGTGCCAGATTGAAGAGAGGAGTGAATGATGCCCGTTATTTGTTCGAGCAGGGCTAGAAGGCCAGGCTTGACCAGATTGGTTGGCAGGGGTCCAGTTGGTGGAGGGTTTTGACTTAAAATGAAGGAGCTGATGTCATTGGCAAAGTCAGTGGAGACGAAGGTTCAAGAAAAGGGAGCGAGTTTGTCCCTCCGGGTAGCAAGCTGTAAGTGGATGGTATCTACCTTCATATTCTATATTTTTCTTTACACCATTTGTCATGTTGCATCACATCGGTCACATCATGTTCTGGTTTGGTCCAATTAGATATGTTTCATTGCTATGGTTCATTTGGAAGCTGGCAGAAATCTGTTTTGGTCACTTATTAGGTGTGGTCCATGGTTCCGGTGACAGCAAACACAACAAAGTGCACTGACTGAGCAAGCGCTACAGGATTAATTTGAATTGAACCAAACATGACAAATGTGAACACACTCTGTGAATTATATCCCATGCTGTTTCATTTTGTTAGTGTTACTTATATGCCTTATGCTTATTTAAATTACAAACTCTAAACATTTTAGATATTTGGCATTCAAAGATATTTGGTTGTTTTCCAGTTGAATTTGTTTTTATTACATCAGTTCTCGGGTTTTCATAGCCGGACTACTTTCAAGTACAGTATAGCTGTGCTTTTAAAAACACTGAAAACAGATATCATCAGAGGAAAAGCCTCTGCACCAGTCTACTGTGCTCTGCTGCAGCTTCACACTTGATTTAACTCATTTGCAAGAAACCATTCCAGCCAACCACAGACACACACTGACCAGTATAACATTCAGTGGTTAATACAAGATCTGCACAGAAGTGAAGGCATTCCTTCTGCTGAAGAAACCAAAAAAGGAAATTAGTTTAATCAGTTCATGTAACTCCAGGGGTTTATGTAATTCCTGTAAGGTTTGTTGAAGCAAAATGTGCATCTTACAAATTGGCCTCTATCAAACAAATTATTGGAATGATAAATCTAATAGTGATAGAATTTTCAGCAGTTAACCAAAGGATTTCATTAAAACATTGAGTTATAAATATTCTAAACTTGTTGATTGAGACAGATGTTTTTTTATTATGGCTCGAGCATTTTTGAGGGTCTAAACGTGCTCGAAAAGTCACAGATTTCACACACACACGTCAGAACTGGTGAAAATCTATGTCTGATTTGTGTTTGAAAAGTGGGTGTGACAAAATGGCTCTATAATGCAACTTAACGGGTTTTAACTTATGTTACATCTGTTGTAGGTGAATGAAATTCGGCACACATCAAGATACTTGTATATCATGGTACTCGGTATCGGCCGATACCCTGACCCGAAGTATCGGGATCGGTATCGGGAGGGGAAAAATGGTATCGGAACATCTCTATGCGGAATAAAACCTCGCGGGAGCGGGACTGAAAAAAAAAACAGTCCAGCGCAGAACTCTACCGTACATTTGAATTGACTCATGCTATGGACTAGTATTTATAAAAATTAATGCACGAACAGACTGTTTAATTATGAATCCAGCATGCTGTGATTGTCTCTGTATACAGTGACACAGTCTCATGGTGTTTCAGTATCTAACATTACTGTCTCACTAAATGAGGACGTGTACATTAACAACATCCCCAGAACTAATCTCAGAATCACCTCATGAGCATTTGACCATTTCGTTTGAGTAAAACTATCATTATATCATATACATAGGCTACAGAAATGTAAAAGTTCCTCATAGCAACTTGAACCTGAACCTAAATGTTACTGAGGTGCAGTATAATACATGTAGCATTATACTACTACTACTAAAATTATTAAACAATTTATTGGTGGTGCTGCTAGATTGGGACTACTAATTCTTTATTAGCTTATAAAACTTCCGGTAGCTATTACATTTATTTTTTGTTATTTGTTGCTACTTGCTGTTTACTTATTTAAGTTTTACAATTGTTTACAGAATGCTGCTGAGGGCTCCCTGCACTTTTTATGTCATCATTATTGTTATAATTAATATTGATGTTTATTTAAAATTGTTGTTATTAACAGTTCTCAGAATTAAGATATGTTTGAAAACATTCAAAGAAAGTTCTTGTCAGAGCTCTTGTTGTTATTAATTATGACAAATTTAATTTTTACACTAGACACATATCGGTTCAAAATATCGTTTTTCGGTGCATTTGATCTGTAATAATCGGTATCGGCATCGGCCCTGTTTATCTCCAACTCTCATCTTAAAGCATAAAGAATGTTAAATCATGAAGCTATTTTATCTTTGTTAAACTATATGCACATGAAAGCCGGTCATTGAAAGCCGAAATTTTTCCATAAAAGGGAAGTTGTTAATAACTTAGTCATGCAACGTCTGATTGGGTTAAAATTTTGACATGCTTGTTCAGAGTCCATGTCTGAACAAATCTATACATCATCCTACCCTTAATTTGGATCAAGTTTCCAAAGTGCTTCATTCAGGTCCAGGCCTTGTTTTTTAATGAACTCCACCTAGAGATCACCATCAAACTGTGGCAGTCTCATCTAAAGGCCTCTGCAATGTTAAATTGCAAAGCTTTTTTTCAATTTGTTGAACAGTTTGTGCTTGGCAGACTGCTGATGTTTCTCCACGAAGCAGGAAGTTGTTAATAATAACGCCGGTATACAGTGTCTGAATGGGATGAAACTTGACACATTATGCATGTTAAGATACCATGCATGGACACATTGATCTAGGAACCTGCATTTCATTACAGTGCCGCCAGGTGGCCACAGGAAGTAGAGCAGTTAACGTTATTTAACTATTCATTCTCATTCATAGCTCCATTTGGTGGCAATTGGTTTTATATTCATTTTATATTCTGGTTTTAGTTTTTTTCTAATGTTTTTCCAGGTTGAATACATCTCATAAATTTAGATTGTGCTGAGGTGTTCAAGCCCTTTGATCGCTGCTTGCAGCTTTAATTCAATATTAACACTCTTCTACCAGACTATACTGATAGGTTGATACATGTTAGCTCAACTTGACTAAAGTTTTTTCCTTGTAAGAGAGAGCATTCTGCTGTTTATCACACAATCATCATGGTTTCTTCTCCCAAATGTTTTGTTTTGATCAGACACTTATCTGACACGACAGTTTCTCCTCCCGCGAGGCTTTGCAATCTTGTCAGAGAAACCAGCGCGTATAGGCAGCATTTCATCCCCCTGCTCTCACTCTCTCTCTCTCTCTTTTTCTCATTACTGTTTGGATTATGGATTTTCATATCTGAGCTGAGTTGCCTTTGAAGGCGCCTGCAGCCGTGCTGATGTACAGTAAGTGGGTTGTGTGCTTCTCTTCTCCATCATCCTTCGCTCATTTTCTCAAGCGCTCTTTTTCCAGCGCTGGACATTTTTGGAAGTCTCTGGCTGTTAACTGCTTTTGGAAGTCTCTGAGTGTTTTCAGTTCTTCTTCAGCATTGCACTGCATATATTTACCATCTGGCTTCCCTTATCTCCTCTGGCCTTGGAGGCCAAGAAGAGGAGTCTAAACACATTCCCCCTGAAGGGCCTGATGAGGAGAGTCTCCCAGAACCCTCCCCTGCATCCACTTATCTCTGCCTGCTTTTTCTCCAACGCTGTAATCTGACGGGCCATTAGTACAGCGCCATCTGGCTGCAGAAAATTTTCGGCTGTGGACTGCAACGGCTACACCGCTTCCCCGGACCCCTACTTCATCCTGCGATGTTCTCTTCCTGTATTTGTCTATGTACTTGATTGCAATGGCTTTTTTAACCTGCTCCACAGTGCTCTTTTTTGAAGGACAATAGGGAAAAGGCTCTTTTTTGAGCTACTTTACCTTATGTATATCCATTTTCTCTGTTTCTCTCTAAAAATGCTACCTCTCAACACTGGCCTGTCCCCACCCTGTCTATGTCTGTGGCCAGAGGGGTCTCATCTTGCCACATGTAACAGTGTATGTGACAAATAAAGGCTATTCTATTCTATTCTATCTTCAGGAACTGCACTGCTATCACACTGCTTTATTCTGTTTCTTCATATTTGTTTAGTAAAACAAGGAATGGCTAAGTTTTCATCTCTGTTTCATCCCTTCCACAAAAATACAGATAAAAAAGCCTGTTTTTCATGCTCATTATTTGTTCTTGAGCGTGCCTTACTGCTGCCTTTCCTAGTTGAAGACATGTGACCAAACAAGGTCAAAACATTTTGATGCACTGCATAAAAAAACGGCTCACTGAGCAGGGCTCTAGACTAACTTTTTGCACTGGTTGCACTGGTGCGCCTAAATGGTTTTTCTTAGGTGCACCAGCACAAAAGTTAGGTGCACCCAAATTTTCAACCGCATCACATTTAACACCCCATTTTCACAAGTTCACTTTTTTTAGTTATCTATTCATTTTTTTTTTAAATCACTGTCCATATAGACAATATTGACTTGTAAATGATTAACTAACAACCTGGTCAATATAAAGTTCTTTATTTGAAGCACAATTCTACAAAAAAGGTAACTAAAACTTACTGAAAAAGTGTTTAAAGTGCTTTACTGAGCTGAAATTTAAACTTTAAACTGATTTTGGTCCCCAAGAGCAGCAAATGCTTTCTTTGAAGCAGCATTAATTCCTAATTAAACAAATAAAAACGATAATACCATTTACTACCCAGATCAAGAGTTTATAATGCAGCCTATTTTTTTTTTTATTTTAAGTATCAGAATATTATGGTTAATGCAGTAACGAGACGGTAGGCATATTATTGACATAGGCTCCATGACATGACATGGCTTACCTTGGGCATGAGCATGCTCGACCTCAATGTGTTCAATAATATATTCATCGGTCTTCCTCTCCGCAAGATACGACTGTACACAATGACGAATTCCTTTGTGGCGATATATGTGTCTCCGTCGATCAGGAATTCCACGTACGCACTGTTCACAATTTGCATGACTCCTATAAATTGGGTGCGCGCGACATCATTGCTGTACGTCGGGTTTACGTTCAAGCCATTTTTCTTCATAAGAGTTATTTCGAACTTAATTCTCATCTCGGCCTCGTCTGATGATCTGTTTGCAGCTGCCTGCCGCTGTAAGGCAGCGGGGAGAGGGGACACTTGAGCGGTGCATTTATCGCGGCATGTTATGTGTTTTATAGAAAAATTCTGAAGTTTATAGTTTCAATTCTAAATGTATTAGAGCCAGTCACAGGGGAGGTTGATGGTTCCGTGTCAGAGCATTGGTTATTATTTTCACGATCAGGCCCTAACTTATCTTTCTTAATGAAAAATCTGTCAATCGTTCTTTTCATCTTCTCTCGTAATGCGCGGCTACATTCACTGTGTACCTGATGGACTCACCACTCTCTGACTGCATCACATACAGGAATAGCTGGACCACGGCCAATCAGAGGGGGGGGATACGCTCTTCACTATCTCTGATTGGTTTAGACCACGATATGGGCCTAATGTGTGTCTGTTGTTGAACAACAGGGAGACTCACAGAGTTTAGTTTTGTTCCCCCTCGAACGACGGGTCGCACCGGTGCAACCTTTGATTTTTTTTTGTCGCACCATTGAGAAATTAGGTCGCATATGTGACCAAATTGGTCGCACTCTAGAGCCCTGCTGAGTTTCATGCATTGAAGCACTGTGTTTTTTCCGACTGGTGTGTAAGGTCACATACATTAGCACTCATGTAGTTAAAATTAAAGATCCACTGCATGCAGCCCCTGTATAGGTGTGTAAAGGCATTAAGAATGCTATACCTAAATGATTTGCTTTGCTTACAGCTTTGTGACTTATCACGATACATTGTGTTTTGGCAGATTCACTGATTCACAATCCTATAAATCAGGTACCAAACTAAACTGTACTGTTCCAGTTTGGGTCTTAATTACGACTGCAACCATTGTCTAGATTTCTGAAGTTTTGACAAGGCATCTGTCAAGCCATATGTGGATTCTGAATTCCATATGCATGCAGGCTGCTTTCCATGCTCCCTCACACATGCATACATCTGTGCTGCTCAGAGCATCCATTAAAGCAGTTTTTCATCATCTATGGCGACTTTGAGGTCAGTGTAACATGTTTTACTGCACAGGAAGATGTTTGTGCATTTCAAACGCGTCCTCAGGAGGACAGCGACCCCCTCGAAGGACTCAATTAGTGTCAATCTCTGATCTCCAAGTGTTTGCATCCTCCTGTGGGCGATCTGTCACCAGGTCAAAGGTTAAACACTGAGAGACCCCCTCGAGAGGAAGAGGAAGTGATCTTAATTAAAATCTACTGGCGTCGGGTCAGATTTTGCGGCTCATTTAAATCAACTGGTGTGAAATCTCAGTGCACACATGCTTTTCGGGGTATGGGTTTCTGCTAATGGCGAATTTAATTAACATACAGCTTTTGCGGCAATGATTTAATGCTCATATTATAATTAGATCGTTTACTTGTTATTTTCCCAAAGCAACATGACTGGTGTGTGTGTAAGCAGACTTTTGAAGGATAACAAGCAGGATTACTTTGAGTTTTATTTATCTTCTCATTTTACTGAGTATGTGTCTGTGTCCTGCTGATTTATCTGCTATTACCGATTAGCATCTAATCAAATTTTCCCGTTCCAGCAGGTGTTTGCTCTTTTATCAAATAGCATCCATCCTCGGTGTGTGGGGTATGATTGCTTGCTCATTTCCTCTGACATCTTTTTGGCAGTATCTTGACATCTTTAATTTGGGATCATGAATCTCTGAAGTGGTAATTTCCTGAAGATTTTTCAGCTTAAGGGCTAAAGCTAATTACATTTTTGTGACTTCATGAGTTTGCAAATTCATATGAGTCGTACTAAACATCCCCAGATTTCATATTTACAATTTTGCTCTTGAGTCAAATGTACAGTAGGTTTAGGTGTAGGTTAGGGCTGGGCGATATGATATATTTTGCTATATCTCGATATACGATATATATCTCGATATCTTTATCTCAAAGTCGTTTTTTATTGAAGCTCAGAGGTGCTTCTGCAAATTTTCTTTCAGAAATCCTTGTATACATATTGCCTTTTCATTCAAAAATAAAACAACTAAAAAACAGGCAGTGCATAGGAACAAAGTGCTCCTGTAACATTTAGGATATAATCAAAATCCCTGATAACATAAATAATAATTTAACTGTAAAATAATACACATTGCCTTCTTTTCATTCAAAAATAAAACAACTCAACTCAAGCTCATCTTTGCAGGACCTCTGTTGTAAGTAACCTTTTACAATTCAGCAGCAAGCCGCGCTCTCTCTGTAGTGTACAGTCGCGGGAGTTCCTGTCTCGAAAAGTAATGCCGACTAGGTAAACTGTATCTGACTGGGATCAAGTGTTTTTAGCATACATTTAAAGCCACGTTGTTCAACGACGGATATGGGTGCCATGTCCACCGCTATGTGAAATGCCACGGACTCTGTGATGCTACACCACCTCGCGCTCTGTCTTTCATATTCTACACTCCGCGTTATAGAATTGTGGAGATTAGTTGCGCTTTGGTTGGCAGCAACTTTCACGGCATCCACGGCAGTAGACATCTGTCTGTTGTTCGTCTGATGACTTAAAACCAAAGTATTTCCATATAATGGAGCCAGCTGTTCTTTTTTTACAAGTTCTGTAACCTCCAGGGCTGGTTGCGGGCACCGCCATGTTGATTGAGACGACAGGCAAGGGGAGGGGGAACAAAAGCAAGGAGGCGCGGACGAGCGCAGCACAGAGAAGGC